>JAWWEN010000048.1:7283969-7310448 GCA_035582955.1 Sycophila texana | reverse complement strand
ACATTTTGGCGTGAGATCTCACCTGACAAATCATCTGACAAATCACCTGACAAATCACCTGACTTTTTGCAATAGGGTTGTACATTATAAAAGTACCATAAATGTATCTTTCCCCAAAGGTTTAATATTGGGATCGACGTTGACTTGGAAAAGAGTTGCATCCTTTCCTAGCAATCTGATCAGTAGTTTCTCTGCTGCAACGGTTTGAATTTGGGCTGAGGTTCGTGGACGCAAGTGTCCTAAAGTATCCTGAAAGTCTAAATAATATGCGTATCTTTAATTTTTAATATTATTTTTCATCAAACTCAAATATTTCGTTATTCGTAATATAAATGGAAGTTTATAAAAATTACAATATAAAAACAAACTATTATTAGTAGTTTCGATCTGAAAATACTCTGAGGAAAAGTCCAAAAGATCATCAAACACTCAGCTACTCTAAGTTTTAAAATAAGTTTTAAAGTAAGTTTATTGTTGTAAAAGAAGTTTGTTTTTACATTAGAAAATATTGTTTTTTTAATTTACTGCCAAGAATTAATTGAGTCTCTACTTTTAAATCTTCGTAACTTCATAAAACCTTGGAAAATGGGACTAAGGAAATGCACCGGTTTAACTTTATTATCTTACTCTTTTGGAGAATCTCTTGGTGTACTTATATAAATATTAAATATAAAATAATTGTAATTTGAAAAATAAATAGGTTTAATAAATAAACTAATCTCACTGTTAGGCACAAACCTTTCCTACTTGTCAGAGTCTCCTGCTGAGAAGCTTCTATGAAAACCGCAAGGGTCAAGATACACAGCCAACCGATTCGATGCATGACGATGTTACTGAGTGCTGTTGAAGGTATGTAACCACTGGCACAGTGGCTCCCGAAACAAGGCGCAAGCGAGAGCAACAAGGCATTAACTGTGAACGGCTATCATTCCGGTGGCCTGATCTTTTGAGTCGCGTATCAGCTTCGGCACGAATACAATCTGCACAACAAAGATCTATAGATGTATACACCTATATACGTGTACGGGTATACATATCGGATAATTTCCGTCCCCGGCTTCGAGCCCTGGATTGTCGGATAAAAAAGGCTTGCGATATTGTTTCAAATGGCACTGACAATGACTATATTCAGCATACATTAATTAATAATTGATTACGAAAAAAATCGCGGGTTTTTATTTTATCTGTGCGATATTTAAAGCTCGATCGTAATGTTTTATCTTTGTACTGCGTGTCTATATAAAAAATTATACAAATTATTTTATAATAAAATTGCAAAGCCTTAATTTAAACCTTATTACTCTGCGGGAAATATGTTATACAAGTTGATTAGAAAGTATTGAAATAAATTGGTATATATTTTAATAATTTTGAGTTAATATTAAATGTCAGTTGCTTACAGGGTATATTCAGAAAATATAAACTTATCACGTAATTGTAGATTCTACATAATAATCAAAGATAAAGATCGAGAAATTGTTATTTTAAATTAAAGAATTATTTACAAATTTTAATGCATTGTCGCTTTTATCCCTCATTATCTGGTGGTGATCCTCGTCTTCTTCGACGTATTTCAGGCTATTTATGGTCAGGTGCACCTCTGTTGACTGCACTAATCAAAAATTTTGAGGATGCAACTTAAATTCTCTTTACAAAACCTTTTAGTTCATTTAAACAGTTTTAATTAAATTGACCATGTATATACTAGATAGATTTTTTTTACGAAAACTAAATATTTAGTTAAATCAATTGAAGAATAATTTTGTATGGAGGATTTAAAAAAAAAAAAAATTAGTTGAATCTACAAATTTTTTTTCAGTGTATTTTACTGTCAGTTAATTATAACATATAATGTAGCAAAAATAATTTTAAAAAATGATTGAAGTTCATCCTCTTGTCAATAATGAATATCTTTATTTATAATCACTATAATAGTACGTAGTTTGCACCACTCCTGCAATGGGGTGCAAGTTAGAGATGAGCTATTCGTTTATCAGAAGCGTTGTCCTAATAATGTACAAAAGTATTTCAACTATTTGTACATTAAAAAAGACGCATGTTGGGTCTGTTTAAATTTTGAACGTCATTAATTAACTTTGTATTTCTAACAATGAGCAGATATTTAAAACATTATTTACAAAAATTGGTCTGTTCAAACTATCTCCTTTTTTCATAATCGAAAATTTACATTTTAATGTTAATGGTTAATTCAATAGTCAGGTCTGATAGTATATCGTCGTTACCCGGTTTAATTTGCATAAATGTAAAGACTTTAGATAAAAGAAATTTAGTTTTGTCACAGCTGTTGAATCGTACAGTTGCTGAATGAATTGGCGACTCTGCTTACACGTTCAAGCGTTTATTCTCATTTTCATAGACTTTCAAAACCAAGAGTGTTGAAACTCAAGAATTCGTGAACATATCACTTCATTATTTTAGGGTATTCTACGAAGATAAATAACATTTAATCAATTAATCAGGTATCGATTATCAAATAAAATTGATTTGCGTTTGTTATATCAAAAGAAGATACGCTAAGCTGCTAAGCTGAACTTCAGTTTCCTTCTACCCTCTACTGTTACTGCTACTGTTTACTCTCTAGCTTGAACTTTCATTCGTACATACTATATCGTTATAATGGTAATAAATGTATTCAATTATACCATTTTTTATTAATACATATGTCTAAGAAGAAAAATTATTTAAATCCACTTTCTGTGTTTTATTTGCTTCAACCAAATATTAGTTAAAACAATTATAAATATCAGTTGTAAAAACTAATCGTTAGTTGTGATTACTGACATTTTTTCAGTACATATTTGACGGAAAAAATGTGAGGCCTATTTATTTATTAAACAAAAAAATCTATTTTAGAATGGGATAACTGCGTTTGTCTTAAGTATCAGTTCGATGACATTACTAAGTTTTACGATTTTGTGGTGTCAAAATAGAAAGAAAAAGTCAGGTAAGAACAAATCTAGAATGTTAACGTCCAAAAAGAAAAATTATATAATTACATAATTATAAAAAATTTACTAATTTAAGGGCTAATCGAGGAAGACAAAAATCAAGAAAAAATATTATCTAGCTCAAATTTATCGTGGAAAAAAGTAGGAACTGTCAAAGATATTATTTATTATCCTTTAAAATCTGGTAAAGGTAACTCGGTAGAGCAATGCGAATTCAGTCCACATGGAATCAGCAAAAAGGAGTCCGGCTGTTTTCTTATGAGAGACAGGTATGCGTGTTTATATGAAATTATTCCGTCAAAATTTTCGAATAATAATCAATTAATTAAAAATAAGATGTTCCTTTTTCTTTTAAATTAAAATAGATTGTTCCTTGTGTACGATGAAGAAACGAAAAAATTTCAAACTGGTCGACAGCATGCTAAACTGCTTCTGGTCAATATTTCTGCAATCGATGAAAATCGCGCTCAACTAGAAGTAGCAAATATGCCGACGCTTGTATTCAGATTACCAAAATCTTCGGATGCTAATGTTAAAGTGGCCAAGTGCCTCATGTGGTGGGATGAACCCATCGAATGTTTGGATTGCGGATCAGAAGCGAGCGAATGGCTTTCCAAGTAATTTTTTATTTTGCACTTAAATATACTTTGCTTTGGTTCAATTATAAATTATAAACTTACGTTACCGTAGATTTTTAACCGGAGGAGAGTCAAACTTGAGATTAGGCATGGGCGTTAGTGATACTCATCGAAAAGTAACGAATGGTGTTTGGAGTGGACACGCCAAGGTGTATACTACGATGAGGGATGATGATACGGTAAGATTTCACTCGATATCCAATTCAACTGCAATAATAAATTTTCTGTTAAGATAATTGAAAATAAATTTATTAATAAATTATTGGAATGAAAATATAACTCGATGCTTTCGGTAGGGTGTATTTTCAGATTTGGCCAGCTACATGCTGATGTCCGAAGCGTCTGTAAATGACTTGAATAATCGACTGTGTAAATACAAATCCGTGGCACCGTTGCAGTTCAGGCCGAACGTGATTGTCAAAGACTGCGAACCGTACGCCGAAGATCAATGGGAATGGATCAAAATTGGAAGACAAGTGGTTATTCGTAATTTTAAGCTGTGCACTAGGTAATCGGTAAACCTCTGAAACAATTAATGTCATTATTTTAATAAGATAAATTTGCAACCGAATATAACAATTTAAGTTACTTCAATCCATATAATAAAAATGCGCGTTGTTTCTTGAAATTGCCAAAATAGATAAATTCATTACGGTAGTATTAATTGATAATGTAATTAATCTTCAATGTTTTCAAGGTGTTCAATGATCCGGATTGATCCAAACACAGGAATACCCGATGCACAAAACGAGCCCCTGACAACTTTACGAACGTAAGTATTAATTTATAAAACAATTTCTTAACGATTAATATTATTATTATTATTTAAAAATATATTAATATTAATATTATTTAAAAGAAAAAACTGATATATGAACAAATCAATAAAATCTTGATTTTATTTGCAGCTACCGGAAGTTAAAAAATGTAGAAATGGATGTACTAGAAAATCACGCACCTTCCATAGGCATCTACTGTGGTTTGTATCGCACTGGTGAGGTGAGCATTGGAGACGATGTATTCGTGTATCAACCCCATAATCCATGAGTCAATTGACGAGTTATAGGATCTCCATATTAATCACAATGCTACGAATCTACGATCTCATAGTGATTAAAATAGTACAAATAAACAATATTTAAACCGTTTTATTTTTTCAATTAATTTTTATCATTTATCTCTAACAGAATTATTTTACTATTGTCATAATCGTTTATCAGTTCGTTAATAATAATCAATTACGCATTTCATTAACGCTTATTTTACTTTGTCGATTCATTTGTTATTACTTTTCTATGGTAATTATTAGATTATGCAAGCTACTTTTTTTAAATTTGAATGAAAACATTTTATATCAATGTAAATAATTGGGAATGATTGATAAAAAAAATTTTCCATTGCATATAAATATATAAGACTTCATACAAATTGAATCAATATCGACTTTACTGCAAAAAAAGGACGCGAAGTTAAACTATTGCAGAGTTAGAGTTTGCGTAGACATAACAATTCGAAATTATACGCAACGTTGCCAAACGTAAACAATTTTATGAATACATTAGTCAAGTTACTAACTTTCAGGTCATATTATTATAACAAATGTAGTATAAAAATTAGTTTAATATATATATATATTTTAAATAATATCTTTAATTTAAAGTATAACGCTTTGTAAGTTTCATGCCTTTAAATAGTACTTATAAGTTTATAAAATTAGCCTCTGTTCACTAGACTATACTATAGTATCTCTTTAGAGAGTCGTGCATGAATTAACGGGACTACTATACTACACGTTTAAGCGTTTACTTTCATTTTCATTTTCATAGACCTTTAAATTTTAATGTGGAACACTTCCGTTAGGGTATTCTGAGAAGATAATGATTATCAGATAAAGTTTATTTGCATTTGATATATCAAAAAAATTACTAGTGCTAAGTTGAAGACCAGTTGATTACTAGCTTGAATTGCCATACGTACGGACTGCATCATATTACGATGGTAATAAGTATATTCAATTGCATCATTTTTTTTATTAATATATCTGCCTAATAGGAAAAATGATTTTTCTGAAAATATAGTTTTAACGTTGGCACTAAATCTGTAATATTAATTAATTAATGATACAGCTGTAAAAACTTTAAGATATAGATTTTCGTCTAACGAGGACTTCGATTATTTTTAAACTTAATTTTGAATAAAAAAAAGTTCGTAATAATCTCTAACATCAACAAGAAATAAATTTTTATTTTGTTTTTCGTGAACATTTTGTATTTATTTATTTTATTTATTTATGCCATAAATCAACGGACTAAACGGTCCTTAAATACTGTCTTTAAAATTAAAACAATAACAGATAAGCTTAATTAATCTAATAAACTAATATTAAATCTTAAACTGAGCTTGACTACTTATCACCGAAAATATTACGAATTTTGTCGATGTTATCGATCTAGATGTAACTCTAAATCTTAAAAATCTGCTATAATAAACCCATTATTTAGAAAAGTCTTAACTAGTTTTTACGCTTTTATTAAACGCCTTTAATTTTGACCTCATTGTTATTTAAACAGACTTTTAAATGTTTGCTTATTAAAAAAAAATATATTAAATAAATACAGAATTTAAATAGTTACTTTTATTTTAGAATGGGCTATCTACGTTTTTGTTAAGTACCAGTTCAATGGTAGTAATTACTTTTACAATTTTTTGGTTTCAAAGTAAAAAGAAGAAGTCAGGTAAGAACAAGTCAAGAATGATAGCGTCCAAAACGAAAAATTATATAATTAAATAATTACAAAAAAACTTACGAATTTAAGGGCTAATCGAAGAAGAAAAAATTATAGAAAAAATATTATCCAGCTCAAATTTATCGTGGAAGAAAGTAGGAACTGTCAAAGATATTATTTATTATCCTTTAAAATCTGGCAAAGGAAAGTCGATAGATCAATGCGAATTTAGTCTACAAGGAATCAGCAAAAAAGAACCTGGCTTTTTTCTCATGCGAGATAGGTACGTGTTTTTGAAATTATTCCGTCCAAATTTTTGTAATAATCTTTAATTAATTAAAAATAAGATATTGTTGTGTGTTTCTTTTTTAATATAAATAGATTGTTCCTTGTGTACAATGAAGAAACGAAAAAATTTCAAACTGCTCGACAGTATGGTAAATTGATTTTGGTGAGTATTTCTGCAGTCGATGAAAATCATGCTCAACTAGAAGTAGAAAATATGCCGGCGCTTGTATTCAAATTACCAAAATCTTCGGGTACTAACGTCAAAGTGACCATGTGTTATGGTGAAGTCATCGAATGTTTGGATTGCGGATCAGAAGCGAGCGAATGGCTTTCCAAGTAATTTTGAATTTTATAGTGCTTCTAAATTTTTGCATATAAAATATTTATATTGTTGTTCAATTATGCAAATTTATTTTACCTTAGATATTTAACCGGTGGAGAGTCGAACTTGAGATTAGGCATGGGCGTTAGTAATGCTCATCGAGATGTAACGAGTGGCGCTTGCTGGAAAGGTTTTGCCAAGTTGTTTACTGCGATGAGGAATGATGATACGGTGGGATTTCATTTGATCTCCGATTCAACTGCAATAATAAATTTAAATCAATTAATTAATTAAAGGCAATTAAATGCTGTCGGTACAGGGTGTATTTTCAGATTTGGCTAGCTACATGCTGATGTCCGAAGCATCTGTGAATGAGTTGAATACTCGACTGAACAAATCCGTGGGATTGTTGCAGTTGAGGCCAAACGTGATTATCAAGGACTGTGAACCATATGCCGAAGATCAATGGGAATGGATCAAAATTGGAAGTCAAGTGGTCATTCACTATTTTAAGCAGTGCACCAGGTAATCGATAAACCTCTGAAATATTATTATTATGTTATATTAATGCCATTTTAATCAAATAAATTTGCGATCGAATTTAACAAGATATCTTTATTATTGATTAGTATTATTGATAATGTAATTCATTTTTTTTTGCAAGGTGTTCAATGGTCAGGGTTGATCCAGAAACAGGAATACCCGATGCACAAAACGAGCCTCTGAAAACTTTACGAACGTAAGTACTAATTAATAGTTTTTTAATTAAAGATCATAAAACCATTGTTTTATTGCAGCTATCGAAAGTTAAAAAACAAAGAAATGGATAAACTAGAGGGTTACGCACCTGCCATAGGCATTTACTGCGGTTTGTATCGCACCGGTGAGGTGAAAGTTGGAGACGATGTATTCGTGTATCAGCCCCAGAATCTAGTCAATTGACGAGATAAAGGATCTCCATCAATCACAATGTTACGAATCAATTTGCTTTACATCGCTTAATTTCTTCTATTAATTATCATTATTTCTCTAACAGAATTATTTTACTAAGTATTGTCGTAATCGTTTATCACTTCATTAATAGTAAACAATTATTCAATTTAATTAAACGCTTAATTTTCTTTATCAGTTAACTTTTTATTACTTTTGTACGAAATAAATCTGAGTTTTGGATTCGTTATAAAATTTAGAATACTAGGAACAATTAAAATGTTAACATTAACAATTATTCAAATAACTTTTTTACGAAATTTTAATGATTGTATAAATTACTGCCATACGTACAAAAACATAACGATAATAATTTTCACTGGTGAATAAACTTGAACGAGCCATTCATACACAAAATACAAAAATCTATTATTCATATAGTTAAAGAACATAAAAGTATTTCGTTACTCTTGATTTATTTCGGCATAAGCGCTAAATATTTCTGAAATTCTGGTAACACACAATCTCGTGGATTCAAAGGCTTTTCCGACATTAAATGGTCATTTAAATATTGCGGTGGAAAACACATAATCCCTTTGCTTGCCATCATTGCCCAATCAACTTGTTGCTCTAGTTGTTTCAGCTGTATGAAGCAGTGCGTGATTTTTTTCCCATTTGGACTGCTGTCGTATGGTGGTCTAAAAAGAAATTACGTGGTAAATTCTTTGTGAAGAAAATTGTAAAAAAAACTTCGAAGATTTGATGAACAATAAAAAAAGAATGATTAAAGTTTATAAAAAAATATGATAGAATTTGATACTAACTTGACTTCAGTAACGGTACCGCCACCAGCCTGAATAAGCCTTTCGAACTGTTCTTTTTTATCTTTTGGGGTAATAAGTAACGCAATCATATTACGAAAAGCTCCACCCGGATCTTTTAACAATTTTATTCTCCACCTGTGAGCAGCACTCATGATCATTATTTCACTATCGCTTTTAGGCTCTGGTATCACTCCCTTACTTTTAGGATTACCGAGTTCGTACTCCTCTTCCTAAAAATTTTGTAAAATAAAAATTATTTCTTTTATCAATTGTATAATATATTCATTTATAAAAATATACCAACATTTACGAATTTCTTTTGCTCATTGCATGCTTCAACATAAAGATAATGAAGAACCCAAAGCCCCGCAGCTATACTGCTGAGTATTTTTTCATTTCTAGACGGTTTAAAGCAAAGTAAATGTGTAGCAGTAGGATCGAATACCGATTCACTCGAAACTTCACCTCCAAGATCCTTTATTATATTTTCCGCGATGCCCTTATCCTGTAAAACACCATATATGCATTTAAAATTAAATTTGAACATTACTATAAAATTACAAAATTAAATTAGCATAAGAGTATTACTTTGATACCGGAAAACATGAATTTAGGTATACATTTTTCTTGTTTTTTTTGTAAATTTGTCCTTTTGACGACTTTTTCGCTTTCCAAATTTATGGATTCCTCTTGTATTGTAGACTAAACAAACAATCAGTTTTATTTATTTATTATTATTATTTATCAAATATACGGGTTACACAATTACATATTTATCGAATAAAAATTAACAAAATTCCGCTTAGGTAATAGTAATTCAAATTGTTCAGAATTTGTAAAAGCTTTTAAAAATATTTAATATTACGTGCTTGCTTACCCGTGACCTGGGAGGAACTCTCTTTACCGGATCTTCCCACCCTACTGAGTCTGGTTGAGAATCTTTTACTAAACCTACGGCAAAATATTATAATATGTACGTTTGTATGTTAGTTTAAAAGAAAAAAAATCTACAAGCAATTAATATTTTTGAAAATTTACATCTTCCTACGAGGTGGTTCGATTCCAAGTGATAATGATTTGAGTGTTCTGCACTTAAAGATTGTCTAGATTCAGGAGTGTTTGAAGCTTTCTGAAGTAACTCATCTAGTTGAGCAATTTGCCTACACAAAATAAACCGTAAGTTTAACAGTATGGTAGCATAATTCCATATTATTTTTAACTTACAGATTAATGGCTGGATTTTTTAGAGTTTTGTTTGGGCTATCTTCAGAAAACGATAACCTTCTATTTGTAGCAACATGATTAGATACTGTTTCATCATTTTCAGTATTTTTTGCATTGTTTTCCTGCCTGTTTTCATTTTCGTTATCCTGAAAAAATGTTCATAAAAATGCAATTTTTAATAAGAAAATAAAAACTAACAAAACTAAAATCTATTATGCACCTCCAATGGAGAATCCAGTCGTCCTGCAACGAAATCCCATGCTTTACGCTTCACTTCTGATAAAGGCTGCACATAAAATTGCATTTAAAGTTTAAATTTAAGAAAAATGAAGCCAAGAAGAAAAGTTATAGTAATAAATATCAAAGAAATGATAGAATGAAAGTTGAAATTAGAAGATCTGTAAAACAAGCTGAATGAAGGGAAAAAGTCAAAGTGACAGTAGAGCTAGTCATCTTTCACTGAAGAAAACAGATGCAGAAGATAAACAAGTTCTGTACAGTTAAGACTATCGGGACTTTGAATCAAATAATAACCAATAGAAGCATTATAATGTTAATCTTAATAATTTAAAGCGAATTATCTAATAAATTCTTACTGTACTGCGTCTTCTTTTTGGTGGTGGTTCTTCCACTGGCATATCTGGAAAGTGATCTATCCACTTTGCCCAAGCTTTTCTTGTACGAGGTGATGGATTCTCCTTAAACATTTGTCCGTATGGCGTTTCTGGAGTGGATATGTGGAAAGGTGACTGAGGAGTTTTGTCACTTATCAAATTATGTATTCTTTTGTTTATGATTGGAGTTTCGTTTGTTGCAGCTGCCAAATTATCTTGCTTCTAAAAATGTATTTATTTTTACAGTTAATTATTGACGATACTGATACTGATACTGTACATTGATATTTAATAATAAACACAAATATGTAAAAATCTAAGTATTACCAAAAATCTGTTATCTTTTGGAGTAGGTTGTGCTGGTGGTCTCATTAACTTATCATTACTTAGATTTGTGTCATTAGTAGTAATTGTTGCGTCGGATCTTTCTGGTGCTGTTGAAAGAAAAGTAGCATATCATGAGTACTATTTAGATGCTATTTCATTTAATTTTATAATTTAAATTTTTAAACTACCCATGGTTTCTCCAACAAGATAAGAAGTTTCGTCTACAAGCTTTCCTTCAGCTGCGCATTGAAGTAACCATTCTGCAGTTACTGCTGGTAATCTCCACTTTACTGCTGCACTGTATTTATCTCCTTGTGGCAAGGGGCATATTAGATGTGTACTACAGTATGTATTTTTCTGAGGGTTGGTTTTCCGGGCAAAAGTATCTTGATATCTGAAAGATTGTAGCAATATTAAATTATTAAAATTTAAAATTTAATTTCGATATTTATCTTTTAAAGATTTAAATAGCTTATCAATTTTCTTTGCTTAGAATTTTACTTAGAACAATTACCTTGCACCAAGAACTTCAGATAATTTCGATAAATATATTCTCTCAGCTCCATTGTAAGTGCTCATGCCAATTACACAATTAGTTAAGGGTTTTACATTTTGTGGAAATATTATTGGCCTGTGATAATAAGCAACATCAACTAATTTCTCATTGTCTATACAATCTTCCTATGACAGTAAAATGTAAAATATCAAATTTGATTTTATTTAATCTTGACAGATTTTGTAGACTTACTATAAATAAATCGGTGACAATTTCTCCAACAGTATTTCTTAATTCTGCTCCCATCTTAGGCACAACTCCAAAATCAGGAATGCCACAGTACCCTTTTCCAACTATTTTACCACCTAATTCATGAATGTGTGCTATGATCTGAGTATACTCTTCATCATCAAATCCATTCACAACGAAAACTAGTCCTACATTGGAAAGTTTTTAGAAAATTATTGATTTGACATTCAAAAAAAATGTAAAACTTACGTTGAAAAATTTTCTGACTAATGGTAGAGTTCTGGCTTATGGGTATTGCACTCTCATCTCGTGTTTCATTGTTCAAGGTTTCATTTCTTTTTGTTGATTCACTCCATTGTTCCATAATACTTTGATTTTTTGTCACTGTTAAGTTGTTTCCAAGATTATCGTTGCTTGGCAGCTTTAAAATTTCGCGTAAATTATTTGGTTCTAAAAATAATATTATTAGTCAAATAACTAAAAAAGTTTGCTGTTCAATTATAAATAGAAAAAAAAATATAAACCTGAAACAGTTTTTTGCAGATATAGTTGAACAATTTCCGAATGTTCATCGTTAGGAGGTGGTTTTGATTTGTCATCATCATTAAATAGTGGAGCGGCTGGAATTTTCGGTCGTTGCAATAACTGTAAATTCTAAGCAAATTAACAATTTGATGATTATATAAATGTGTATATTTTATAGTAATAGGCGCTAATATTGAATTATATGAAAAACAAACTTTTTTGCTTAAAGGAGAGGGTGGCTCAGGAGCAGATTGTTTTAAACTTTCTTTTCCAGTAAAAAGAAAATTTTCCTCTGGAGCTGGACACTGAATTCTCATGCACTCCTCTAGCCATTCTATTTTTAAAATATAAGGACTAAAAATATATTTTTTAATAAATCAAACAAATATAAAAAAGTTAATTAAAAAGATTATGAATTAATATGTACTATAAACGTTTTGATTTAATAACACGTAAATCATTAGCTGCTTTCATTGGATCACCAACAATTACATGTGTCAAAGCATCCGAAATATCGTCTAATCGGGTAGCACTGCCAACATTTAGTATCCTGTTCATTTTATCTCTATAATTTGATGAAAAACCTGCTAAATAAACCTAAAATATTTTAATTTTTAATAAACTAGATGATATTAAATGTCTCATTATTTTATTAAGTAATAATGAAAACTTACATTGCATCCATCCAAAAAAGGCCCTGCCTTTTTTGCATCAGCTACATTTAATCTATCCATTACTGAAGTATATGTTACTTTTGATGCTGCTGGGTTGTCATTGACTGACAATGTTGAACTTAGTACAGTAGAGCTCATGGTGGTTGAAGAACCTATTGTTTCATCAACATACTCGCGATTTTCACCAGGTATCACACTTATAGTAGAAAAATTGAGCTGTTCTTGAACTGAAATAAGTGTTTTTTCCATTACTAAAATGTAAAAGGATAAATAATATTAAAACTAATTGCATAAAAATATGAATATTCACCAGTAGATTTTTCTGGAGTTGAGCAAGCCTGAGTAGACTGGATTAAATAATCTTTGAATGGTAGAGCATACCCTGCCTCAATACTATCATACACCCATTCAACTCTAAGACAAGGAATTTTATTTTGCATAGCATATTTTAATTTATCACTCAAACCACTTGTTCCTGATGTAATAACAATTTTTACTTTTGTACCATCTAATGCTCCCATAAGTTCCTAAGCAATGCAAAAGAATGAATGAACATCAATGAATAAAAAACTGATAAATTTATAAATATAACAAGTACTTACTCCACCATTACTATTTATCATTTTTTTTATATCTTCTTTTTGACGTTTATTGAGATTAGTAGATGTTGCAATTAAATTTGAAAAAATGGGACAGCAATACTTATTAAATCTCGGATCAGTTGCTAATACACAATCTTTCAAATTTGTCTCCCATACAGAATGAATCCAATTAATTGTCATGATTTTTATATTTAATACGACTGCCCTCTTAAAACGAAAATTTTTTTATTATGTAAACAATATGGAAAAATATAATGACTTATTTTATTACCTCATATTTAGCAGACATAACAGTATCTGTTACCAAATGAGTAACGCTAGCTCTTAATTGTTTGGTGTATATTCCTCCCATGTACTCCACTTTTTTTTGAATTTCATTCTGCAAAAAATAAAATATTAATGAAAAATTGATGTACTGACCATAAAACACAACTTATATAATAAATGTGTGTAATAAGTTACCTTTATAGTTCCACAAAATCCAGAAGCACTAACAACGATGCCTCTCATTGCAGTATTAAATACTGGAGTAGATCCTTCTGGTATTGATTCTCCAGTCATAAAACATGATAATAAGCAACGTGGCCCAATAATCCTACAAATCATGATATAATTGTATACTATTTACATTAAAAAAAAGTACATGCAAACTTTTTAAACTATATATGTTGTTAGCGAAACTCTAATTGACATAAATCATTTGAATAAAAATAATTTTAAATCCGAGTAAGCAATATTAATCTCAATATACTTACGTGCATTTAAAATTTTGTAACATTTCAAATGCTTCTCCTTCAAAAGATTCCATAACAAATACATCTTTTTTGTCAGGTTTCATCTTAAGACATTTCTTCTCCAAAATCCAGTGTGGATCAATTTCCCAATCGGGACATTTCTAAAAATTTTCAAATGAACAAGTGTTAACAAAAGATAAGTTTTAAGTATGCTTTTACTGTTAATAATCTCTTACATTGTAGGCATCCCGCATGTCTTCATCACACTCCTCTTCACTTTCATATTTGCTAGGCACAACAAAGTAAACATTTACGTCGAAATTTGTCAGATTAGACTCGCCCTCCATTATTTTGATAATTTAAATGAATGACATTTAAATGCACCAGCAAGTTACATTGACAACTCTTGTCTATAATTTTTGAAAGGTAGAAAAACAATTTAAACCTAACCTATATTTTACATTTTATAAAAGTCGTTGAAATTTCTAACGATGCACACGCTTCATTCGTACGAAATGCACTTTTATTATAAAAAAAATTAAAGCGTTACGTTATAAAATATATATATTTTGTAACTAATCTAAGGCCTTTGTGTTATACGGTCACTGATGAGTGAACGATGCTTTTCCCCTTTTCCCGCCGTTTTACTTATATCTTGTCAAGTCAAGCTATAGGTATATAGGTATATACAGCGCTCCGCGCGGAATTAGGAATTACCGTTGGATATCAGGCCCTTACCAGGTGCCTGAAAATAATTGATCGGGCATTGCATTCGGGCCAGATCGTTAGTTATAAAAAATTACGCGCTTATTAAATTATAGTAAATAATAATTCTGTGAGTTATTCAGCAAATTAATATTGTAAGTTCTATTACGGTAGATTAATTTACACAAAACTTAAATATAAAAAAAATTATGTTTTCTAAATGTACTACATCTTAGTTTTCTGAAATAGTTTGTTAATACATTCGCTATACAGCAATCTAACAGATACTTATTGTTAATTTCATCAAATCAAAGTTTTCCTGGTTTCATCTTTCATTCGCATTATATAACAAGGTGCGTAAACATATAGATATAATATATATAGCTATATGATACCAAGTGTTGTGGAATAAGAATAACAAACACTGCTGGGTGTAAATAAGACACAAAGCAGCTGTTTTGCGTCAAAATTCTTATCGCGTTATAATTAATTTATTTATTTACTTCGACTACATAGTATAATCATACATAATATACTCGCATAAATAACTCAGTTTTGTTTAAGTAAATCTAATCGTTAACACGGTACAACTAAAATTAGCAGGTTTTTCATCAATGGTTGTGTAGTTTCAATGGTTTATTGTTAGCAAGCCATTGTGGCACTTTATCCTGTTTATAACTTTCTTAAATTAAGAAAGCGTGAAAAAGTAAAATTTTCGGTATGGGAAATTTATGTGATTGCTGTAAAGGTTCTTCTTACGAAGATATTACTCCTGATAGAGTAAGTTGTTTTGAGGTTATATTTATTTTTTATGTTGTTTTGATTTTACATAAAATGATTTATACATAAATATTTTACAAATATGTATACAAATATTGCTTCTAATAATGCATAACCAGTTGAATTTATTTAAAATAGAATTCATTAAATAAAGTTTATATTTTATTAGTATTGTTAAAAAAAATCATATTTTACTTATTATTATTTACTTATATTATTTTCAGGAAGTAATTCGTCAGCAGCAAGCAGCTGCTGCTGAAAAACGTTTGGCTGAACAAGAAAAAAGAGGAATAGGAAATATTAATGCCGTAAGATATCAACAAAAAATGACTGAAGAAAGAGATAAAAGAGAAGAGCGAGTAGGAAATATGAGCACTCAAGGTGGACTCAAGGTACTTTAATTTATTATTTTTATTTTTTATTACTATTATATTTATAATAATTATGCAAATGGATTAATTTGAATTGATTGTATAATTTCAGTGGCAAGTACAATAAAAATAAATCATGAAAAAATTTGTGTCAGCAAAGTACAGCATTGCTTCAATCAGAATTTGGTCTTTCCATCTGGCATCGATGGATGTATTTTATGAAATGAAATACATATACTATTATACTTAAAAGTGATAGTATTCAGGTATGCAGCAGTGAAAGAAATAACTGATTTACAAAAATCTGCTTTAACACTGTCAGGTCAGCAAGGCCTAATATCTATCCAATTGTTGTGAATTTTTGAACATTTAGTTTTGTTTAAGAAAATAGAGTTGAACAGGTAATTTGAAGTTCTATAATGTATTTGGTCAATCAATTGATTTACAAATTTGTTCTTACGAAATTCTTTAAAAAAGAGGTTTTGTGTGCATTGACAAAAGCATTCAACACTTATTACAATCGATATTTATGAAAATTATTATTTACTTTTAGATAGTATTTTCTTAATTTTTAACTAATTTAAACATAATTATTTATTTACATTTAATAAGTGATAAAATATTTGTTTTTCTTTCACACTTTATGTTTTGTTATGTGTTTATTATTCACGTAGATGTTTTATTAATTAAAATATGTTGACTTGATTTTAAAAATGAATATATATGATGTTAAAGAAGATAAAAGTAAATAACTGTTATATGTATCTACCAACAAATTTAAAATTTGTTGTTTAAACAGTTTTTTTGAGAAAATCAATATTTGTGAGACAAATATAATATTTAAAAAAAGCCAAAGACTTAAAAATTTTAAATATCACTATAATTACGTTTATTCTTAATAAAAAATATTATTAAACATTTGATACACTTTTATAAACTTATAAGATCTTTACAGTCATGAAAGTATACTTGCAATGTAACAGTTTTTGTTAATGGTTTATTTATTATAAAAATCTTAAAGATGTGAAAATCAATATTGTTTTTCTCTATTGATTCTCTATTGATACAGTAAAAATATATTTACATAGAATTGTTATAAATTATTCTTTTATTGTACTTCAAGAATTTTCAATAAAACTTTAACATTCCTAAACACATTTGGTCTTTCATTGCATGTTGTAAAAGCATCAATCAGTCCATTCTTGCCATTTCATGTAGAAATAATAAAAAATATTAGTGTGTGATAAAATAAAATAGTGCTTTTCATTCATAAAAAAATTAATGCCGTTTGTGGCATTATTGAAATTTATTCTTAAACTTCGTACATTCAAATACAGTTTAATTGAAGAAAAATGGTAGCATATTTTCTTAGATATTGTTAACGGCAGAAGCCTGCAATAAAGGCTCTATATTCGCATAAGGCAGTCTTAATTTTTTTTTATTACAAAATACTATAATACTTACATATTACATTTTCAGTTGACAGATAATATTCAATTACAAAATGTATTATATGACAACCAAGTATATTTTCATTCTACAAATTTATTTATTTTAATAATCGTAATAATATTGCATTATTGTAAAATTTTCAATTGATTTATTTCTTACATAGTTAAAATATTTTTACAGCTTTTTTTACAATTTCAATAAATCAAAGATTTGGTTTTATCGAGTTTTAAAAATATAATTTTCTGTTTATTAAAATTAGTTCTCGAATATTTTCTTAAATAAATAATACTTTTTACGTGCTAATACTAAAGTACTAAAATATTTGCATTACTTTTAGATATAGCAAAGTAGAAAAATATCAAATTCTATGATGTCGTTGTTAAGACATTTAATACAAGGCTACAAAATAATAAAATTATGACTTCTAAGTAAAAAATAGTAAAATTATATGGAATGTGTAAATATTTTGAATATATTTTTCGTATTTGTAATATATTAATATAATTACTTATTTCAGTACATTTTTTTATTCGAATTAGACTCTTAAATCATTTATGAACTCAATTTTTTTATAATATATGAATAAAATTTTATATATAAATATACATACTTTGTTCAAATTATTCTTTGAATATTTGCTCAGGTACTGTTGCCTTTCTTTTATAAGCTATTACTTCAGCACGCTCATAATAGAAAAGAACTTTGCTCGCTCAAGTATTGCAATACCTACTTCACCAATTTGTTGGCAAACAGCTTCACTTCCACATTATGCTTACTACTTCTGTATATACACGTATTTTAAAAGTTTTGAACAGTTGTTTCAGTAAAATTTCATTAAGGTACATAATAAAATATTTCTTATATCATTACAATGATGCGATTCTGCAATTCAGAAAAGAGGCACACCCTCTTAAATGCAGCACTATATCTTTCCGATTCGATGAACCGACCACGATCTGAAAAGTTTTTTCGTTGATTTTTTTATCTCTCGTCCGTGGGCGATTTGAATTTCAAGGGAAGCTCCATTATTTAAAGCGAGCCACGTTCTGACTTCGCTAGTGGCGGAAGATGAACCTGATAACAGAATACTCGTTAATAATAACTATTAAACTATTCTGTACATGCATAATAAGGTAAGAATAATAAAATTGTATGGTTTACTGAAACAGTAAGCTACGTTTTTAACTTCTTTGCATTTGAATACATAGTTGTATTCTTTACTCAATAAGCTAGAAACTCACCAGGAAAAATTAAGAAGGAATTGTAGAAAAGTAATTTACGTTACCTAGCAATTCGTGTAAAGTTATCCTTCGACTAGCGAGCAATTCCTTGCTGGCGCTTCGAATTTCAAACATGAGCATCGCTTGTCGAGGAACAGTATCGTGATCTAAATGAAAGTCTATGCAAAATTGGGGATTTGGCATCGCAGGCAGTAATCGTGACTTGGCGATCGTTTTTCCACCGTTCGCTGACATCGTCATTTTTTCTGGGCTTGTGCAGCTAGAATAAAAAGTTTACACTTAGCGGTAATATTACCAAACTGTAATAAAATCTACTTCTGGAAAAAAGTAAGAGACACTAACTTTTGAAATTTAACACGGCAGTAGAGTTGGGCAATGTGAGCGACATGAAGACCTTGGGCTTGAAGCACTTTCCCTTCAACTCCTGAGTATTTTTCTCGCAATCCGTTGACAATTTTTAACTCTGTAACATTGAAAATTCCTAACAGATGTACGAAAGAGCAACGAGTGAAAAAAGAAAATTACCGTTTGGTCGAATTCTTATCTTAGGGCTGGGCTGTCGAACTCTGCTAAGCATATCGGGCTGCGAAACGGCGTGCGATAATCCGGAGCTTTGCAAGAGTTCCGTGGCATCTGCTTCTCCTGCGCCCCTGGGCTCTAAACTCAGCGTAACGCCCTTGTTTGCTTCGCATTTGCTGTCTTCGATATTCACTTCCGAGCGGAATCTCCGAAGTTTTAAGCCTCGTTTCATCTTGCAGAAAAATTAATAATTAACATTTCTCAAAAGTTTATTTTATTCAAAAAGTTGAAGTTTGTTCGCATACCTTTTGCTTCATCAGGCGGAAGCTGTTATACTGCGGCATCTTCTTACCGAAGCTTTGATCTGGACTAGGAGTCAAACTATGATGGCTCGAAGAGATTTTCGATTTAGAATCATCGGTCTCATCGGCATGTTCAATTTGTTCTCCATTTTTCTTGTGGGTCCATTGGTTACTTGTTGTTTCACCGTTTTCTTCAAACTCTTTGGCTTTTAAAATAACTTTTCCTTAAATATTAAAAAAAAATAGTTACATAGATTGAAAGTGTATGCACTACAATTAAAGGAGAAAATGCAGAAAATATAGAAAATGCACTAACCGGTGTGATTTGCATTACGTAAATTAGGCGACGATTGTGTCGATTGACTTTGCGAAACCGACGGAACTTTCATGAGAGTCACCGTTCTAGGGGGTGGAGGTGGCGGTACAACTGGCTCCAGATGTAACCTCATTCTGGACTTTTCCATAGACGGTCGTCGAATGATACTTGGAATATTGATGATTGGTGCATCCTGAGGTTCACTGGGCCTCGTCGAGGCTTCACTTATAGTACTAGTCGCGTGAGTACTCTGAGTCTAAAATAAGGGGTGTAGATGAATATGAAATTAAAATCTTTCTAAACAAGATATATTAATCGTTTTAAAATTCGATAAATATTACCTCGCACTCTTCTGACAGAACTTTAACTTTTAATTCAATAGAACCGGATTTTGTGCCACGAAGAGCAAACCAGTAGGACTGGTCTGTGCTTGACAATTTTCGAATTTCCTCCAAAGTCAGCGATATTTTACCAAGGTAATCTTTCATACCGAAAGTATCGTGATCCCATAAAACCTGTTAAAAAAAATTAAAATGTAAATATCGTCGAAAAATAAATCACAAGCTGTTTGATAATTAAAGAACAGGTAACTCACGACGTCGAGTGTCTCGCCGGTGCGGGGCAAACCCATAATCGAACTCTCATCCCAGCAGGGATTTAGTGTTTTCTTCTTAACGCTACTCTTGTACTTGGTCTCGTTATTTAGCTTAAGCTCACAGAATGGATCGCTAAACCCATTGAGGTCCTTAGCGACGAGATCACGGGCTCGCAGTAGTGTCACCTCCATTAGACCGCTGCCCGTCGACAGCAGGCTCGAGACGTCCGAGGCTGTTGTGTCTACATCTCGATGCGTCAAAAGAAGTTTCTAAAATCAACGTTAACTTTTCAAACTACAAAGCATTAACAAAAATTTCATTACATAAGTATTGTCTGACTATTTAAGTAGAGTTTTAGTCAATAAATAAAAAAAAACTCAGCAATAAAGCTTGCTATATAAATTTTATAAAAAAAATGTGAGTTTGTTTGTGTTTAGTTTACTAACCGCTTGTTGCATCCAAGGAAGACTGTTTCTTTTCGTTTTTGGCTCATCCTCGACTGCAACTTGATTCACGCTATTTCTTCTGCTTGAAGAGACTTGCTGAACATTGCGAACTGGATAGAATAGCACTGATACGGTCATAGTGGACAAGCCGTTAGATCCACTTAGAGGCAATTCTTTTCGGACTATCCATTTCATTCCCTGCAAATCAAATAGTATTTTAGAATGAAATAACAATACAAAAAAGCTATTGCATCTTAAATGACATAACATCTAAATCAATATAATAAGTGCGCTTTTAATTATTTAAATGTACACATTTAATTATCATGTAATTATTTCTAGACTCTTATCGGCAGTCTTAAACTGACAAGCCGTTCTACTTGACACCGGACACCGGTTCTGTAATCGTAACTCGGGCAAAATGCGAACAATATTTTTCGAGCGCAACGAAACCGGAATGGTATTGATATCCTCTGCGGACTCGAAGCTGTACAAGTTCCCAAAGGTTCAGTGGAATCTTTATGGTATATTCATTTTTATCGATACGCCGTCTGCGCATTACTTGTATCCGATCGTTATTAATATCTCCAACTTCACCAGCGCCTTTCAATCACTTATTATAGATTATTCGCATTTCAGGTGTGTGTTTATTTTCATTTGTTCCGTCGTTAAATTCAGCAAAAGAAGCTGTACGAAATTTCCTCTTTAAATCTATACCAACCGGTGAAAGGGATAGCATAGCGAGTCCCAGCATGTCCGTGTCCGCTGATTTTGAGATATTCCAAGAGTAAATAACGAAGCTGAGGGAAACCTGCGTGTAATCCTGAACGAGGAATTCCGCCCGCGAGTCCCAGTGCGGAGAAGTCGTGCCCCGAATGTAATGGCTCGTTTTTACCTAAAATAAATTTTTTAATTGAGCTTTTGATGCTTATTACATTATTATATAATAATTCGTGATATGAATGAAGATTTAATAACAAATAAAATCGAAATACAACATTAAGTCAATTGCAATCAAATTACCTTTTTACGATTGTTAAACAACAAACAGTAAGGATTGCACTGCGTGACATCACCATTCAGGTTCTCCGCCGAGTGTAAGTAGACCACAAGTACGCCTGAAAACAAATAAATTTGTTGACTAATGACTTTAATCGATCGGTTCGATCCAGTTTTACAACTCCAGGCCTACGGAGTTTAATATTTCTTTTAAAAAGATGTGCACTATTTACCGGCAGTGTGAGATTCCATCGAATCAGATAAACTCGGCTGCGGCGCATCTGGATCGAGGCTCGGTAGCGTCGAGTACTCCAATCTCGCGTTTATGTTCGGAATGTTAGTGCTGTTGCGCGACGGCTTCTTCTGTTGCAGTACCGTCTCGACTCTGGAATTTGCAAACACACAATATTAAGGGACTTTCTATTTTTTATTCTTCAATTTATTTAAAAAGTCACTTAAAATATACATAATATAATAGAGAATTTTTTTGCGTGTATGTGTATAAAAATGAATTATTTCTATACACTGAGAGAACTTTCTCGTAAAAATTACGATGAAGCTCCGCGTAAAAAAGGCGAAAAAACGTAATCGAGGGACGGTTTGCAAGCACTAGAAATTTTTACAGGAAAATTTCAGTAATTTTTACAAGTGCCTTGTAAAAATTACAAAGCTTTGCCAAAGGTCCAATATTCTCGTGCTTGCAAAATTGTCCGCGGATTACGTTTTTTCACGTAATATTTTTACGGGGAGCATCGCCGTAATTTCTTTGAAAAAATTTCTCCCAGCGTAAATAAATAAAATAAATTCGAAAAGTCGTTTGTCGACTCGTTTGGGGACGCGCAATGGATTTAAAGAAAGTATCCGGTTATATACTACTTACACTTGGGAGTTGTCCCAGTTGTAAAGGCCGAGGGCGAGCTCGTACTGAGCGAGGGTAATGGTGCTGACGAGTCGCTTGGCCTTGAGTTTTATGACGATGCGCTCGTTGTCGAGGGCGCCAACCAAAAACGACACGTCCTCACTCCAGGTCGGGCTGAGCTGCGAAGTAACGCGCCGTTGATCGCCTATGGTCACTACCAGCCATCTCGACTCGTCGCTGTTCGCTGCTTTTTTTTTTAAATTCATAATATTCATATTTTAATTTTAATTTTTTAATTCATAATATTAATATTTTTGTTTAATATCAATTATTCATTCATTACTTTAGTTATCTGAACAAATAGTAGCAAATTTGAATTATATGCTCAAATATTATTTAGAATATAATAGAATAGTTGTATATTTTAAATTACAACATTCAATAATATATTTGTTATTAATAATATAGTTAAAAATCGCGGTGTAATAATATATTTTAATATCGCATTTGGCGAATGCGACACTCGCCGTTTATTTCAGCAGTTTATGAATATGATATTACCCCTGAAAAAAAAGTACGTAATAAATTTATCCGGACCATTTCATAAGATCGCAGCGCAAAAACTCCTTTCGTGATATTTTCGCTAGAAAACATTTCCCAAGACAGACTCAAAAATACTTTTGTCGTAGCAAAACTTTCAGAAGTACTTTTATTCTTATAGAAAATCTTATAAAAGGTGCTTTTTTCGGTAAATAAAAAGCTGTTGGACCTATAAAAATTCACTGCAAATACTGCTCACAGTTCATGAAGAAACATTAAGAACAATTTTCATTTAAAATAAAAAGTATATACTCGATCTCATCAACAAAACGCATAATTGTGTGTCAAGGTTCAAATGATGTATATTTTATGCGTGCAGTCTTATCAAATGCATTACATCTCAATGAAGTCGATAAAAGTGCATTTAGAACATTCATTTTTGCAAGAATGAACGCGCGCGATCAACTGCGTCACCTCAGACAAATCGATTTCTTTAAATAAAACTTGTTCGCACATAAAGAAATGAAAGCTTCGAAATGCCTCGTCAAAAAGAAGCGACGCCGTTACGATTCTTCGGGCCTCTAACGAAGAAAACCGCACTTAAAAAAAACACTAACACTCATTTTGATTTACCATAATATTTAGAAGAAAATGTTATAGCCTTTATACTTAGAGTATAATAAACTATTCCAAAACCTGTGACAAACTTATAGGGTTCAAACTATACGAATAATTGCCACAAGTTTATCAGCTTTCAAAAGAGTCTACTCTAGAAAATACATCCAGTGAAATTCACTGATTTATCATATACGTAGGATCAGGTGAATTACACTGGCAAATCCGTGAATTTCACTAGAAGGAATTTAGAGTTTACTTTTTAAAACAGGCCTTTTTCGAAACTATAGCTTTTCTCCGTTGGAAGCGACGATACGATCCCGCTCGCAGTAAAAGCTCGAAATAAAAGAAACCAACCCGGAGCGCCGGTCTGGGCGAGCGAGATCGTGAGCACAGCCTGGGGCGTGGCGAGGGGTGCGCAGTCGAAGCCGGGCCCTGGACGCTCTTGGGCGCGGAGGTCGAGCTCCAGGTGGCCAGGGTCGACGAGCCAACTGGCCAGGGCGTCCGACACGACTGCGTGTATCCAGGTCTTCAGCAAAGGCACCTCCATCATCTGGACCGAGCGCAGCAGTCGCACGCTGAACCAGACGTCTGGCTTCTCCACGAAGCTCAGGCTCAGGTGGCTCGCGTGCGGGAACGGCGCGCTCGCGTCCAACGTCAGCGAGGCCATTATCGTGCCCGACACCGACAGCTTCTCCACCGCCAGGTCCATATCCATGCCCATGCTGTAAATAAGATCAAAGGATTTTTAGTTAATTTATTTATTTTTTAGTTCTTATACGGGCTGCTTGGTCCTTTTCACAAAGAATATAGAACAGGGGTATTTTTATTTTTATTTTTATTTTTATGCGCTTGACTGAAATGTTATCTTTTTTCGACGAGATTGTTTGTCCGCTTTCTCTGTTAAAGTCGACGGGTATAAGTAACGACGGATTCTTTTGTTTCCACGTGAAGGTTCTATTAAAAAAAAAAAATAAATAAATAAGCTTCTCGCGGTTATTAATAAATTATTCGATAAAATACCGACCTCTGTAATCCTAGACGATGTTTTAGAATAACCTGTCGTTTAAAATGAGTAGATATGATTTATTATAATTTTCTAGAAAATATAAATAATAATTATTTGTAAATTTATTTATTTTCAAAGATCAAGAAGTATTAGAAACTTTAATAATTCGCGAAATTTTCAAACGCAGGTTTCACAGTATAATTTATTGCCTTGCATGCTCTGGCAAGCATAAATAATTCGATGACAAAGTGTGCCGCCCTTTTTACTTAAGTAAATAGGAAAAATAAAAATAAAAATAAAAATAAAATGAATGCAGATAATTTATTGGTATAAAACTGTTCTCACAACAAAAAAGGTCTTTTAAAATCAACCATACCTTCGAGATTTCTCTAAATAAGTACATTTACCTGTAATAAAGTCTTTAAGAACATTTTTGAAATTTTCGAAAAGGAGACTCGGTTTTGTTCTTTTCTTTTTGTCTTTATACTTTATCGTTTACATAATCCCAAAATTGTTGATAAAAAAAAAAGACAAAATGAAATCACCTTAAGAAAAATTTCAACAATATTCTAAACAAATTTATTGAAGATAAGTGTACGTGTATAATAAAAAAAAGTTAACAATTGAAGAAAAGAAAAAAACTGCAATCGCAATGAACAAATCTATAGACAAACGGGCGATATAATAAATAACATAATCTGGCAATCTCCAAATGTGAAACTCACCCCTTGCCGAAGAGTCTAGTGGCGATGAGCATGCGAAACTGCTCGCAGTCGAGATTGAGATCGGCCTCGATGCAGAGCCTCGTGGAGGTCGATCGGCCGACGAGGCCCTCGTCGTCCCCGTTGTAGTCGAGCGTGCGAATCCGCGTGACGCAGGGCGTTTGCTCCCCCAGCGTCAGCTCCCGCAGCTCCAGCGACCCTTAAGTATTATTATTTTTTTTTTCACATATTTTTTACTCCCCGTCTTTGCATGTTCCCCCTTTTTTACACTGCAGGACTAACGAGCCTTCCCTTCGTCTTTCTAATTGCCTGCGACTCCCTTAATTGCAGTTTATAAATCGTCGTAACTAATTACGTTTATGCACTCTTATATTATCTCAGCAGTCAGTGTTTTTTTTTTTTTTTACGAATGCAATGATTCTTTTTAACGTTACTTTTATTATAGAATTTTATCTGCTTCAGTATGGGTAACTTTAGAATTAGTGTGTTAATTTCAATGTGGTTTTTAAAGCACGAGTTATTACGCTAAAATAATTAATGATAACAATAAAATTAATTACCTAATATTGCTGGTTTTGCATCGTTCAGCAAAGGTTCTAATCTCTCTTTTGCCAGAGAAAATATACTGGCTGCACTGAACCTCCACCTGTAAGCAAACAAATCGACTAAAGTTTACAGTAAATTAAAAAGTCAGTTAAACAGCTGATATAAAAATCCTCAAATGATCTATAAAGGCTATTTATATACACACTTTAAGGTAATTTTGCTTTCTCATAGAGAAAGCCTTATGTCGCCAAAATTTTTCGATCTTCAGATTTTGACGTAAAAGTACTTATTTAGGTTCAGAAAGGCCAAAAAAATACTT
>JAWWEN010000048.1:7262939-7283869 GCA_035582955.1 Sycophila texana | reverse complement strand
TAAAAGTTTAAATAAAAAACTTGTATACTTTGTATTAAAAAAATTCGCAAAAAAATGCTTTTTTTGAACCCATTATATCATACCCCCCCTTAAATTAGAAGCTACTAAGGTGGAGGGGGAAAAATCTTTAGGAAGGGTCGCCTGTCAGTTATGATCAGCAAATACGAATTTGCGCTAATTACTTGTTAAACGAAATTACAAATTCGTTGCAAATACATTACAAACACATTAAGGAGTAATTTTTGTGGATTTTCTAGGAAGTAAAATGCTTAATATTTTAATATATGATGGAATATCACTTTTGCATATCTTTATATACTAATGAGCTAGCAAATGTTAATCGTTGACAATTAAAATTAAATTATACCCTATTATCGAATGCTTTATACGAATTAAATTTTTTTTAAACGTGTAATATTTACTGTAATCAGCCCCTGTTAATGAAGTCAGCTGTCGTATTCGCTCGAAAACCGTAGATTTGTGATCTCCGATTGAAAGAAGTTCTTATAAAAGTAATTTATCCGCGAATCAAAATTCGCTCTCATCATTTTACAGTAACTCAGTTAAAACGTGCAATACTTTTCAGCAATACCGTCACGGTTGCCTGTACGCAGGCGCCCATCGTCAATTGCACCGATCTTTTAAGCGCGCTTCGCTCTTCTCATAATCCTTAAATCGTAATCCGTAAATTACGAAGATAATCTGGAGTTTGGATGTATACCATATACCCTATTCCGTAAAATACGAAATAAAGAATTCGCAGCGTCGAAAGTTATAATCTGCCTTATATTAGCAAAGATTAAAAAAATTAAGCACAAATTACTGCTTTCAGTAATTTATTTAAATGAAATTTACATTTATGAAATAAGTATGCTCAATGACGTAGAACTTATATCGGTAAATTAGTGGCTGTAAACAGTAAAAATCATTTAAAAATTTAGAATAATACATAAAATTACTTCAATTTCTTTTCAGTTTTAACAAAGAATTGGTTATTTTAAATAACTCATTTACGCTCCGCAACAAATACATTTTTCTTAATTCTATACGCACTGTAAAAGTGAATTTTCTCGCGGACTGCTTTCTTTTTTAAATTTAAATTTGTTTCATTATATTGACGCGGCGCTAGTTTCGCACCTCCAAATCATCTACAAATTGATATATCTATATATGCAGAGAAGAAAATAATATTAACCAATACCTACGAGTTATTATGTAGATACAAAACTAAGCATTTTCTTGTTCTCTATATTCCCAGTTCCTTTTAGCTGCGTCCTATTCTATTTCTAAGAAAGTGCGCGCGAGCGACGTCTCGCACACGCTAATACGGCTAACTGACTTATTCAGTTGCTACTTATATTATATGTTATTTTGTTAACTTGCTACGTGCTACTCGTTACTTTGCCACATACCTAGATTTTAAGTATAGTTTTCGTCCTTTTGGACGAGGTTCGACGATGACATCGAAATGCACTGAAATAATGGACCTGAAAGTAGCGAGCTGCAACTGTCGCCAGTTTCTTTGGAGTTCGGCATCAAGGCGTCACACATGCGAAGTAGAATCAGCTATGTAGATGCAGGCGCCGATAGAAATCTGCCCGCGCTTGGCGCGTATGTTCTCTCCCTCTTTCTCTCAAAAGTTTATAAGCGCACGGACGGGCGCAGCCGCAGGAATCAGGATTTAGGAATTTAGGAGAGAAAAAGGCTGCAGCTGCAGCGCTCCGAAAGGGAGCGCAAGAATCGCCGAACACACACACACACCCACACGTGCGCGCGCGCATAGAGGAACAACACTCAGTACCTACTGCAGTGCTCGCGGGTTTTCTCTCGCGGAACGCAGAGAGAGAGATGATACGCATATAACGCGAGTGCGGCGGAAAAGAGCGGAGGTGGGGGAGCGAAAAGCCGTGCAGGCGTGTGAGTGCGCGTATGCAGGATACGCACAGAGTGTTATACCTACACGCGAGATAGAGAAAGAGGGAGAGATCAACACCGTCGACGCCCGCGAACGAGAGCCATCGGCCATCCACTCACTCTCTCTCCTTTTCTTTCTCACTCACTCACTCTCTCATCAGCAGGAGAGAGTGCGTGCCCAGCCTGCGGGGAGCTGCTATACGCCGTCGTGAGTGCCGTCAGCGCGCGACGCAGGAGAGAGAGAGAGACCCGCGAGGGCTACGTGGCCGACGACGACGAGGAGGAGGAATCGCACCGCGGACGCTCATCCTCCACGGGACGGGGCAGCGCGAGGGATGGGAGCCGGGCTGCAAGGCCGCGAGGACGCCAGAATGAGCTGTTGCTGCTGCTGTCGCCGCCGTGAAAGTGTCGCGTGAGGGTACGAGGCGAGGAGGACCTAGGCGGCGGCTACGGTGCACCTACACCGCCGAGCTCCTACGATAATTGGCCCCGTCACACACGTCCCTCTCTATCTCCTTCTCTCTCTCGCGTTCTCGCAGGCTCCCAGCGCAGCGAGCCATGTTCGTCGTGCCTCCCCTTTTGTTATGACAATCAACGGCAGCAGCAGCCTGCGACGACGCTGGACTCGCGCGTTCGTGACGTCGACCACGTCGTCGACGGGTAGGAGCAGCAGCAGCCAGCTAGAGCCTGGCCCAATGGGCGGAACCGTCCAAGCGTAGCCGCTGGAGGATCACCGCGCGCGAATGGCTGCCTTGCAGTTTGACTTGTTCACTTGTGCCTCTGAAACGCGTTTGTATAATACTTTTTCTGTGTCAGTACGAGCATTGGATATTTGTGCAAGTCCTTGATCGTGGTGATGTGAACTGTTTTGCTTGCATGTGGACTAAAGCTTCGGAGAAGTGACCAGTGTTTGGAGAGTTACTCGACAATGTGCTGATGAGCCTGAAAGTGCAGAGCCGAGGGATTCAGGGTCGAAAGTGATTTTTGACTTCAGCTAAGTTGACGGATATCATGGGTTCCTTAACGAAATGGAGATGATATTGTTTGAAGGTAAGTTTCTTGTATTACACTCTAATTGAGATTCTATTTTGATTTGGTTATTTGATGCTTGACATTTTTATTGAGTGTAGTTTTCTATAAAGAGGTGTTTGTTTATCATTTTCTAGTTGAGTTAGCTGTAACAGTAAATTTTGGAGCTTTGTTTATGTTATCTGTGAGATTCGGAAATGATCAGTCAGATTATTCGTCTTATCTTTTTAGAATCTAACAAAGATTGTCTTTGTTATGCTCTGATTTCAATGATTAGTCTATATTTGGTAGTCTTACTTTGTTCTGTACATGCTCGCATTATTCATATAAGTAGATTTCATTAATTCTTGTTTGTTTGTAGTAAGGTTTAATGTAAATTGTTTATTCCTAAATGGTATTTATTTGTAATCATAGTAACAAGACATGCACAAATAACATAATTATTCTGGAATTTAAAGATTTTAATTAATGATTAATAACAGAATATATTTTGGATGTATTTTTTTATTTAACTTGAAAGCTTTACAAATTTTACATATTTGTATTACAATAAACAAAGCTCAATTTTATTTTTAAAGAAAAAAAAAATGAAACAATATTTTCCTCATAAATTTTAATTGTTCAATTACAAAAAAGCAATTGTGTTCAAATTTTGTTTACAATGTATTAAAATGCATCAGGATTATTACATTTTGTGTATGTCTTTCTTTCAAGTGGGTTGTCGAAGCAGACAGCGTTAAGAGCATTACAATTTAATTTGGCTTTCAATAGCCTTTAGAAGGGATGAATGGAACAACAGCCCTTCGTCACAGTGTTGGCAGCGTTGGAATCGGTGATCCGGTTCCCGTTGCTACATTGGTGATCTATAAAGATGACGCTGGATATGGGATGAAAGTTTCTGGAGATAAACCTGTTTACGTTCAATCAGTTAAAGAAGGTAAAAAGTTTTTAAAACATGACTTAAAAATTTATCTTTGCTTAATTCTTTAAATATTAAAGGAAATTTATTTTACTTTTTTTTAATTTTTACTTTTTCTTTATTTTAAATATATCAATGTAATATTAATGTTTTGTTTTTTTTTATTATTATTTTGACATATTTTATTTATTTATTTATAAAAAAAAAAATAAATTAAGTTTTTCTTTAAGCTTTAAAGTCGATTTTATTTTACATCACTAGGTGGTGCAGCAGCACGAGCTGGCCTTCACGCAGGTGACAAAATAATCAAGGTAGGATTTGTTTGGCACATTTTAGATGATATTATGTAAGAAAAAATGTAAGAAATATTAAGAATATCATAATATATAAATGATACATTGTGATTTTCATATGGGAATGGATAGATGTTTGATGGTTCTGCTTGATTGTATTGTAATATTATATTTTGAATGCATAATTTTTATAAGTGTAAAATATACTTCCAAATAGTGGTATTTTTGAGTGAGTGTTAAGAGTGGAAACTTATAATAATTTTTTATTGAATTGGTACAATTATACTGAAGTAGGATTATTATTAAATATCATGAATATAAAAACTTAAAAAGACAACTCTTCATTTTTAATAGGAAAAACAAGGCAGAGCTTCCTTGTAATGATATACAGTTAAGTGACTCATGTTTGACAAACTTGTTCTTGAGTTACAAGTGAATTAAAAACAACTAATTTTAGAAACTTACACTTTTAAAAATTTCTAAAAAAAAGTTTATAAGTATGTACTTTACTATTTAGAGAAATTATTATATTTATTATCAATACCAACGGTCAATGAAATCAAGTTCATGTGCACATACTATTCTTTTTTTAAATCTAAGGAGTCATTGTAAAAATGATCTTAGTGTTGGAATTACAATTAGTCTATTAGTATATTGTTAGAGTAATAAACTACAGCTAGGTTTTTATTACAGATTGCATATAATTTGATTGTTCAACTAAATAAATTAATTAGTCTTTAATTTTTCATAGTCTATATTACAAAAAATGTATAACTTTAATCTAATTCTTTAATTTAATTTTAACGTATAATTTAATTCTTAACATAAACTTAATTCTAAATTAAATTTATTTACTAGAAATTAGAAATTTTATTAAAAATCAATGTAGGAAATAAAAGCATGAATATTATAAATAAATCTTTATTAAAGAGTGCACATCTTACCAGTTTTAAGAAAAGAACAAACATTTTTACTTGTTGTAATTAATGAAAACAATTTTATTTTTCCTTTTCTGTTACAGGTTAATGGTGTAAATGTAACACAATCAACACATACAGAAGTTGTTGAGCTCATTAAATGTATGTAAATTTATTATTTTATCAACTTCATTTATTATTAAGCTTATAAAATAACAGATTATATTAAAATACTTAAACTGTAGCTTACCATGTACTTTATTTTTAACATTCTGCAAGCAATATGCTTAAAAGATTTTATGACCATTTTATGCATTAATGATTAGATCAAATTAAAGATCACTATAAATTCTTAAATTAATAAACTGTTTATTAAATTGAATAACAGACTCCTTTACTTTATGTAAAAAGTGTACCTGCACATATATAAACACACACATTTGTATTAATACTTAGTTAATGTGGCAGTAGTGAAGTGAGCTTGAGGTATGATGATGTAAGCACAGTGTTTATAGCGCTGACACCTTCAGCTTTGTCATAGCATGCCTTTAGGAACAGATTCAGTCAATGGAGTGCTGGTACTGCCTTTCAATTTCAAAAAATTTCATATTTTTATACTTTAATCTTATTTTAACGTAAATATTATTATAATTTAATTTCAATAAAGGTAATTAATTATAGTTTATCAAAGAATAACACAAAAGAAATTACAAATGACAAAATTTCGTGGCCTTAAAATAATAATAAAAATATTTTGCAAAATAGAAACCATTCATTAGTAATAAAATAATAAAAATTGTTTGCTTATTTCAGCCTCAACTCAAGTAGTTTTAACAGTACAGCAAGAATCTGTTTCAACCATGCACGGGTTATCTCCTTCACAGCATCACCGTCCAACAAGTTTGTCGACAAGCTCTGTGCTGGTTTCTCCAGTGCAAGCTGCAACGTCACTTCATCGGACTGCAACTGCTCCAGCATCATGTAACGAAAGAATTACTGGACCTCAGCCAGTTGACGTAATTTAAACTATTTTCTGATTATTTTCAATTTGTTGTCTTTCATTACTGAAGAAATTAATTTACTTATTGTATTTGTATACACAGCGTGAGAAAAAGCGACAAATGGAAACGCAGCGTGTTTTAACGTTGCAATTAATGTTGGAAAAGGAACAAAGTTATGTCGACAAACTACGCAGTGATCTGGCAAAGGCTTCAGCAGGTGGTGGAAATACAAACAGCATAGCATCTTTGCAAGCAGAACTTGCTAATGCAGAAAGAAGATTGAAGAAATTAAAAGAGCCATTAGATCAAGTATGAATACTTATGATATCATTAATTTAAAGTTTGCATTTAGTGTGTTTAAATATTCTGTACATATTTATCTGTAGAAAATGTGTTTGAAGTGATAACTATTAGAATGTGTTAAAAATTTTTTTAATTCATTGTTAAAGTCATAATGGTCTTATTAATTTCAAATTTATTTAATTTTTCTTAAATTTAAACAGGTTTTTATTTTTAACTGTAATCGTATATTAAATTTTGGGTTCATGAAAGTGTAAACCATTTTTAAGGTAATCCAAAAAACAAAAAAATTATTGTTAAATTTAAAATTATTAATAATTACTTGATTTGATTAATGAGTAATAACTTTGATAACTGGTTTCTAATAATAAAATACATTTACTAATACATTTACTAAGGATTATCTTATTTTAACTTTGGACTCATGACAGTTTTTTTTTGGGGCTTACAGTTTTTTAACCGACTCTTCACAAGGGAAAATCACATTTGTGACTATAATCACTATTCCAATCATATTTAAAAAGTTTAAATAATCCGAATGATCTGCAAGTGCTAAGCACGCATATTCTATAAATGTATTTAAAAAGAAGTTAAATCTCATGCCAAAATCTTAACAATTAGAACCATATCGATGATTCGGATTACTTAAAGGAAACGAACGTGCATAACACAAGCAATTAAATTAAATACATTTTTTTTTTCATCGCGATCATAGCAATTGTTTGGCTAATTAAAGCGAAAGGAGAAACTTCACCAGCTTTTGTTGTGTCTTACAGCTTTGCCCGTTGGTAACAAACATCTCCTCTCCCACGAACCAGCACGCATTTTCCCCAAACCGCGGCGACACGCCGCCACCACTGCCCTCCCGTAAGTCCCTCTCGAAGCGGAGCTTGTCTCCGCCGCCCTTGCCACCACGACCGCCTCCCAATTCACACAGCGTAGTTCAGTCAGAGACGGAGAGACACTTAACGCCTCCCATCACCAGTGGCATACCTAACTCTGTAAGTAGGCTAGTTTTCACACCCTGCGCTTTTTCTTGTCTATTTGGTTATTTGTCTTGTCACCCATTGAAGTAACAGCGTACTGGTGGTTGTTGTTTCTTAATATTCATTAATTCATTTAAAAATTTAAGGCATTTCAAATTTCTTTTACAAATAAAGTTTTTCATAAATTTTTCTTAAAAAAAAAAAAGAAGGGTATAATAGATTGCCAGTACGCTCAGCACTAATAAGTACACGAGTCTCGGGACTGGTCAACTGGGGGTGTGCTCATCAAAGGTTGTTTAACAGAATAATTTAATTGATTACTTATATCTGGATATTGTTAATTTATTTCATATAAATAAAAGCATCACGATTGGCGTTATTCCAAAATTAAACATAAAGTGTGCATGTAAATTATTAAAAATTACAAACCAAACAGAATTAATGAGATACATTTTATATATACTTTTCTTATTTCTAACGCCTGTCGTTAAATTATACATTTACAAGGAGAATCCATGATTTTCGAGTAAGAAATTTCGCTTAAACTGTGAGAATTGTTTTTTTTTGTTTTTTAAATTTCTTAATGAAAAAAAAAAACTGATCATTAGAATATAAAAGTAAAATCAATGATCAACGAAGTAACGGAAAACAATTTCTCAAGCATCAGCAAAATTGATTCCTCGGCGCTTGTGGTTTCTTCTTTCAATGTCGAATAAACGTCGAAAGGATGTTCAGAGATTTACATCACGGTCAAGCAAAAAAACGTCAGTCGCCCTGAACCGCTTCAATACGTATGAGTAATCGCTGCGGGGACGATAAGCCTGCAGTCGCGCGTAATCTTGTACATCCTCTTAAGAGCAAACGCGGCGATAACCGTCGATAAAGCAATCGATCGAAGAGAAATTGACCAGGCTGCGTTCGTTAGTTTTCGCAGGGAGCGAATCTCGGCGCAGGCTTGCTGGGCAAGCACCAGCGCACAAAGTCAAGCCCGGAGCAGCTGGGCAGCGTGTCGCCAGCGGAAGCGAGTCGCCGGCTCATCGCCTCGGAATCGATGAGCGAGCTCAATCCAGCCGCGAAGGCAGTCGGCAGGCACAGTGGTATCGACCTCGATGATCCGCCGGGCTACACGAGGACACCGCCGGGCACGCCACCCCCGCCTTATCCGGCACCCAGCCTCGGCGACGTATCCTGCTCCACTCTGAATGAGGTGCGAGCCCTCGTCGATGCGAGTTTCTTAGCTTATTTGAATGTAAATTAAATTTGAGCTGCTGTCAGTGTAATGCGACAGGAATATCTGACTTAATTTTGTTTTAAAAAATCTGGCTGTGCAGCGATGATCTGAAATTGGATATCAGCTTAGTTAGTGCTTAACGTTCTGCAGGAGGTGATGATAGGCAGTACGTGACTGTCCCTTACACTGAAAGAATTTTAGAGAGTACCTAAATAAATTGGTCTTGATGAAATATTTTAATTGTTTATTGGTCGCGACGACACGTGTAGTTAATATTGATGCATTTTATTTCTTTTATAGAGTATTATCGACAACCTCAATGCGATGTCCTCGCCGAAATCGCAGAGCGTGATGGATGGGAGCAATCCTGGACTGCCGATGATTCAGCAACCAATTATGTCAATGGAAGACGACGATATGAGTGATCAAGAAGTTGTAAGTACACGTGAAGAAATTGACTTCCGTTATTAAATGCAGTGGTGGATCAATTGATCGCCTGTTTGCATTTTTAGAAAGTGAGCTAAAGAAAGAATAATGTAATTAAATTTTTATTTTTAAACAGGGACAATTGGAAGATCATGGCCCGTTCAAATTATTGTCCCGGCTCTGGCAACATCACGCTCATCTTGCTGTTTTTATCAATTATGTTCTTTCTAATAGCGATCCCTCCAGTCTGGTAAATAGAAATTTTATAAAATATCCTGTAAATAATATAGTATGATGTATTAATTTGTTTTCGTCGATTTTAGTTATTCTATCTTATAACTGATCTTTATAAAGAGGGCAATGCTAAAGAAATGCGAAAGTGGGCTTATGAGATTCATTCAACCTTTCTTGTACCTGGAGCTGTAAGTTTCAATTCTTGCATGTTTTTTAAATCATTATAATTATTTTATAATTATTAATTTTAAAATACAATAATTTTAATGTCTTGCAGCCTCTGCGGCTCAACAATGTTGACGAAAACGTTGCCCGTGAGATTGATGACGTCTTGCTAAAGGAGTCAGACAAAGAAGAAATTCTGCGAAAAGTTAGTTATCTATAAAATATTTAAAAAAAATAGATGCATGTTACTTATTAATAAAGCATTTTACTTATTAATCAAATATTTTTGCAGATATTCTGGAAAGCAAGGAATCGAGCAAAAGAAGAGCTAAATGAACAATTAGCCGATTTTCAGCAAAAACGTATTGCTGGTTTGGGGACACTTTTCGGTCCGAATGATGCTCAACTTGATGAGAGTGCATGTGATAAAAATAGAGAGACTAAAATTATTGAAACATACCTTTTACCAAAAATGGAAACATATTTGTGAGTTAAAAATTTTATAAGCAATATCAAAATAAATCAATTTACTTATGACATTAAAGACTAATGCTATTTGTATCTTACAGAGAGGATATTGAAAAAGAAAATGTTGAACAACGAAAGTTTGCAACAGCTGCTAGTCTCGCAACAGTGTTAAGTAAAGTATTTCAAGTCCGGTCTATTTCATTAGATCGTGTGCCGACTTTTGTCGCAAAAGATAAGTCGCACATTAAAGCAAGGTTAAGCGCTACGAAAGCTAGAAAACTGACAATAAGAGGCCATCATTGCGTGGCTCACCAATACTTTACCGTGACATATTGCAATCACTGCCAAATGATTATAGGAGGAATCGGCCCTCAGGGCTATCATTGTGGAAGTGAGTGTTGATATTATATAATTTTGAATCTAGATATTAGAAAGTAATTAAACAATCCGTTTTAATTCTGTTAAATTAGATTGTTCCTTAAATGTTCATCGCCATTGCGTGCGCATCGTTGAAGAAAGTTGTCCAGGTCCTATGGTCAGAAAAGACAAGGGCAACGACCGTATTAGCAAATTAATGGAGCGCATTAGACCTGAAAAGAAGCCACCGTCAAATCATCATCACCACCATCATCCAAATCAGCTGCATCTTAGTAAGATAATTTAGAATACAACTTAATTAACTTAGTTGAAATTTATAAACAGATATTTATAGCTTCCACCTTTTTACTTGCAGTTGAACGTATAAAACGGAGCGAAGAGGAAAGTGGCCTGACGATTGATGGAGAAAATGGTAAGTCATTTGATCTTCTACATATATTTTCAAAACAAATATTATGTTTTCATATTGCATATGCAAGCGTTCGGGATACGGCTGAAATCATATTTATAAATTAGATTTGCAAACATTTTAGTCAGATTTAATGTATTCAATTTCATCCCAGAGGTAGTGATCTCGAAATAAGTATTTTTGTAAGTTTATCTTTAAAATGCGTTCCAATGGTTATTCCTACCGTACGTCAACATTCATCAAATCTGTCTATTACGTCATTGAAGAAGCTGCCGAATTATCGACACACTAATAATACTCGTGAGCTTCATGGAAGTCAATTTACATCAGTTAGCAGTTCTCTTCGACCATTTCGATACCTGTACGTACGTTCGGGTATTTCAGATTTGATAATCCGCTGTCTGAAGTCTACATTCAAGGTCACGTACCGAACGCCAGGGAATAACGATTGGAGTACACGTTCACGCTTTCAGCAATACGGTCACGTTCGCACAGATGGAGCGCATCTTATTACTGTTGAACTCGGTTGACCCCTGAGTCTCTTATTCTGCAAGCTTAAACCTACTGCTACAAGAGGTTAACACGCGTGGTAGTGACAATTTTATGTTTCTTTATATAAATATATATCCAAAAAGTATTTTGCATCTAAGACACAAAAGATATTTATAGAAAAGATTACTTTATGAATGAAAAAAGTTTTATCATACATGACAAGGTTCCTTTGTACACTGAAAATTAAAGTTTCAGGAATTAGTGTATAATGAAACATTTTTAAGTATTTATGACAACGTGATTCGCTACATTCATCCTTGAAAAATCAGTGAAACGTACTTTATTAAACACTAATTTGTGGGTCAATTTTCACTACTTAATTTTAATCATTTAATAAGTATTTAATTTTCTATGTTTTTCTCAATAATATTTTAAGTTTGCTGTGTTATAAAAGCGGCCCTTATCTTCGGCAGCATTGGCCGAGACCAGGGATAAAAGTCGCGCGTCTCAATGCGGAGATCGCTTAAGCCTCCCTGTAAGCGATAAAAGCGAGCTTTTGGATTTCGAACTTTATGACTGCCAGCCCGTTTGCTCGATATTGTGTCAACAATTGACGTATACTACACCGCTGAATAATTTCAACGTTATTGCGAGGTTTGATTTAGGAGCGCGCTTGTTGGGACGATGGCATTTTTCTTTTTGTGACTGATTAGTCTCTGACTCAAACCGAATCAATTTTGTGATATTTATTTTTATTTATTGCTATCGGTGTTTCTGGTATTTTGGAATTTTAATTGCGCATTACATAAACTTTCGAAGTGTTTACATTGCCATCTTTGTTAAAAGAAAGCAGTGGGAGATAAAGCATGATTTTATTATTTCAGTCGTGTAATACGAAAAATACTTTTAATGTACTAATCAGTTGTATGTTCTCCCAGATTGATTTCTATTGGACAAATTTTAATACGTTTTTTTTTTTTTTTTTTGCAAAATTTACTAGAAATTTAAGAATTTTCTAATAAATTTTCTAATAAATTTATTAACTACTACAATTTTTTTTCAATAATTATGTTAATCTGTAGGAACATTAAAATTATCTATTATTAATTTTTAGTACGTCTTTGTTTTTATTCATTAAGAGAGGAAGTGAAATATCCACTTATTCTTATAAATGTAGGATAAAAAAAAAGTTTGCGTAAACCTGGCAACTTTTTAAAAACTATTTCTTATTGTCGCAGCTGTCACAAATTCAAAATACATCTGTCCATGTGCGTCCATATAATTAGGTTCATTCCCAATGTCGACGTCACGATAAAGCGGCACTAATTACGTTCTCTTATCTTTAACTGAACATTTGTTAGTTTCATTATGTGATTAATAGTTAATCTATCAAGAATGAATTTTCGGTAACCTCTTTTTTAAGAAAAATAATCTTTTTTTCCACAAAAGAATTAACAGCAATAATTATTTCCCCCTTTCAATAAAGTAGTGGCTACTCTAACCGATTTCTTTAAAGTATCAGAATATGAGAATAATACAAATAAAAGAAAAACAAGCACATAGCTCACAAAACAAAGTAGAGCCTAAGAAGCAACGAACGCTTCAATCTAGTGCACATACCCAAGCGCAAAGGTTAATAATGCATTCTACATCCATAATAATAGCCGTCATATTCGTTGGCGTTTGTTCAAGCGATTTCGAAGGATAAAAAGAGATAGCGAGGAAAGAGTCACCGAGTAAAAAAACAAAACCCCCTGGCGATTCGGCACAATTGGTAATCGCGGAAATCCGCTCATTAGACGCGGCTGGTGTGCGCGGCCGATCGGAGCTCCCGCTCGCCCGAAACTGCGCATCCTCCCGCGGAGGGACAAGGAGTGCAGCTCGAGCTCAAAATCGCCCGCTGTGTTTTCGTGTAGCAAGACAACTTCATCGCTTAATCGGATAACCAACTCGATCTTTGCGAAGACGTGCCTACCGTCAGCTGTACGAATAGTATAAACATTGCAGCCAAGAGCAAAGCAGCGAATAACTCGTCTAGATAATACAAAGTTGCTGAACGATATATATTTTTTTTTTTACGAAACGTCCGAGTGAATAAACACTCGCAGGAAGGAGATAAAGTGTCAACAAGAAAACCAACACTGTCGACTGCGCAAGTGTATACTTAGTCTCATGGATTGCGAGTGTACATAGTGTACACCCATTGCATTGCGATTTGCAGTGAGGAAAAACGCTAGAAAGAAAAGAACAAGTGTTTAAATACGTATATTATAGTATCAAAAAAAAAAAAGAGTGAGCTGTTCCTCGTTTAAAATACGAGCTTGAATCGTGCAAACGCCGCCTGCCGAAGCGATCGTGCGCCACATGTTCGAGCGATAAATCGCCCACTAAATCTACGACCTACGTACTTCCGCGGAGTACGGGAGAAAAAAAATTTGCCTTTCCCGATTTCACCATCGAGCTGAACAGAAGAATTATAAGAAGAAGAAGAAGAGGAACTGAAATTCCGCCGGGGATCGAGCGCGTATACGGCGTTGAGCGGCCGAGGAAAGAGCGGAGCACCGGAAGCGAGCAGCGTCTGTGTTAGAGAAGAAGGGAGGGCCCCGTCAGTTTCTCCGTGTGCGTGTCACCCGCGCGCGTCCGGCTCTCTCTCTCTCTCTTTCTTTCTCGGTGTTCGCCGCTTTTTCACGCGACGGCAGCGGCAGCTGCTACAGTGATGAGCGGGCGGCCTGGCCCGACGCACGCAGCCGGACTCACCGACATACGCTCACGGCCATGCGTCGGAGATCGCGCACAAGCAAGTAAGCAGCCGCTGCTTACAGTGAGTTACTGTGCTGGTTTCGTTTGTGCTCGAGTGTGAATTTTTTTTTTTGTTTGCACTGGAGGATTCGTTATAGATTTTTTTTTCCTCGCGTGTGTCTGTTTTTACGACGTAAAAAGCGTTGCTCCAGTGCGGAGTTGCGAGAGCACGCGGCTTCGCGAGTGGAGATTGGAGTTTACTCTGAGGTATTTCTGGGAGTATGGTCCGTAATGTTTGGCGAATTATTTTTGAAGCCCGGCCGATTTTCGGCTCCGCTGGATGTGTATATACACGTGTTTATAAGCTCAGCGCGCGCGTGCGGCAGTACTGGGCTTTTTGAAAGTCAATTCAAAGTTTCTTGTGTGCTTTGAGTAGAGTCGATACTCCGCTGCTGCGTATATGTACATTGCTTAGCGGAGTGTTATTAAAAATGGATAAAAACATTGTTTAAAAATATCTTGAGAGTTAAAAAAAAAAATAATGATAATACAGTAGTATAACGGCATCCTCGCAATATTTTCTTGGAGCGATATTATAACGTATATTTATGTTTTGTTAATTACCGAATCACGTGATTTTTTTTATAAGAGCCACTGGTATATCATTTCTTATCAATTTCAAACGTAATTAACGTATTGAGAAATGGTAATTTTTTACACTCTCTTTAATAAACCTTATTTTTCTTCAATGTTTAAGGAATTCACTCTCGCTTAGTAGACCTTTTCAATTTCTAATCACAGCTCCGAATTTTTTTTTTTTTTACGCCGCGCGCGACAGCTGTTGAAATAACTCTGATATCGCCGCGAGATATAATTCTTTAATTCATCAATACTTTTTTCCAAATGTTTCTGCTCTCAATTCGCATGAATCACACACGAAACTTCATTCTCCTTTCTTTTTTTTTTCAATTAATTAACACACAAGAAACTCGTAGAGTCAAGGAACGATATCGCCGACATTCTCGACAAGGCACTTTTGCCGAGTCCACTATTCAAATCTATCAATAATACTGTTATACACGGCGACCTCGAGCGCGAGCTTGTAAAAGAAAGATAGAAAAAAAAGAAAACATTCCACCTGTTGGACGATCGCTCAAAGATAATTCGCCAGGCAGTCGACGCAGTCACCGGCTCGTCGCGCTCTGAAACCCTTCGCTTCTCCGCCGCAGCGCTCCGAGGTGCAAGCGGCTAAAAATGCTGGAGCTGCACTCGCCGCTGCTGGAGGGCCTGATGAGCCCGCGGGCGCGCCAGCTGGCCGAGAGCGAGGAGGAGGAGGAGGAGTCCTCGTCGTCGTCGACGCCGGAGAGCGGCTCGCCGGCCTCGGGCGCGTTGACGCCGCGCAGCCACCAGTTGCGCTTCGGCGAGCGGTGCCGTAGCCGCCTGCTGCAGCGCAAGTTCAAGGCCAAGGCGGCCGCGGCCAAGCCGCTCTACCAGCGGGCGAAGGAGGCGCAGCGCCGCGGCTCGGCGATCGCCCGCGTCTGGGACACCCTCACCGTGCGCCAGCGCAACGGCGGCGCCAAGGGCGGCCGCACGCCGGTCACTCAGGATGTCATCATCGCCCGCCTCGAGGAGCTCACGAGCGCCGCCGAGGTCGGACTCAGGACTGACTCTGGAGGTGTGCATCGATTACGATTTTATTGTTTTTTTTTTTTAACTTGCGTGGTTATTACGCCTTGGGCGTGATGAACGTACGTCGGAAGTGACTGCTGCTCCGAACTCTTGATCGTTTTTTCAATTGGTTGGTGTGAATGAAAGCAGACGGTAAGATGTATAGCGATGGAAATTTAAACGACGCGGCTCCACTTTGAGGGTATTCGGCGATGTATTTGTTGTTGCAGTCGACGATGTTAATCGAGCGCTCCGAAAATACTATCAAAATAATTTATCGCTCGAGCCAAGGTCTATCGAAGAGATATTTACCCTCAGAATTAATATCTTACTTTTTCATGTCCGCTAATTTGCAGATAGGCCAGGAAGTTTACTCGTAACTTATGCGATGGGTACTTGTAAAAGCGTACCGATTAATTTTTTTTTTTTTATTGATTAGAATTTCGGTTTATCATTGTGTTGCTAAATTGAATAAGGCATTCAAAAATTAATAGTTGCTGTTACTATTAATGTTGACTATTTAAATTCTTTAAGATTCCATAAATATATGTTAATGTAAGTTGAGAATGGACTTAACCATAAATTATTAATTAATGATCGAATTACACAATTTTTGACATATTTTTATAAGCATTAAAAATAAGATTTTATACATTTTTTACAATTATTTTTTATAAGAATTTAAATGTGTACGCTAAGATAAGATTTAAAATTGAAGCAAATCTAAAATGAATGACTATGAGATAAATTGTACATTAAAAATGTTTTTTGTTTAATTTATCATTGAGAGTAAGATAAAGAATACTCTTCTATAGTAAGTTCAACTTTGTACACAAAGTCAGGCAGAATATATAATATTCTTTTAAAAAAAGTGGTAGCAGTAAAAATTATTATACTGGATATTGATATTCGATTTTTTATTGGATATTGATAAAATCAAAATTCCATAAAACCAGGAATTTAAGACAATTATTATTGCTCCATGTTTTCTTCTAAGTATTGTAATTTTTACTACGACTAATATTAACATTTCCTACATTTTTTTTGTAAAAGTTAAATCCTTGCTTGGACGGTTGGCAACTCCCGTCACTGTACCATATTTCATTATTTTTTAAATTTTGTGCTTTTTTTCCTACAAAAATGTCTCTTCGAGTGCCTAGAAACTCGCCTAGAAATTACAAGTCCGCGTCATACCTTCGAAAGCGATAAAACAAATTTTCCATTATCGTTCATTAAGACGGTCTTATGTTGGCTTCTACACTAAAAGTTTCACTTTGAAATAATTCTCCGCTAAGTCATTATCGCAGTGTTAATCCAAGATGTCGAAATTCACAGTCTAATAAGTTAATATTTTATCTTTCTTGGATTATGCGGTAAAAATTTTTTTCGGAATTATGATTACGTCATCGTTTATATATTAACTTTTATTAGTCATTTCTTATTGACAATGTACGCTGTACAGCTATTTATTTGTTTTTATAAAATTCACGTTACTATATTTATTGATAAAATAAGTCTTTACATTTAATTCATTCATGCTAGAGAGAATTGGCATATTGATTGCTTTCATAGTTTCTTATTAACTTTTTAATTTATTGTTTATTAAAATAGTCTCGTAGATGTAGGTGTAAACTTTTACTCATCTTATTTTAAAAACAAATCGAATGTTTTTCAGCAAAATGATTTCTTCGATATATTGGCGTTTTTTCGCTTTTTGGCAGTAGCTTTAGTAACGTTTTTTTTTTTAAGATGAGAACCCACTAGTGAGAATAAGAATGAATCATTGCTGATTCAGAAATAATATTGACAAAAAAAGTGCCTAATATAATATTCACTTTTTAAATTACAATTATTTTCATTTAAAAATTTTTTTAAAAAGCAAAGTATATTTTTAAATATAACATCATTTTTAATCGAAATCTTAGCTTTACTTTACAAAATTACTATACAATATTCTAAGTATCAAGAGTGTAAATTAGACCCAGGTGTGCTTAGTAAAAACATAATTTACATTTACGAAGACCGGTTTTTTTTGTCAGCTATCGTTATGTTTAAGCCCAATTCGACTAATGGAAGAGAACCTAAAAAACCTCGTGGGACGAGGAACCAATGATTTCTGTTTTACTCAAATGATGTAGTACGACAGCTGCAGCAAACATTTTTTTTCATATCGGGAAAAAAAATATATTTTTGCGTGAAAGCTTTGTTTGCCAACAATTTCCTAGAATTGTAGAAATACTGACCCACAGACATGTAGCTTCAAGTTTGAGCGATGAAAACGCGTTCAGTAAATTGAAATTGAATTAGGTAGATTATTAAAAAAAAAAAAAAAAATGGCCAAATATTATCAATGTGTACCCTACGAAGTATTTGGAACGATTCTTAGATTTTTCTGCAAAAAGAACTGTCAGAAAGTTAATTAATTTCCTATGAAAGTATGAGTCACTTTGGCCTTTTGACAAAGTATTTGTAACGGACAATCGTTTAAACGTCCCACGTTGATCTTGAAATTGGGTGCAACTCAAGCGATGAGTTTGTCAGTTTTTATATTTTCAAATAAAATCTTTTTGAATTACAATATTATGTTAGAACCGAATACTGAAAAAAGGGACTGTCGTGTTCAAACAAAGAATCGATATGCCAGTTCGCAATTTGCGAATAGTCAGTTTTCTCTAATTACCAGGTTAATTACCTCCCTTCTCTGGGTTTGCGACCGAACGCCGTTACCGAGAAGAACCGCATTGATATAACGCGACTAAATAATCTTGCCCAGCACGTGGTCCCACGATTCCAGGTCGACTTCGAGGACTCTCTGCGCACGTGCCCCGCATAATACCAACGAAGTCTTTCGGATCGTTCTCGACAACGCTCAAACGTGATCTTCTCGCTTTGCTCTCACATCGCGCCGCACGATTTCAAAAAATCCTTACGTCAATCACGTAATTCTATTTCACAGTGCAGTCGATTTTCGCAGCTCGCCTCCTGGAAGTTCGATTGAAATCCTGATCCAATTCGAGATAGCTATAATAAACACCGACTGCTCTCGAAAGTGCGTAGCATCAGTCGCATTTCACGGCCCCGGTACATCTGGACGTGGCCTTCACCTCTGCAGCAGTCGTCGATTCCGCCGATTAGCTTCGCTTTGACGCCAACTTCTTAAATTAGAGCTCGGCGCTCATTAAATTTCCTTTGGCAGCGGATCAAAAAGCCGCGGAAGCGAGCTTACTCCTGCCAGTAAGAATACCCACGCAACTTGACGCGGCAACTAAGCGGATAGTCTCGGAACTGATCGGACTGAATGGGGAATTAGCAGTATAGCTGATCCGCGAGAATCGTTAATGAGGCACGAATTACTTGTCATTCTGCATCCTTGCTTCGCTCACCTACGCACTTGAAATATTTTTTAAAAATATTTATTTGCAAGAGTACCCGCAATTATTTGCGGATTAAGCTCTAATGAGGGGGTAATATTGAGCGAGGGAAATATGAAAGTCGGAAAAGATTTACCCTTATTAATGTTTCGTATGCCGAGCACTTGTCGGGTATAAGGATCTTGCGAATTATTTTAGATCTCAGCTACCGGCTCGCTCGCTCACATCCCCGGGAAAAGTTTCATACCCCAGCTTTCCCCTTAAAAAGCTCGGCCTACCTCTAAAATTTTTTATTCCTTATTTCCTTATGCCATCAAAATCATCGTGTGCTCCGTTAGGGGAGATTGTCGAATAGAAATAGAAAGCCGCTCGATTTAGGAGCGGGTAGAGGGGCAAGATCTTAAAAGCTTTACCAGTGTGTATTTTTGACTCGGCGTGCGCCGAGGATATACGAAATCCACTAAAACGACGAATCGGAAAACACCGGAACTCCCTCCTCGTATACGAATTTTCGTCCATTATACCGGGAGTTAGACTTCAGATGGAATGTATCGCTGACGTCGAGACAATTCTGATAGCCATTATGAATTATGGTTGATGATTGACTGCAGTTTAATGGATTCCACCGGCGTTTAAGTAATTCGAATGGATGTAATGAAAAGTTTTGTTTATATCTCGATTTTTAAACTTTAGACTACAGTATAGATAGTAGCACAGTTGGTACTCCACACAAAAGCCTGCGCCCCTGCCTGACAAAAAAAAAACATTTCGTTGGAGCAGAACTCCGTTATTCACATCTCAGCGACTCGGAAAAATAAAATAATACGAATTAGTGTGCATACATAATTTAAAGCGTGTTGAAATTTACTCAGTCCGGCTAACCGTGCGCGCAGGTCATCTGCGCATTGAATGCATCCCCTTCGATTCTCCCACCATGCATTTCTTGCCGCTGTGCTAAACCATCGTTTCATGTCGTTAACGACGATGCAACCACTGCACTTACACGTCCGTCAGTAGCGCGCCGATCCTCGTTCGCGACACTTAGCATACTTTGTCAAAATTTAAAAAGCACGCGCGTAGAGGGAGATAGAAGGAGAGTACAAGAAAGAAAAAGAGAGAAAGATAAAAAAAGAGAGTCACAAGGAAAGAGGAGAATAGAGAGTATTTGTGCGTGTTTTTGTGCGTGTTTTTGTGCGGTTCTCTACGAGTCTGACTAAAGTTAGCACTGTTACACAGTGCCGGCAAGCGATATATACTGATAGACCACGTGTGAAGAGTCAAAGGGCGAGCGCACGTGCTTCATCGGAAGCAGCAGCAACGACTTATTTTCGAAGACTTGATCAATTTACTAAAAGGGAAAAAACACGTTGAAACTACAATCAATAGTTTACGGAAAATTAAAAAAATCGAATAGTCGCCAAAATTCGTAGAAAATTTTTTCTAATTGTTCTTAATTGAATACTTCAAATCCTATTTTAAACGCGAATATTTGAAACTGTCCTTTAAGGTGCAAATTATTATAGTGTTACAGTGATTATGAAGTGTATATACACTAAATTAAAACGTACCTATATCATTAATTCATATTAATTGATATAACATATTAGAAATAATGCTTTCAAAATTTATAATAAAAATATAAAAACAATACTAATACGAAGTACATTGAGACAACCTCGAAAAGAATAATAGTTACCATGAATTTGGTATATTTTTTTTTATTACAAATACAACTTTCTGTAAAGTGAGCATATTAGCGGCCAAAAAATACTACTTTATTTTATTATAGACGCAATTTTAATTAGTGTTGAATTGTTCGCCTAGACTTTTATGGAAAAATTTAAATTTACATCCTGTTAATCTGCATATATTTTACAGTCCTAATAAAAAATAATAATCCAACAATTTAATAAAGTACACGGAGAGAAAGAGTGAGTAAAAATTACAAACCGCTTTGTAAAAATTACCAACCGCTTTGTAATTTTTACTA
>JAWWEN010000048.1:7230598-7253689 GCA_035582955.1 Sycophila texana | reverse complement strand
ATTAAAGTAAAAGCTACGCGTATGATTTTTTTGAGCAACTTCTTAAGAAAGTGAAAAATCACGATAACCACCTTAAAGCTGACTTATCCACTTAATTCAATCTATACCACATCAATTAAAAGAATGTGTTTACAAAAGGTGAGAGGAATCACTCTTTCTGTTCGCAAACTAATCAATTGCATTGGGTTTCCACAGTGACTGCGAGGCTAGCGGAGCGTTCCCGGGCAACTCGGCGGGCAGCTCATCGAACAGCAGCCTGTCGACGCGGAGCCTGGACAGTCCGAGCACGAGCCTCGAACAAGTGCACCCGGCGACGGCCAACGCCGCCGCATCCTGGGACAGCGACGTCGACGTCGAGCCCGACACGCCCGACTGGAGCCAAGGCGTCGCCGAGGAAGTACTCGCGAGGCTCAGCAACTCCGAGAAGAAGCGCCAAGAAGTCATAAATGGTGAGTGACACTTTTCTCTTTGCGAAATGCTCGCAATTGTTTGATCTAATTAGCACGTCTGGACGTGACTTTAGATTTAAAAAAAAAAAAACATCGAGCTTAAGTATGGGTTGCGTTTTATTTCTTGCTAATTGGGGATAAAAAAAAAATTGTTTCTGCCTCTTCAAAATTGTTTCGTTTGAACTAATTTAGACGAAAGTTAATGTGCATGTCGAAAAAAAATGTGGCGGATACCAAGAACTATTGAGTTTACACACTTCTGCTTTACCCGCGGCTTAAAAGAAAAAGCCCACTTTGTTCTTTTCGACTTGGCAGTAAATGTAGTATTTGCTTCTATTAACTTTTTGTGCGATTACCTAAATGTTTATATTTAGTAATGCCATTCTGATTTATTGTTGTTTAGCCTAATACGTAAATTTTTAAATAAAGAATACAGACTAAAATGCAGTGGTCTCCCTTTTAAGTTGAATTAGTGAGAATCTACTAAAATTAATGGAAATTTAAACACTAAACACTAAACTCACTCCATTCGGGTCTCTCCACTAATTTTTAGTAAAATCTCACTAATTATAGTAGTTCTTTCTCAATTCCACTTTAGATAGCTTGTTCATTAAAAAATTTTAAAAAAAATCGAGAAATAATTCAATAAATATTGCAATCAAGTAGAAATAAACATAATTAAGTGAACATAAGTATAACAATGTGCTTTATTCCGAACAGAACTCTTCCACACTGAGCGATCTCACGTGCGCGCTCTGAAGGTCCTCTCGCAAGTCTTCCACAAGCCGCTGCTGGAGGCGCAGGTGCTGCCCGCCGATCAGATCCAGCTGCTGTTCTCGAACCTCGACGAGATGGTGACTCTGCACTCGCAGTTCAACCAGGCGATGAAGCGCAAGAAGAAGGAGAATCCCTGCGTGGGCGACGTCGGCGACCTCCTCCTCGGGATGTTCGACGGCGAGGCTGGCGAGATATTCGAGTGCGCCGCATCCACGTACTGCGCGAAGCAACAAGTGGCCCTGCGCTCCCTTCGCGATCAGCGTCGCAAGGACCAGAAGCTCAACAACTTCCTCAATGAGATCGAAGCCAACCCTATGTGCCGGAGGTACCTTCATCTAAGTTTAGCTTTACATCGCAAATTTCCTCGAGAAACCGATCAAAGAAGATTACGCGCAATCACAGTTCTATTAATCTTCCTCAATTAACTGCAAATAGTTAGATTATCGACGCTGATTACATATCTCTTTAATCTCAGTGTGCTATCAACAGCTTTGTTTCATTTAATTGTAGTTCAAGTTTATAATTAAATCATAGTTTACGTTTAAACTTCGGCGATAAAATTGTATTTTGAGCCTAAATTTTGTTTTCCTTAAAAAGTTGTCGCACTGTTTGACTTGCCGTTTTTTTACATTTTGTACATTATTTATATTGTTTTGTAGGCGAAATCGGTACTATTCGTACGTTTTCCTTTATTTTGATTTATTATTTGTATTAGACAAATTTATACTGTTTTTATGCCGATGGATGACTAAATTAAACGCTTTCTTACATTTATTTATACGTGCCTTAAAAAAGAAAAAGAGAAAATTTCCACATTTGCCTTGTGCTCAGGTATTTTTAATTTTTTTTTTATAATACGGATAATTTAATTCTATATTAAAGCAATCAAAAGAACACAATTTATAATTGATTATAATTGATTACGTTATGTATTAAAAAAGATATAAAATGGGTCTCAACAGTCAAACCATTACTACTATTATATATTTTGTAAAGAACTTTGTGAGGATATTTTGTAAAATATCCATATTGTACAGATTAAATTCGTCGCTCTCCCCATTATCAGTTTCTCCTTTAGTTCTTCCGAAATTAAGAACAAAAATTAACAAAATGGTTCTTTGCAGGTTACAATTGAAGGATCACATTTTGACTGGTATGCTGCGACTGACCAAGTACCCATTGCTATTCGACAACCTGGCAAAGTATACGTCGGAAGAGTGCGAAAAGGAGCGAGCGGCGGTACTGCGTAGTCTCGATCGCAGTCGCGAAATTCTTAGTCGGGTGAATCAGGCGGTACGCGAGGCCGAAGACCTCCATCGTCTCGCCGAGATTCAGCGCACAATCGACCGTTCAGCCTTCGACAAGTTCGAACACCCCACGGTGCAAGAGTTTAAAAATCTTGACATCACGAAGCGTCGGCTCATTTACGAGGGACCTTTACAGTGGCGTGTAGTTAAAGCCAAACCGGTCGATTTGCACGTTGTTCTCCTCGACGATACGATTCTCCTACTCCATCGTCAGGACGAAAAGTACGCCCTCAAATTCATCAACCAGATGAATTCAGTACTGAGCCCGATCGTCAGGGTATCGACGGTTCTCGTCAGGCACAACGCCGTGGATAAGAACTCCCTGTACCTCGTCAACACTTCGCAGAATGGCGCGCAGATATACGACCTTGTCGCCTCGTCAGCCGAAGAGCGAAAACTCTGGTACAAGCACATTTCCGAAGCAGCAGAGGTGCACAAAGCAAGGGACCGCGAGGGTAGGAGACCGATGCCGTCCAGCTCGTCTTCGAGTGATCTTGCTGAGTCAAACGAGGATCAGCTGGTGCCTGAAGGACCTAGCAATGTTGGCAACGTTTCATCGCAAGCCGTAAGTCAATTGTCTAGTTATCTGGAAATCTGTTTAAGACAAATTAATTATGTGATTATAAAATTTGTTAAAATCAACAGGATACTGTTAACGAAGCACGTGCTGCTGATAAAGTCGATCAGGAGAAGAAGAAGGAGACAGGATCTACAAGCGAATCGGCAGCTGCTACACAGCAGCAGAACGAAACGACGGAAGTACCTGTTGATAAGGACGGATCTAACGAGGAGGGAGCAGCTGACGATAGGAAAAAAGAAGAAGTAGGCGTTAGTACCGCGGCTGCTGCGACTGCCTCTGCTGCAGGGACTACCAGTACAGGGGAACCTTTGCGATTGGTCATGTGCACTCAGAGTTCGCTTATCGATCCACTTGAGGTGCACGTTGAAGAGAGGCCGGTACATATTGCCGAGCCCGTGCTGACTCCAATCGGTTAGTAAACAATCCTATATAAATACAAATTCAATTATTCTTTGATACAAATGATTAAAAATTTGTTTTTAATTGGATAACAGAATTACTGCGGCGAAAGGACGAAATTATTAAGCAGGCTCTAATTGAAAAACAATCGATAGTTGAAAATATACTGAATATTCCAAAAACGGTTGTTGAACGTGTTACCAATGCAGCAGCAGATCTTCCTGTTGTTGAAAAAGAGCCCTCTGAACTGATATTTACAGCTATCGATCAAGGTAAGTTGATTGAGCCTAAGTTAATCTTTAAAAATTAATGCAATCATATTATTTTTAACATAATATTTTTATTTTTAGCGAATCAATTGATAGATTTGTTGAATTCGGCGCTTACTGTCAGCGAAACAGAAACAGTGCTTGCAACTTCAACTGCCAGTGTTACGACTGGCTGTGAGGCAGCAGGATGCCCGGCGCCGAGATTACATTCCCGCAATCTCGAACCGTCGATTCCAGTATCTTTACTGCAACCCGTATGCAATTTACTTTCTTCCCAATTGTCACAGTTGCTTGTGAGTGCAAAAAAGAATATATATTAATGTTGTTATAAAATAGTTTCAGGAATAATTTAAGTTGAATAAATTAATTATTCATTTGTAGAAAATTGAGAAAGAAAGAGACGAGGAACGAGAAATATTGCGAAAAGAATTGAGGCGTAGCCGAGAACGCCTTCATGCAATTGATGCTGAAGCTCAGAGACGAGAAACGCCGGAGATTCTTTCTGTGACTTGTTCAACATCGGCACAAAATGAGAATAGTAAGTTTTACAGCCTTCACGTAATATACTTGATAATAATTTATTAAGTTATTTTACATAAAATTCTTAATTGCAGCAGCCACAAACGATAATCAAACGAACCAGGAGACTAATAAAGAAGGACTCAATGTAGAAGTAAGAGCTTTTATTCAGTAAATAAATGTATTTTGCATTAATAAATGTACATTATTTATGATCAATGGTAACTTTTACAGATTTTCGTTGATGCGCAAAATGAACCAGATACATCCATAGAAACAAATCTCTTGGAAGAAATGAAAGTTGCTTCGGACACTGAGGTCATGGGTGATAGTGTAGGTTGACATATGCAAACATTTTCCTTGAGTTGCAAACCTGATGCATTTGTAAATGCGCTTCCGCGATTCTTTGCTCGATATCGAAAGTGTGCGAAAGGCATGCAACGGGTGAAGAATATTGATTTGTAAAACAAGTACACTCGCTCCTATAAAAAAGGCAGGGTAGCATAACAAATTTAGGTATCTATTTACTGAATCATGGGGCTTCAGTTTAACGTGCGATATAAAATACTCGCTAATGATTTCGTGCAAAAGTTTTATGAACAAATAAGGATTTCTCCGCCGAAACCAATCATTGTGATGAAGAATGATTTTTACAGTCACATTAGTTTTGAGAGCTTTTGCGAGTAAACACAATTATCTTCCTCTTTTAATGTAGATTTTATTCAAAGTGCCTTTTTTCTATGCATTTTTTTATATCGAATACGGCTTGTCTCAAAAGAAAAATTGAAGTTTTTTGAGTTTTATATAATTGCCAGAAAGCCTTATGACTTCAAGAATTATTAAGACTTAGTATTTCAATTTTGAAAGCATTTGTACTGGAATCTTAAAGAATCATTTTTTAAAATAAATTGTACACTGCTAAACTGTTCAATTATTTCTTGTATAAAGAAAAAACAAAGATAATAAACTTGCTTAAAAGATCTTTAATAAGTACATTAATGGAGATCAAGACTTACACATCGATCAAAGATCAGCTGTATTACAAGTAATAGACTGTATTATGTTCAACGTACTTCAAGAAATAAGGAATAAAAAGGGAATTTCTACAAATATTAAATAGTTCCTTTTGAATGGTCAATGGTATTAACAATAAATAACGTTTGTGGGTATTTTACAAACATTTATAAAAATTTATAGCTTTGATCTTTACAATAACAATGTAATCAATTTCTTCACTGGATTTCGCGCATCTGCAAAGAACAATTCAGTGTCTAATATTTGGATATAAGCACGAAATCATTAGGCGGATGTTGAATTATACATAATTAACACAATATTCCACATTCATTGGAACTTAAATATAGAAATATACAATCAAATATTATGCATATAATAAATTATAAGTAAATAAATTAATGAATTTAAAATAATACAAATGTAGTACATGTATAAAGGAAATATTTAATAACTTTGTTAGATTGTAGACTCATAATGGCGATTATTATTACTATTATTTTAGTTATATTATTATTAGTTATATTATCAGTATCATCATTATCGACTTACCATTATTTCTGAAGTAGAATGCATTTGCATAAAAAGTATCACCGTGTATTTATGTAAATTTAAATCTTTTATTTACGTTTAAATAATTTCCGATTTTTTTATCTACGTTGTTTTTCTGTATTTTTGAGTTTTTGGAATTTCAAATACATACATACTTACTCATACAATTGTAAACAATATATTGTAAACAAAAACAACTGTATTAGTCAAATCTTAAACAAATTTACAAATTATAATAATAATAAATTTGGAAAATACAAAACATTTTACACAACAAAAAACAATTTGATAAATGCATTATAAAAGTTATTAAATTATTATGGTTGCTAAACAAAATTGTACACTATACCAACTATAAAGATAATTGAAAAAAAATGTTATACAAACTTCTGTCACACAATGCAATAAATTGTTGTGTATCCTTTATAGAAAGTATGTGAATTGTAAAACTTGATAAATCATGTTACTCAAATTATCATAGAATTTTTGCCCTTAAATCCCTTTTCACACACATCTCAAAAATAAATAAAATTTGTATGTCAAATCAATTCTTTTTTTTATTGCTTCTTAAATTTATCCAATCCTAAGTATTGATCATAATGAAATGGAAATGATAAATGTTAAATTTTTAAATTATCATTCTTTTAATTTTTTTTTTATGAGCTCTAAAAAAATTGGTAAGAAATTATCAATTATTTAGATAATTTGAATAGATAAATATATACATTTTATCTGAAATAGTAGAAGCTTGTTAATTTTCCCTAACCTTCAAAATTAACCAGCACAAGACAAAATGAAAATTACAATTTTTTTTTAAATTTGTTGTTATAAAAGAAAAAATATAATAAAAATATACCAAAACCATGCTGAAATCAACTACAAAACACCTTCTAGAGGGAAGAATTATTTTGGCAAGTTCTTCACCTCGAAGAAAAGATATTCTTGAAAATTTGGTAAGTTTGAAGTAAAAAATTAGAATATTTTTTAATATAAACATTTAAATAGATGTATTTCTAGATTTATCGAATTACAAATGTTAAAATATATTTCAAGAAATTCTAATTTTTAATAGGGAATCAAACCAGAAGTTATACCATCAAATTTTGATGAAAATTTAAATAGAAATAACTATAAAAATCATGGTGACTATGTCATGGATATTGCTGCTCATAAAGTTCAAGAAATATTTGACCGATTAAAAGAAACAAATGATTCAAATATGTCGGTGATAATTGGAGCTGATACTATAGTTACAAATGGAGATATAATTTATGGCAAACCTGCAAATAAAGAAGATGCTTTCAAAACTTTGTCAAAGTAAACTATTTGCTTGTAATAAATTTTATTTCCTGATTTTAATTGAAACTAAATTTTTATTTTAGTCTTGTAGGTAAGACTCACACTGTTTTTACTGGAGTTTGTTTAAGAACTGCAAAACACGAAGTTAAATTTTGGGACTCAACTGAAGTTAAATTTGGAAATATATCAGAAGACCAAATACACGCTTATATTGAAACTGGAGAACCACTGTAAATTTATCTTTTTAAGTTTAATAACATTTGATTTTAAATTATAAAATATATATAAATATATATATATACATATATTTTTCAGAGATAAAGCTGGTGCTTATGGAATACAAGGAGTAGGTGGATGCTTCATAGAAAAAATAAATGGTGATTTCTTTACAGTTGTGGGCTTACCACTTTATTTGACAATAAAACATTTGAATAACTTATTTTGCGAAGCATGACATACACTTATACATAATACAATGAAAGTTGACAAATACAAGATTTAAGATTACAAATTCTAATTTGTAAGTTATTACACTGTGATTTTATACTGCATAGTTAAATTATGTAATACTACAAAAATCACACATTACTTAAAATTGATCACACACATTTATTAAAAGATAATTAATATATGATATTAATTCTTGTAAATAAATAAAAATATTTTTGATAATAAAAAATATCATTAAAATATCTAACTTTTGCAAACTGATCTGCAAAAACTGGTCAATTTCTAAATTCATCAAATTAATTATACATAATTTTATATATATAATATATAAAAAATATTGTGAAAGCTAATCCTTCTAAATTTTATATGCAAATTATGAAAAAATTACTTTTTTTTACTTAATATTCAATTAAAAATAAAAGCATCTTCAAACCACTTTAACTATTTACTTATCTTTCGAATTGTACTTTAGCCATTCTTGAAAATACTTATCAAGACATGTACATGGCCAACAAACTTCTTCTTTTTCAATTATTATTGTACAAGATCTGTGTCTCCATCGATTACTGTAAAAATCTTTATATGCACATTTCAACAATATATCCTGATTATCTTCAATACTAGGTCCACCTTTGCACACAATCATGTTGACTACTTCAGCAAAAGAGTGTTCAAAGTCTTCTCGAGTATTTTCATTATCCAAGGTTTTTTCAACAACAAGTTTATCCAAAACAAAAGCTTTAAATTTTAAATGATCCGTAAGTATTACCTGAAAAATTTCAATGTTTTAATTTCATTATTGATGAAAAATATATAAATAACAAGAATATTAACCAAGATTAAAGTTTACAAATATTTTTGTTTTTATTTAGATTAAGATAAAAAAAGTATAATTAATTCTGAAAGGTTTTACAAAAACTTACTTAAATAATAGTAAATTTTTACCTGTTTCTTATATGATGGAGACATTGCAACATCAAAAAGAGCAAATGTTATTTCAGACAAAACAATAGCTCGATTTGGTGGAGGTACTCTATGTATACCCCACGAACGGTTTGATAGAGTCAAATCGTACGGCCCATCATAAAATAATTCAAAGAAAATATTTATCTGCATTGGAGGAGGCTGCATTGGTAGAACTTTGTTTGAGTCAATAGATTGTGGTGCATTTTTAGGTTTGCCATGGCAATCTCTTTTTATTGAAGAATTTTTATCAGCTGTATTATTCATACTTTCTTTTTCTAAAACAGTAAAAAAACCATTAGAACAATCATCTATAAGAAAGTAAAAAAGTCTAAAGTTTTATGAGAAAAATTCATAATATTAGCAATAAAAAATAACATAAAACTTTAGTTATACAAATCTTTTACATCAACAGCAAGCATTAAAGAGTATGAAGGTTTAACCTACTTTGAGATTCTGCATCTGTGGGCTCTTGAGGCTCTGTTTTTACTTGCGTTTTATTTTCCATTATTAAAAAGTATAAGTTGTAACTTCTTTTGCAAGAAACAACAACCACCTGTTTCTACTATTATGCGACTATTATTATTCAACTAACAACGCAACTGCGTAGAGTGTGTTGGGCGTCACTTTGAACCTTGGCGTTTCCTCTTCGATTATTTATTATCGCGACAAATTGTCATGATACATTTTCGCAAAAGTTTTGCATTTTTTCAGTGGCGAACTAACAGCACGCGCTCGACTGCTCGGAAAAAAAGTGCGGCTCCAACGATTTAAAAACAAACCCAACCCAACCTCATCGTTATAAGACTTCTTTCAACCTAACCTCAAACACTGAGTGCGTTGTTAGATGGGGGGAATGTGGGAATTGAAAAAAAATCGCCATTTTTTGTTGTGAACGGCAAGATGGAGGACGTGTTGGATGAGATTGTCTCTTCGGAGGATTTAAAAGTAAGATCATTTATAAACTATTTATTTATTATTGATTTTCTTACTCGATTATTCAATTAAATATAAAAATGAACAATTTTCCGTATGATGAAATTTTACTGTATTATGGTTAATGCGTAAAAAGGTGTGTCATCGTCTTATTTAGGTTACGAATTATAAACAATTAAATTATAATTTTATTCGAAACGGTTAATTAAATTACACGAGTCATTTTGAACGAATGCATAATTTGCATCAAATTTATAGTGATTTAATCAATATAAGCAGTGATTAATATTTTTTGATACTGTCAAGTAAGCAAGTTGAAAGTATCTGAGAGATGATATCTTAAATTCATTAAGATGTACGACTTAAGTATACCGATGACGGTAAAAACTTTATGAATGTTAAAAATAATGATGGAATTACGTCATTATTATTTCCGATCGTGTTGTTTTTTTTTTTTTTTAATTATCTCACTTGTACATTTGAAATACAGAATAATTATACATTAAATGAGAAGTTAAGATGTAAATGATGACATATTTTCATTTTATTGCAGAAATTCGAATGTATTTATAATGAACAACTCCACAATGGAACTGTGGATCAAAAAGTACAGTTCCAATATGCTTGGTGTTTGGTCAGAAGTAAATATCCATCAGATATTCGAAAAGGCATAATGCTGTTAGAAGATTTGTGCGGCAGCAATGGTGATAGTGAGAAAAGAGATTGCCTTTATTACCTTGCTATTGGTAATGCAAGAATAAAGGTATAAAGATATATACAATCTTATCGCATGTTCTATTGACAATACATTGAGTTAAATTTTCTTTTTTTTCTGTTTATTGTTATTATAATTTTTTATATGTACTTTATTAGATGACATTTTAAGAAAATTATTCTTTTTTTTTATGTATATTTTTTTGCAGGAGTACATGAAAGCACTGCGATATGTTCGTGATTTTCTACAAATTGAGCCTGGAAACACTCAAGTTCAACGATTAGAAGTTTTGATAAAAAAGAAAATGGATAGAGGTATTTTAATAAAGATTATTATCTTTTAAGCTTTTTCATTAATAAGGAATATTCAAATTTGTATTTGTATTTTTTCAGAGGGATTAAAGGGAATGGCAATAGCAGGAGGTGTCATTGTAGGCATTGCAAGTGTTCTGGGCTTGGGAATCGCTATGGCAAAAAAAGGTTAAAAAAAATGTGAATAACCAGTGCAGAAAGCAGTGGAATTTTTGCTACTAAAACTGAAAAATAACAAATGATAATGACTATCAATGGCATCTTATTACAGATAGGAGATCCTAGCCTTGATGAAGCTCATTTGTTTATATTCCATCGAAAAATTGAAGCCTTTCCTTAGTTAAGAGGCTGGCTCCTCATGCTAACTCGAGTCTATATTTCAATGTCGTGAATACATCAACGACATTCCATAAAATATTAATGCACAGCGTGCAAAATCCATCTTGTCTATTATAGTTAGTGTACAGCTATTTTTATAATTTATATGATTTTTTTAATACCGAAGAATTGATTACAATCTGTGTTTAAATTTATTTATTTAAAATTATTTATTAATATATATCAGTGTACATAAAAAAAGAAAAATACACATTATGACTTGTAAGTGTTCAGTAATAATGATTAAAAAAAAATAAAATTTATAAAGCTAAGATAATAAAAACATATACTTATGACAGGTAGACAGTTTTGCTAAGGTTAAATGTTTTATTTATGATAAATAAAGTAACTGTTGTATCAAACTTTAAAATATTTTATTTATTTTTACAATATTTTAAAATGAACTTAAGAATATAAAAATTTCTTATACATATTAATAATTATACAACTAAAGAGAAAAATAATAATGTGAATAGAATGCAACTATTAAATATAATTTTATAATGTAATATAGATGCACTTGATTTTGAATGACTTAAAAATGGGTAAAAAAAGTCATATGGTAAACTTATATCTAAGTTTGGTCCTCCTGCAATGTGATATCTTGTAGGTCTAGAAACATCATGAAATGATACAAAACTGATTAAATCTAATTGTAATAATTCTTGACAATTTTTACTAGAGCACTTTGGCCATTTTAAATCCACTTCTTGTGCAAAAATCACTCCTACTCCTAAAATAACATGATTTTTGTTGGTTCCTGGTTTTGATATCGAAGAATGAACAATCTCGAATAGAACTGAAGTTACTAAGCCTGAGCATTGTATTTCATTTTCCATTATTTGAGCTGTAATAACATTTTGTGGGATTTTTTCAAAAAATATTTTTGCCCAACTATTTGTGCTGTTATCAGAAACATTACCAGATTTAGAAACATACTGTCTTTCAAGATTGATCTTGTCAAATTCTTTAAATCTCATAAATTTAATAAGTGCTTCAAAAGTACGATTTTGCAGCTTGATACAAGCTGAAGTTGAGAAGTTATTTGTTTTTACTACTGTAGAACACTTTAATTTTATATCCTCTAGAAACTTTACTGGATACCTATCAACTTCACTACACAAACCAGTCTTGTCAGCTACAGGTAAAGTTAAATATTGATAAGTGTGATTAAAGATAACAGATTTAATTTCTACATCGCCTGTTTTGTTAGATATTTCAGTTCCAATAAAAATTGGTTTTCCTGCAATGTAGCCTGGATTTCCACTTCTAATGAAAACTTGAGACTGATTTACTCCAATCCACTTATATTTCACTTCAAATTCTTGTTGAAAACTATTAGAAACATTATCTAACTCGATATATACTTCGATGTTTGTAATTCCTTCACTACCGTTATGATATATGTCATATCTAACTTTTTTTGCTACATTGTAACAAAAATTTTCTGAACAATAACCACGGACTGTCTTATTTTTTTTACAAAATGTCCAATTATCTGAACAGAATGAAACATTGACAGAAAGGCAAATATGCTTTGGACAATTTTGTAGAAAATCTTGTGAATTGAATTTAGATGGTGAAGCAATGAGAGTGAAATTACTGAAGTTTAATGGAAAAAGAAACGTATTTTTGTTGTTTAAATTATTTTGATGACAAGAATTTTTCCAGTCTTCTAAAAATTTTACAGTCTTTTTAAAATCACATGCTTTTCCAAAGCCATTTTGTGGAAGCTCTAAAAGATAAGAAATATATTATTTACAAAATTCTTTTATTATATTCTTTTTTATTAGTTAATTATATTTATAGAACTTTTTTTACCAATCGGAATCAAAGAATTTTTTTTTATTTGCCATAATGTGTCACTATGACGGTATAAATTTGAAACATTAAATACTTCAGAAGTAAATTTTATTGATTCAAACTTCCACTTAAATTGAGATGGTTTATTATTATAAATAACCCTTTTGAAAGATTCTTCATCATCAATTTGCTAAAAAATCAAAAATTCTATTTAGTTTTTAAAGCAATATGTATAATTATTAAATTATTTCTTGAAAGCTTACTAAGTGACTAGTTGCACTGTAGACTGGTGGGAGATTGTCAGAAGCTATGCAAAATAAACCATCTACAATCTTCTCTAAAATGAATCTTGTATCATTGTGGCGAAAAAATGGTTTTTCATGACAATACCATGAGTCTTTTTCTTTATCCATTTCATGATCTGTACAATGTGAAAATACTTTGAAATGATATTCTTTACAGTCTAAATCGCAGCAGCAGTTTATGTCACATACACCAACCTGTAAACAGTATTGAAATTGTCATTATAAATAAACTTTAAATCAATGAATAAAAAACTAATTAAAACAAAAAAAAAACTGATTAATATTTTAACTTACAGTCAAATCACAACTGCAGTACTTGTTTTTTGATCTTTCTTCTAAAAGCTTCTGCAAATTTAGAAGTTCTACATTCATATCAAGACCAACATTTGTATCTATATTTTTTGCAGTAGTAGGGCTAGCAGTAGTTTTTAAACTTTGCGGCATCTTGAAAAGAGTTTTTGCTAATTCCTTAATATGTGCATCATCGAGTTCATCATCAGAAATTTCTGACAAAGTAGTATTCTCACAGAGAGTATTATTTAAACAAGAATCTCCCGATCCTTCTATTTCATCAGCAAATACATGAATAAAAAGTAAAATTAACTGTAGAACCATGAAACTATTATTTATATACATGGTTAATTAGTTCTAAGGTTTAATAAACTTTCTTATTATCTTTTTGGTCATAAATGGCAGCCAAATTTATCAAAATTCCTCACAAGTACATAAAGATCAATTTGAACTGTGCCCATACTTTCTGTAAGCAATTCAAATCGATCATCAGCATTGATAAGAACGTCCGGTGATTTTAACTGCAGAGTCGTACCCAAAAATTTATCCTTTAATCTATCTTGCCAATCACCTATTACATATTGGAATATTAAACATTAATTGAAAATTATCTTTATTTAGATACAATACAATTATTAAAGAAATATACTTACCAATTGGTTTCCATGTGTGACATTCAAGAGAATGAAATCCTGGTTTCAAAGGAATACTACAAACACCATAAGAGAGAAAGAGTATTCGATTGAATTCGTCTCTGCAAAACACTTGAAGCAAAATTTTGGGTGATCCTTGTAAAGTCTGAGTAGCAAAATGCAAATCCACTGGATGATCCCACACTGGTTTATTAGAGTAAGGATCACAACATTCCTGAGTTTGTCCTTCGCCAAGTCCACTGATAATTTTCCAACCAGTGCCTAATGGTCATTAAACAAAAAGCAAAAAACTAACTAAAACATAACTTAACGGCTAAGAAAAGTTGCAAATCTTTAATGCTTAAATGATAATAGGGCAAAAGAAGAGTTGCAAAAATAATGTTACCAGTAGAAAAACTCCACTTGCAAAACAAACGAGACTGTTTAAAATTACTTGTAGATGCGATTGTGCCTATTAAATGCAATTCGGCCATGATGTAATCGATGAAAACGTTGAAATGTTTATAAATTTCTGCCCACTGGTCGCCTTGGAAACGATGGTTGGTATTTTGAATTCAAATGGGTTTCACAAAGTACCAGCAAACCAAACACATGGAAATCCACTTGTTAGTTAAATGACCAATATATGACAAATAGATGACAGAAATATACCTTTACAGAACTTGTTCTAACTGGGTGTTGTATATGGCGGAAAGTATCTAACCTAACCTGTGTGTATGTTTTCAATTCAATTTAGTTTAACCTATTTTTAATAGAAACTTAAAGTCGGTAAAATTTTTACGGTGTCCCTTTTTTATTAACACTTTTATTTATTAATTGTAATTTAACAACAATGCTAATATTTATTGGTTAAAAAAACTACCATGGCATCTCCTGGAAAAATACGAAAACTTGATGAAGTTGTGGTAAATCGTATTGCCGCAGGAGAAATTATACAAAGACCGGCAAATGCTTTAAAAGAATTGATTGAGAATTGGTAAAAATTATTATTCTTATCAATAGTTAATTTATATAATAAATTTACTGATTTTAATTTTTTATTTTTAAGTCTTGATGCAAAATCAACAAATATTCAAGTATCAGTAAAAGAAGGAGGATTAAAGTTACTGCAGGTTTTATATTAATTTTTTATTTTTATTCTATGATTAATGTATAAAGTAACTTGCAAAAAAAAACTTTAATTTCTTTGCTTTAAGATTCAAGACAATGGCACTGGAATTCGTAAAGAAGATATGGACATTGTTTGTGAACGTTTCACAACAAGTAAATTACAAAATTTTGACGATCTGAAATCCATTTCAACTTTTGGATTTCGAGGTGAAGCTTTAGCAAGTATAAGTCATGTTGCACAGTTAACAATAACAACAAAAACAGCTGGTGAAAAGTGTGCATACAAGTAAGAAATAGTTATATTTCATATACTTGGTATACAATTAAATATTTAAGTTTTCAAAATGATTATAAATACTTTATAATAGAACTTTCCTTTGATAAATTTAATTTTTATTTTAATAAAGCATATATAACCAGGTTTAATAGAATATTTGAATTTAAATTAAACTTCTATAAAAAGTACTTATATATTTAAATCTCCCTGGAAATGTAAAAGAATATTTTAAATAATATCATATATAAATATTTTATTTTAGAGCATCATATGTGGATGGCAAATTAAAAGGACCTCCAATGCCTTGTGCTGGAAATCAAGGAACAATAATAACAGTTGAGAATTTATTTTATAACGTTGCTACACGTAGAAAAGCTTTGTCTAGTGCAAGTGAAGAGTTTGCCAAAATTTCAGAAGTTGTTACTAAATATGCCATTCATAATCCATCTGTTGGTTTCACATTGAAAAAACATGGTGAAACTACTACTCAACTACGTACTCAACATTCATCAACAAAAATCAATAATATTCGTGCGTTATACGGAAATAATATTGCTAAGGAATTATTAGAAATTGAAATAGAAGATAAAATTTACAAGTTTAAAATGCATTCTTTAGTCACCAATGCTAATTATTCAAATAAACGACTATCACTTTTATTATTTATTAATAATCGTTTAGTTGAGTCAAGTTGTGAGTATATTTTTATTTTAAAACTAATTTTTATTTAAAGAAAAATATTAAAAAGAATTTATTAATTTCAGCTATAAAAAAAACCATTGAAGATTTATACACTGTTTACCTGCCAAAAAAAGCACATCCTTGGTGTTACATTTCTTTAGAAATAGAACCACAAAATATTGATGTTAATGTACACCCTACAAAACATGAAGTGAAATTTCTTCATGAAGATTCTATTATTGAAAAAATACAAAGAGTTATTGATGAAAAACTTGCTTCAAATGATGCTTCTCGAACTTTTTATATCCAAGCAAAACTTCCACAAGTGGATCTAACAAAAGAAACAGTGGAAGAAATTTTAGGTGATTCTCAAGTTAATAGCGATAAGGATAATTCTAAAAAAATTCATCCAAAAAATATGATTCGAACTTGTTCATCCGATCAAAAACTTGACAAATTTAATTTTATTTGTGAAAAAGCTGATATAAGTAGTTCAAAAATAGATAAAATTGAAGAAGAAAAAAATAACAGTATTACTTCTAACAAGGAGAAAAATGCAGATGAACCAGTTATAAATGTTAAAAATACTTCATTGAAAATAAGTGATTTAAATGAAACTATAGTAACAACAGAAGCTATTAATCAAGAAGCAGCAGTGCCAAAATTGGTGGTAGAAATTTTAGAAAATAAATCTGCAGATTCCGAATTTAAAGAAATTGATGATACTATAAACAATTCAGTAGATGTTGAGTCTAAAAAAATTGAAAATACTTTAAAAAAATCTGATAAACTTAATAATACAGAATTCACTGAAAGTAAAACACCTATTGAATTCAAATCATATTCAGTCAATGAGATAAGAATAGAAACAAAGTTATTGAGTGTTTTAACTTTACGAAAAGAAGTTGAAGAATCTTATCACGAAGGTTTAAGAAACATTTTAGCAGATTTAATTTTTGTTGGTTGCGTTGATGAGTGCTCTGCTTTGATACAAAGTGGAGTAAATTTATATATTTGTAATACTCAAAAACTTGCGTAAGTTTAAATATAAACATTAAGCAAGTAAATATTAAAGTAAAAAAAATATTATTAACAATTTTTTTTGTTGCAGAGAAGAACTTTTTTATGAAATTATGCTTTATGATTTTGCTAATTATGGAGTAATAAAATTTTCTGTAGGGATACAGTTTAAAATCAATTTGATCTTAAATTAATTTTTTTAAATTAAATTGACATTGACTGACTTTTTTAGGAACCCATATTAATCAAAGACTTAGCAATGCTTGGTCTTGATAGTGAAGAAACTGGCTGGACACCAGAAATAGGTGAGAAAGAAGAACTTGCTATGCGAGTGCAGGAATTGTTATTAGAAAAAGCTGATATGTTAAGACAATATTTTTCGATATATATTGATAAAAATGGTTATCTTAAATCATTGCCAATATTGTTAGGTAAGGCCTTTTAAGACTTAGGATAGAGATTTTTTATCTTCAGTAATTGAAATAATTTCTTACAGAAAATTATTTTCCAAGCCAAGCAGAAATTCCTATGTATATGTTGCGATTATCAACTGAAGTTAATTGGAATAAAGAGAAACCGTGTTTTCACGATATATGTCGAGAAACAGCAAGGTTTTACAGTCAAGTAGATATAACAGAAGATTCATGGAAACATACTACTGAGCATATTTTGTATACTGCAATCAAAGAAAGTCTGTTACCACCAAAACACTTTGCTCACGATTCAACAATTTTACAAATCGCCAGTTTGCCCGATTTGTACAAGGTTTTTGAACGCTGCTAAAATTCATGTACATAAATATTTTTAAACTTTGCAAATTGTAATTATAAGAATCTCGTAAGATATTATTTTTAAATGTTTTATAGGTATGTAGTAATTGAATAAATTATAACTATTTTTTTATCAGTTTCCTTTTTTTGTATTTTACTAACAAAAAAATTTAACTTATATTTGATATAGAATTAAACTTTCTGAGATAAATATTAGACATATATTACACATTCTAATATATCTTTCACTGTGTAAGACATTGAATTGTTCATAATAACATTACATTTTTTCAAAAAATGATAACAGGAATTTTCACTTTAGCAACATGAAGCGGTATTATCCTTTTGCTACTCCCACTAATGCAGGTCGGACTATTCTTTCGTGCAGTTTGTAACCAACTTTTGAGACAACCACTACCGTACCTGGTTTTTTACCTTCAACTTCCTGTAAGTAAAATAAATTTAATATTAAAATATTGAATAAAAAAAAAGTAATATTTAAAACTTTTTAAAATTACCTGTTGAAATAATGCTTCATGTTGATTAGGATCAAACTTTTCATCAAGAGGATTCAAAGATTCAAGTCCATGTTTTTTGAACACTTTGTGCAACTGTGCCTCTGTCATAGTCAAACCTTCGTAAAGACTTTTTAAGTGAGGATTTCTCTCTGAAATCTCATCCTTTGGAACACTTTCTGTTGCTTTTCCTAAAATATCGGCAACATCTAACAAATCTTTGCAAAATCCTTGAATTCCAAAAAGTTTTGCATCTTCAATTTGTTTTGTTAGACGAACTCGTAAATTTTCACTATCGGCTAGTGCTCTTTTGTATTTATCTTCAAGTTCTGCACTTCTTTCTTTCAGTTGAGTAATATCCTTATTCAACAATTCAATTTCTGATTTTAACTTCTTTTCATTTTCAGTTAAAGCTTGTTCACCACCCTCTTGTCCACCTTCTTTTTTTTGCTCCTCAGCCGCAGTTCCATAATTTTTTTTCATAGAAATACATGAATTTGAACACCTTGTCGACCTGTGGCATAAATTAAAAGATGTTTCATTAAATTACATCATATTTATTTCATTTTAATTTGCATACGTAAGATTGAAATAAAAGTTATAAAAAAAGTCTATATAAAAAACAATACTTAATAAAAAAAAGAAATTAATCAACTATATATTAATGAACTATCTAATGTAATAAACAAGGGAATTAATAATTGCAAAATGACATTACCAGTAGCGCTTGTAAAAATTATGAAAAAATTAACATCAAACTCTTAATAAATAATATTTTAATAAATAAATACAATATTGCCTGAATAATACAATTGATAAATAAGAAACTTCTTTCAATTTAGAAATATTAAATTGAATTTGTTGATAAATAATTAATGACATGTGGCAAAAAAAAAAACTAGTTAAATGTTTATCGCATGAAGTAATTCAAATTCACAGTAAACAATAACTTTATTAAAATAAAAAAAATCTTTCGAAAGGGTATTTTTTAATTACTAACAATTAAACTCAGTCACGATAAGAACCTGTTAGGTAACACGTAACCTCAAATCGCAATCTTTTGAACACGAGCGCGCGGCAGAGTGCATCACCCGACGTTGATCTTTTCTTTTCGCAGGTCGCTTAAAAATATAATACAATACCGTAAAATGAGGCTTCTTCCTGAGTAATAAACATTTTCCAGCGTAAGACTACCGAATTTCGCTGCAACCGGCACAACTAGGGACGTCATGTTTCTTTTAGCTCCAAGCTAAACGTGATAGTTTACTACGCACACCATGCGGCCACAGCGTAAGTACTAAATACACGATTCAGAATCGGAATCACGAGGTCGCGACGGTTGCGGTGATCGGTGAGTGAAACTTGAATTCTTGAATGATGAAATATTATCAATGATGATGGATCCTATGATTATTATATTTTTCAGTCAGATTTCAGAAATAATATTGTTACCTACAAAATAATTGTGTTGCCCGCGCGCGTAAAATAGCATTAAAACCGCTTTATCATGTGTTGATAAACATTTAAACATTTAACATATAGTACATACATCATATATTATTACAATAATTGACATTAAATACTCCATTAATTAAAAAAAAATGTTTCTCTTTAAAAGAAAAACGACTTATTAATAAATAAATAATTAGTTTCTCTCCATACAGTGTCAAAAAATTTAGTTATTATTCTGACTTTATATTGATGAAATAATATACTGCTTTGACCTTCTTTTTAATTATAATGATGATTGTAAAAAGTCTTATTTGACAATGAGATAAAAAAGAATAGTTTAATCTATCTAAAAATAATAGTTCCTTAATTACATGTCATTTAAAGTGATTTTAAAACCTTCAGAAGATTAGAAATTTAGTAGATTACGTATTATTTCCTCTTATCTGAAAAATGAGTGCAGAAAATTAACTGGTAATCTTATCAAGTTAATTATTATTGTAATAAATGCAGTACACAATAAATAGTGTAAGAAATTTGAATAAACTATATATGAAGCTTTTAATACTTCAAAGAAAAAGAACGTTTAAAAACGTTAAATTAATGAATAAATTAAATTTTTTATTTAATATCTGAATTATGTTTCTTTTATGAATATCATATTACTTGGATATTTTATTTTTCTATATCTGTTTCCAAATGCTCCATAAAATTATTATTATATTAACAATTTCGTTCTAATTTAAATTTATAATTGTAATCAGTATGATAATTACGTAAAAAGAATGTCTATTATCTCTCGGTCTATTATCTTCGTTTGATTTTATCTCACTATATATAAAGGTGATTTCAAACATCTTCCAATTAATTATCATTAAAACGTAGCTTGCATATGTTGGATTATTAAAAATGTATAAATAAGTTACCAGACATTGATTCTAAAGTCGGTAGGAACTTTATGGACATTTCTTTTATAGGGTCAACAGATTTTGCTGCATTTTGCCATTTACATTTTTGCAAATTATAAACAAGGAAAAAATAAAACGCCAAATTATGATCGTACACAAGTGTCGGTTGGGGGGGTTCCCGCAGCTATGTTACATAGACGACGTCGGCCAAGTTTCCGCTTATTTGCTCGCAGTTATTTGACCCGCTCGTACAAACGATTATTATTTCGTTACAATTAAATTCGCGCTAATGGGGAAAAAATGTTCAACGTTTCTAGTTTTGGGGTTCCTAATAACCCTTGTAGCTGGAGCTCCACATAATCTAATACAAGGTACATATATGTATAATAGTTTTAAACTGTATTTATATTATTTAATACGCGTCGACACGCCTAAAGAAGAATTAAAATCATCTGTCTAATTGCCTGTCAATCGAAATTCATTTTTTTTCATGGGTACCTAGCCATATGTGCTTTCCTTTGTGGGAAGCTCAGAAAATGTACATTTTTCCTCTTGGATATTTCGCGAATATCATTTTTTTCCACAGGAATTTATAAAATATAGTGCGTATAGAAATAAGTAACTATCGCAACTACTATATTCGTAAATTTTTCCTTAGGAACGCCAATTTTGTGTTAATTTTTTTTTTTAAATACTTCGTAAGCATTTTAACTTCTATTAATTTGTAATTTAAAATTTTGTTTAAAACACATCAAATTCAAACGTTACGTACGTACACATTCGCGTTTGCATTTATCATATAATGTTGCTTAAAGTTAAAATTATGCAATTGACTGAAATATAAAAAAAAAACTCGAATACTTCATCAAGTAGTTAGCGGCAATTTGCACTAACCAACACATCTTCCCATCTTTTCTTTTACCTCTATTATTTTTTTACTTTTGTATGCAGTCGCAGTTCACCTATTACATCCGAAGGCTGAAATAATATAAATGCTTTAGAGCCCATACCGAATTTTCTGAAAAAAAAAAAAAATACTTTTTCGAAAATAAGCAAAAAATTAAAAAATTATGTGAAAATTTCGATTTTATTTGAGCGAGCTCTCCAGCGTCTTTTCGTTAAAGGCTTAAAACTTTAACTTGATGGAATTACTAAAATTAACCAGAATAACGTAAAAAGTTTTATTTCAACAGTTATTTTTTAATAAAAATTCGTTTAAAATCTCATTTATTGCAAGGACCCTATAAATAATTGTGGAAAACACTCATTTTATACCTACTATTGTAACTTTATACTGATCGCGAAGGAAAAAGCAATGTTTAAATCCACAATTATATATACTGTTTAATTCTGCACACATTTTTTGTGTTTATAATTGAACAAAAAAGTAACAAAACATAAAATTTGCGTATTAACTAATAAACTGCAAAAAGATTGTGTCTTATTTTAATTGCTCCAGAAAACTGCAAAAATATTAAAGTAAACAATATTCTTTGCGTTAAAGGAAACACAAAAAAAAGGGTTTAAATTAAACAAAAGTTTTTATAATTTCATATAGGAATGCACAAAACGCAACATTTTTAACCGTATACGAAAATTTCGTTTGACAGCTGCGGATGTGGAGGTCTGCCCGAGGATCGTGAGTCGAGCGGAATGGGCGGCGCGTCCGGCGCGCTCGAGCGAGCCCCTCAGCAGATCGCCGACGCCGTACGTCGTGGTGCATCACGGAGGCTCGGCCAGCCGCTGCCGGGATGAGAAGAGCTGCGCGGCGATTGTCCGCGCTTACCAGAACTACCACATGGACACGCACCAATGGGTCGACATCGGCTACTCGTTCGTCATCGGCGAGGACGGCAATGTGTACGAGGGCCGGGGATGGGACCACGTGGGTGCCCACGCGCCCGGCTATAACAGCCAGAGCATCGGCGTCTGCATCATCGGCTCGTACAATGGTATATTTGATATTACATTTAATTTAATTAGTGTATTTTATGTTATTTCACTGAGAAAATTTTTAGTGTAAAAATTACTATATACCCTAGTGGAAAAAATTAATGTGCTGAAATGTGCCAAAACTTGCCAAAATGTGCCAAAATGTGCTGAAGCTGTACAATTTGGACATTTCGGCACAGTTTGGCACATTTCGGCACATGTTAGCACATTTTGGCACATTTCAGCACATTAATTATTTTCAGAACAAAATTTTTTGAATTTCGGCACAGTTTGGCACATTTCGGCACAGTTTGGCACATTTTGGCACATTTTGGCGCAGTTTGGCACATTTCGACACAGTTTGGCACATTTCGGCACAGTATGGCACATTTCGGCACAGTATGGCACATTTCGGCACAGTATGGCACATTCCGGCACATTAATTATTTTCAGAACGAA
>JAWWEN010000048.1:7187686-7230498 GCA_035582955.1 Sycophila texana | reverse complement strand
ATCTCGGAGCCCGAGTTGGGAAAGGTGCCATCTCGGAGCCCGAGTTGGGAAAGGTGCCATCTCGGAGCTCGAGTTGGCACTTTTCCAACTGGAGTCCGAGATGGCACCTTCTTGCTCCAGACCGACGATATTATGTAATTAGAAAAATTAGTTTTATTTATTTACTTTTTTTAGAAGGTAGTTTTTTAATTTATAATCTCTTAACTCGAAAAGTGCTTATAATATTTATTGATTTTCAATAAAGGGTTTAGTGAGGTAACGTGGTTTTTTATTGATGATTGATATGCTATTAGTCCCACAGTGTTTTGTTCGACCTAACGAGGCTAAGAAAGCTGCAGATGAAGCGAAAATGCGTTTCGCTCATATTGATGGAGATCACTTGACATTACTCAATGTATATCATGCGTTCAAACAAAGTGAGTAATGAAATTCTGCAGAAAATTCTAATGTTTCTCAAAAGCTCTATTTTAATGAAAAAAATATTTTTTTTTTTTTTTTTTAGATCAAGAAGATCCGCAGTGGTGCTATGACAACTTTGTGAATTATAGGTCATTGAAAAGTGGTGACAATGTAAGGCAACAACTTAGTAGAATTATGGACCGATTTCAATTAAAGCGAACATCAACGGATTTCACATCAAAAGATTATTATATCAACATTAGAAAAGCCCTAGTAAATGGTTTCTTTATGCAGGTACTTTTAAATTTTAGTTCCAATAAATGCAATTAAAATTACTATGAACAATATGTAAATTTGTGTAAATATCATTACAGGTTGCTCATCTAGAAAGAACTGGACATTATTTAACAATAAAAGATAATCAAATAGTTCAACTTCACCCTAGTAGTTGCCTTGATCACAAACCTGACTGGGTAATTTACAATGAATTTGTATTAACAACGAAAAATTATATAAGGACAGTAACGGATATCAAACGTAAGTAGAGAATATTGAAACGGAACTTAACAATAAAAATGTTTTTTTTTCAACGTTTATACATTTTTTATTTTAGCTGACTGGTTATTGAGAATCGCGCCTCAGTATTATGATCTTCAAAACTTCCCACAATGTGAGGCTAAACGACAATTGGAAGCTATTCAAACTAGACTAGATTCGAAACAATATCAAGAAGGTTTTTAACGGTTGCCACGGTCAAATGTGCAGAACGTTCGTGCTTATAACTAGGTACATTCTATACACGGGACTGAAACTTATCCGTTTAAGGCAATTACTTCTTACAGTAATACGAATGAATGACGGAAATATTAAGAAAAATCCAATGAAATGGATCGGAAATAAATAACGAAGTTATTTGTTTACTGTTTTAGAATTTCGTGACTATGTCGTTAGGTAACATCTACAAAAAATGAAGATCTAGCTAATTTTCCTAATGAGCAAAGAATTTATATTCTTAACCAAACAAACGAAAGTGAGTTTGAAGATCGTGAAAAGAGAAATTCTATTACGAATATTTGTGTACTTTTTTTAAACTGTAAACATTGATAGGACTCTTACATTCTTCTTTGTTGCACATTTTATTTATCATTCACTACCAGTTAGTAGAGAAGTAGAGAAACACTTAATACAGAATTATAAAAGAATACGTATGAAATCAAACGTCAATATAATTGTAATATAATTATAACTCAGCACCAGTATTGGTAATTTCTAATGGCATTGGCATACCACATCATAAAATGTCACGAATGAAGGGGATTGAAGTAAACGATTGATGTTAAATCTAATTTTGTAAATAGACTTAAAAAAAGAAAAAAAAAAGCAATTGATTCGGCAAAGATTCATGTAATCTAATCGATTCATTACGTCTTATGAAAGTCCTCATTCCATCAAACAAATGTCGGAAACATGAAAAAAAAATCAAATTAAGAATTTCGCTAACTAGTGTGCATACAGCTTTTTGCACTTCAATGCAACTGTACACAAGAGGCTTATGTAACGAGAAAAAAAATTAAACAGCATAATATCATATTATGTAATTTAAGTTGAATATTTTAGTAAATTTTATTAATGAAAAAAAATTAGATGTATATTTAAATATTTTCTTCTAATGAACCTCAAACTTTTTTATATTGCACTTAAACGTATTATATTTTAAACTGCGGTTTTCTGTCTGAACAAAGAAATATTCTCTGCACTAATTTGATATTTGTATACTAAGAAAAAGGGAAAGAAAAAAAAACTTGACAGCAGGTTGTAAAATATTCCTCTTGCATTTGAAAATGTTTGTCCTGCTAGCAAAACGAGCGGGTCAATGGCGACAATGGCGCGGCAACAATAGCGGCCTGTGTGAGTGGGACGTTTTTTAGTTATACCTACTCCCGGGATAGTCGAGACTGGCGGTCTCGCGCATCCGTAAAAGGAAAGTGAAGAAGCGACGGGAAAATCGGCGCGGCGGCCCGCTCCCGGCTTTATGTCATCGATCATCGCCGTGAGAAAGACGAGGTGAAAGAGCGCTCGAATAACTTAAGCCAAGCCAGCAGTCAGCGTGTAAACTCTTGCTTTTTCTTCTTACAGTTTCGCTAATAATTAGATTGGACTAACTATAATTAAATAATCAATAGATGCGGAACAAAAGTACTGTTAAATTACGGTAGGCTTTGGCGAGTAATATAGTACGCTTACAAAAAATAGGACTCTCGCATACTGTCACGGTTGCATAAATTGTACTTTTCATTAGAAATTTGCATTGAAATTAATCGAGCAATGCTGCTTATTCACTACAATCATACAAGATCATTTTCATTGCTGTTAAAGTATTTACACATGAAGTTATATCGCAGATGAAATATTAAATCAGTTAAGTAAAGTTACCTGGGTGAATTATACGTTCCGCAGAGAATACAACTCGGATGATCTGGAAAAGGCGTTGGAGAAATTCGGCGAGCACTAGTGCCGGTGCGCTGTGCGTTTAACTGAATGTTCTCGAGTGCACATTGTGCGCCGATCACGGAACTTTCTCATTTTCGAGGTGCACCCTTTTTCCGTAGAACCTACGTAGAACTTCCGTGGAACATTTTTAATTGGCACTCTAGTCTAAATAAGGAATTGAACGGGGCGCAGGAAAAAATAAATTTAAAAAATTATGTTAATTTTATTTATTTGAACAAAATATATAAATTGATTTTGATACTTTTACAGAGTATAACAGTTGAATCTCAAAGTCGCGTGGTGGATCGAACGAAATTCAACACGGCACTCGACTTAAATAACACGAGTAAATAAGAAGTATAATAGATTTAATTGATGCGACGAAACTAAAGATGTTATTACTTGAGTTCTTTAAATAGTAAGTGTATATATATCTTAAAAAACTGATTGAAATATATATATAGTGGAGAACATTTGTGCATCGGTCAAGAAGTTCGAGTACGCTCAAAGTAAAGATAAAGCTTGAATCCTCGAAGAAATAAATTTGAAAGAATAAATAAGGATGAATGTTGAATCGAGGAAGGAAAAAAGCGAGCCCATCAAACTGGCATGACCGAGGGAAAAGTAGAAATGTGCAAAAAGAGATGAAAGGATAAAAAAAGAGGAGGCCAGCGTTACTTATGTACATACGACACGAGTACCCGCACTATACAGATCGCAGAAAAAAGTCTCGTGGGCCTCGCGAACTTTCGTTCTGACTTCAGAATAAATTACAGCCAAATCCGCAGCTTGGCTGAAGCAGCGACGCGTATATCTAAAGGCCTCCGTCAGCTCGGCAGCCTGCTGTTGCATCTCTCGCGCTCATTTCCTCGGCGGGCCGAAGTGCCGCTGGTGCGCGGGAAACGCGCCCACGTTGAGCGCGAGCACCTTGGACACGATGTTGAGGTCCTCCTGGTTGCGGGTGCCAGCCCCCTGGAGGTCGCCCGCGATGCCGGACTGAAAGAGTAGCTCCTGGATCTGGTGGGCGGGCGTCCCCTGGGGGTAGCTCGGCCTCTGCTGCGGCCTCGCGAACTGCTGGCCAGAGAAGCCGACGAAGCCGCTCCGGGGCTTGCCGTCGCCGGCGCTCTGGAAGCTATTGAAGCCGAAGTTACCGACGGAGTCGAAGGCCTCTTGCCGGTGGAACCTAGCGAGGGGCGTCGGGGAGGGGGGCTGCTGGAAGTCGACGGGCGCGAAGGCGGAGAAACTGGACTGCTGACGCTGGGGCTGGAAGCTCGGCACCTCGAGGGCCAGGCTGGGCTGCAGGTGGACGCTGGTCGTCGTTTTGAACGGCTGCTGCTGTTGGGGGAAGGGGGGCTGCTGCTGGAAAGGCAGTAGCTGATGGAAGGGCTGCTGGCGCTGGAACTGCTGCTGCTGCTGGTGCTGCTGCTGCTGCTGCTGCTGCTGCTGGAGCCGCTGCTGTTGGAGGAAGTAGTCCTGCTGCTTCTGGCGCAGCTGCTCCTCGTAGGCTTGCCGCTGGCGGAGCAGGAACTGCGTCTGGTGGACCTGCTGGGCCTGCAGCTGCGCCAGCTGCTTCTCGAGGAGGCGCTGCTTGAACTCGAGCTGCTCCTGAAGGCTCAGTGGCTGGCCGGGTCCGTCGGCGCTCTTGAAGAGCGGGACGACGCTCTTGGGCACGCCGCGCTCGTCCTGCTGCACGGTGAACGCGGCGACCAGCGGCGCCTGGAAGATCTTTACGTCCTCGGCCGCCTCCTTGGCCGCCTGGTGGCTCTTGGAGCGGGCGACGGTGCCATTCGCGGGAAGGTTCGTGGCGACCGTCGGCCGCGGAGCCAGCAGGGAATTGGCCGCCGCCGAGGCCACGTTGCCGCTCGCGCTCGCGCTCAGCGTCTCCGTCATCGGCGCCAGGCTCACGCTCTTCTGCACGCTGCTGGCCGTCGACTCCACGCTCTCCAGCTGCTCCAAGGGCTTTGTCTCGTAGAGCGAGCTCTTCTCCGAAGATACCAGCTGATGCACCTGCATTCAAAAATTCACCAAGTTGATGGAAGCATAAATTTCCTTTCTTTTTTATGCAGGGGATTTCCGTTTGTAATGGGATCTTCGTTTTCAAATGCAAGTAGCAGTAAAAAAACTACGTACATAAACTTTAAAAATTCGTGAATTTTATTTCATTAAAAAATGTATGTCTATCGGATTGATTTAAGCAATGCTATAAGTTATATAGTATATTACGCCCCTAGGGAGGAAAAACAAGTAAATTGTCGCCCTAAGCGAAGCCATTTGTACAGGTGGTAGAAGGTGATCGAAAAAATTAAAAACCACTTTTACACGAATTTTTGCCTATGCGTGGAACTCGGAATACACCGCTCAGTCTAAAATAATCACGTGATTTAGTCACATGATTTCGTCACGTGATTAATAATGTAAATTAATGTAATTTTTATTAAGTTTAATGTAAATGAATTAAATTTAATGTACGTACATGAACTGAATTTTAAGTACATGCATTAATTTATATTAAATCTAATGCTTTTTTCAACAGTGATACTGATCTCCGACGCGAGAAAAAGCTTTTCCAAAATAATTGCCTTAGTTACGAAACTCAGCATTTTTCTTTTCATTCTTGTAATAATGAAATATTTTTCCTACACAGTATTACAAGTGCTTAAAAAATTGAAGAATCAGACAATAGCTCTTTCTTTTGAATAAAATTCATCGTGATAAAGACAATGGGCGAAGAAACTTTAGAAAAAATCTGTCCAATCGTGCACATAAGAACATTTCGTCGACTTTCGATATTTTATGGTAAAGAATTTGCGCAAAGCAGGCTGTCGCTTGTATGGGTGGTTCGCGCTTAAAAGGTGCAACGTATAATGTTCCAACCATATAAAATGTAATCCAAAGTTAAATGACTATCTTATTAAATTCCTTCAGTACAATAGGTTTGATAATGAAACGATAAGGAATTGATGAATTAATGAAAAATAAGTTGCTCCGTGTTTGTTGCGAATGAGAATGAAATAATGCGCTTAAAAATATAAAAGTATACCTGAAGAGCCTTGGTGTAATCCTTAGACGGCTGCTCGCGGGCAGGCTCGTCACCGGCGACGAACTTGTCGGTCTCGACGAAGCTCGAGTTCTGTAGCTTGTCCTCGCTGGGTATGTCCTCCTCGCTGGGGAAGCCGTCAAAGGAGAAGGTGGCACTCTTCTGTCGCGAGATCTCCAGGAAGTCGTACTTGCTCTCGTCGATGGGCCTCTCACTGGGCCTCTCACTGGGCCTCTCGGTATCGTCTTTCAGAGTAGCCGGAGTCTCGGTGGAGCCCTGGTTCTGCTGCTCGGCGGATTCGGCTTCGAGATCGACCAGGGCCTTCAGTAGCGCACGCCTTAAATTTTTATCGAGCTTCACCGGGGGAGGCGGCAGCGAAGACGCGTCCTGCTCCGAGGGGGACGCGATCAGATCCTCCACCAGATCTAGCGGGTTCAGGGCCGAGGCGAATGCCGCCGTCGCTAGCAACACTGCTATCGTTACCTATAAACAGAAAAACTTGAAAATCTTTCTCGATTCTTTACTTTTTCTTCAATTGAATTCTCTTTATAAATAGAAAGTATGAGTAAATAATTATACAATTCATAGTTAGTTCCGATTCTCTAATTGTCGGAGAACCGCTGTTTACACCCGAGGAACAAATGAGAACGCCAACAGCGGCAACAACAAAAAGATAAAAGAATAAAATATAATTAATCGCGCCTCTCGCGCTTCCAATTAATCGAGTTAGTTTAAAAAGAGCCGCGTGGGTTGCGCAAGCCGCGTGAGAGTCCGCGCTCACGCGGAAGGAATCGTACTCGCTCTTCCTTCTCTGTGAGCCTGTACTACTTCATTATTTCATTTTCTAATTCACTTTTAGTTTTTATCCTTAAAGCGCATAATTCCCTCGAGTCACTTTTATTCGCGTGGGGGATCTTTTTTCCTCGCATAATGGAATCTCGATTTCTGTCGGAGGACGGCGACGTCTCGCAGTTGGCTCTTGGCTTCGTCTGCATTTTCTAATATTCGAACAATTCTTCGAATCATTGTCGGCGCGTTTTATCAACACAGAGAAACTCAAGTGAATTTATTTTAAAGCGTCGCTAGTCGCTAGCGGGCAAAAAGTCCATTTTTCTTTTTTTTTTCTCGGCTTTAAGACAGCAACTGTATGTTCTCTTATCTCACGGATGCATCGAATTCGTGAGAGGTACAGTGCTATTCATTCTCCTTGTAGGTACTTGCTTTCTTTTGCGTACATAAGCAAATTAACGCGTATATCTAATCTAAATCGTTTGCACGGAGGAAATTCACTGGAATCCGTGTGCACACCTCGGGAAAAGTGCGGCCCGTTTGAAAATCGAGTAAAGCCAATTTAAAGCGTAAAATTTAATCGTTTATCGAAGCATCGTTCGCTTGAGTCAAGCAAGAATCTCTCGAATCTTTTTCTGATCTTCCTACACGCTGCTATTGGTAGTTTCGGATTAAATTGCATATCAATCAATTTCCAGTTTAAAAGTCAATTCAATTTGAAATTGAATATTATTTGTTCGATGAATTGAATATTATTTATTCAAGTGACATTTCAATGTGAGAGGAAACATTGAGCAAGCAAGATTTAGGAAAATTCTCTACGACGGTGAAATTAGATTCAGACTAATCGGAAATAAGTAGCTCGAACACGTTCCATGCAATCTCCTCGCAGATGAAATTGGGTTCCTTCAACTTCGTCCAGTTTACTCGGCAATTAATTAAATGGCCGTGCGAACGCCGCGATGCTCATGCGTATAACGCAAAATTTCTTAGACGTTGGCAAAATGTTAAAGCGAAGAAGCCAGAACGAAGCCAATAAGCTTAAAAAGCTGAGACTGGGATGAAACAACTGCTTTCCGTGCACTTTATCAGGCCCTTTCTCGGAAGAAATGTTGCCGCGCCGGCGTCGCGCTTGTAATAAGAGAGAAAGCGCATGACGCCGGCTCGCCTTATTAACGTTGGATCCGCCGAACGAAAGCGTCGATGAAGAAGAGACAATAAACATATCAATCATCGGCTTGATTATTGCCGGGAGGTAAAAAGATCGATGCTCGGAAGAATCGCACAGCCCAGTTCGCCAGGTATAATAAAGCAGCCGCGCACGAAAGGTGACGCCTGATCGACACGGTACGCAACTGTGAAAGTCAATTTCTTATATTGCAAGCACCATTCAAATACACCAGTCCCTCTGTTTTTTAATTATTATTAAAAAGGTAAGTGCTTTAAATGAAAGAAAAGTCTGCATACGCTCGTACGAGCGAGCGTGAAATTGCCGAAATAAATAAAGAAGCATCGGCGAGGCGCGATGAAAGAGAAAACCGCGAATCTGCCCGAGGGGAGAAAACCGCGGCGGGCTCCTTTGTCTCCGGACGCCGTCGATTTCCACCGCAAACGCGCCGTCGTTAATTTCCCCGCGCGGGCTCGCGCGATTTTCACTCTCCTTTTCTCTCGCGAACCGTTTGCCTCCTTTTTTCGATTGCTAATCATGCGCGCTGCTTCTTATGAGATTTTTTTCGAGGGAAAACAATTAGCTCGACATTTTTTTCCAAAGCCCTGCAACCGCTGCACCGATTTTTGGGATAATGGAAGATGATTCGGGAGATTTAGACTCGCTTCTGTTGTGGCCGCTCATGCGCTCTCCTTTCATGACTTGCATCACCCCGAGTCGCTACAGCGCTAGAATATTTATGCGCGCTGCAGTAAAGGTAAATATGTACTTATGCGTAAAAGTAACTGACCATTGTGCGCCGAAAGACGAGTCGTAATACGCCATAACTTTCGTTATTTTCCACGTGGAAAGTCTTCCAGTGTGACGTATGACTTTTTCCTTTTTTTCACTCGTTTCTTTAAAAAAAAATCTTTTCTCTTACAACTGACTAGTGTCTTTGGAAGCAGAAACTTTCCCATCAAATATTGATCGCTCGGTAAAAACAAAAATTAATTAGTAAATAATAACTAAAGAGCTATAAAAAATCGATAAAGGTATGCAAGGAGATATAGTCGGATTGGAGCGATGGGACGCGAATTAACAAGACGCATAGGCGATCGAAGACTGCGAGAGAAAACGCTAACACCTGCGGATCGTTCGGCCGCACAAAATACGAGTAGCCGATAAATAGCACGCTGGGAAATCGCGACGCCTGTCCTCCTAAGCCCGCGATGATTTAAGTGCGAGCTGATTAACTGCCGCCGCAGGTGCTTGCTTCTCTTTTCCCATCTTTCGGCTTCTTGTTCCGAGGTCATTAAGAAAGGAGGCTTTTTTTATCAAGCGCTCAGGCGGACGGGGATGGGCGGTGCGAGCTAACATCGTGGAAGAAATTAAAGAAAAACATTGGGCCTCGTTAGATTCGAATTCACCGAGTCACGGCGGAGCTATTTTCTTTTACTGCGGATGACTTTTTCCATCGCTGCTGGGATAATTTATATGGGAGGTAATTTACATGCGCGGGATGCTCGCTTCTCCTTTTTTCAATCAATTACAGTTTTACGACTACGGACCGACGGACATAACTCTTGATTGGTGAAATTATATTTTCCGCTTTGGGAATGACATTTTCTCAAGGATTTTATTTTCTAAGCCTACACAAGCTCGAGGGCCTTATTAAAATGCGACGAATTACGACTGTCCTTTTCGCTGTGAGATTTTTGAGCAGCCCAAGCGCTCTTCAATTTCAACAGCTTGACTGGCTTGTTTGTTTAATTTTAGTTTTTTTTTGTTCGTATTTGCCCTCGACAAGTTTGTCGCGAGCAATCAGCGAGAGGAAGATTCGCCAGCCGCCGACGCTCCGGGTAGAGCGAACATCGTCGTTAAGCGGCGCGTTTGAGAAAAATGAAAGTTAGAAAGTAAAGAAGCCGGGGAGCATACGTTTCCACGGTTAACGTCAAAAATTGCGGGGAGGCTGCCGCTTTTTTATGTACAGGCGCATCGAAATCGTGAGCGCGCGTACTCATCATTGCAGTCGGCTTTTTTATGGCGCTTAAACGATGGAAAATCGCGTTTATTGTGCGCGTGCGTCGTAATGACCATACCGAGGCGCATTTTGCGCTCACGGCCGAATCTCGCGACTCCTTCGCGGGATCCGCTTAATCACGCCAACAATTTCAGTTTAGGGACGGAGACCTTTTATTGCTTCAATAATAACAGCCGAACTCAACATTTCGAATAACTGACGTTTACTTTTATTTTCGCTATTGGATTTTCTCTACAATTTCTACAATTTTCCACTTGACACTTTTCTTTCATTTATTTCATTATTTTTTATGATACTTAGAAAGTACAACAAAAATTCCATTCATTTTGGAACGCTATTTTGTTGAATATTCAATTAGAAGGGGCCGATAGGGCTTTCTAAAACGAATTAAATACATTTCTGTATATAGGTATGTTTTTAAAGGAAAAATGAAGTTCAATGAGTGAAAACGAATTCCCGGTCATTAAATCAGCCGAGAATTTTAAAAAAACAAGTGGAAAAAGATAAAGTGTCAAGAGATCCCGAAATTTCTTAAACAGGTGTAAATAACGATGAAAAAACAGAAGAAGGTGCGGCAGACAATTAGATTATAGGAATGAATGCGTGTGGCGAGCTGAATAAAATATGAGCCGAATTTAACGACGATCAACATTTGGGTTAACACGAATTCGCGATTGAGCCAAAGGCTATAACGGTGCCAGAAGGAGGCTCGTTATCGCGCTTGCTTACTTGGAACGAGCCAACACCATTGTTTATGAATTTTTTAGTAAATGAAGACATCAAACTTTAACGCGATTATAGCATAGATTTATGCAAATTTTCGAGGTTTGTAGCAAGTTAATAATAATTGTAGTTTAAACTTAACTAACGTGAAAACGTGTTTTTTTTCTATTCATGGTTCATGATTATAAGTCATAAAGATCGAATTAAAAAAATGACATAATCATATTTGTAAGTTTGAATGAAATTGAAGGAAAGTCAAAGCCCTGCCGAAAAGAGCGTGGCTCGCGCGCTCCTCTGGAATTCCGGGACGGGGCATTAACGGTCGCGCGCGAGATGAGTTCGTTTTCACGACAGACACGCCCGGGGCTGAGCTTTCGAAACTTTCTAAAGCTAAAACGGACCGATGTATGCGAGTGCGCACGAGAAAGACGGACGATGCGGCTTACGAGTTTATCGCCGACTCCCATCGTCCATACGTGTCCCCTCCTTTTCTCTGCGACTGTTTAATTTACGAACAAGATGAGCACAGCTGAAATTTCCTTGGGCAGCCTCCATTTTTTTATGCCATCGACGACGAATGAGCGATTTTATTTTAGAAATCTTGTTACTTTAGAATAAGATAGCGCGCTAACATTCAATAAGATATTAAATTTACCCTCATTAGAGCAAGACTTGTGCCTTTACACAATTAATTGCATGCCTTGCTTTTAAATCTGTAATTACAAGCTATTGATTTTTGTCTTACGCACGACAAGTATCAATTTCGCGTAAGATTCTGCATATTACAATTATGCGGAGTAAAAATGTATCCCTCATTACCGCGCGAACAACACGAATCCTAGGCAATTTTCCCAAAAGACTCTAACATTTGAACACTTGCGAATTTCCATTTTCCCTCGGCAACAAATCTAAATATTGATATGAGTCAAAAATACTTTGTTTTTTGGACCCGTGGCCGATGATTGACGAGCATTGTTTCGCTGCGCGTGCGAACCGGCGAAAGCGGGAGACGGCCCTATTGCGCAACCCTCCTGTCTTATACTTCGGGGATGCGGCGTCAATTAGCGAGGCGCGTACGGACTCGGCGGCTGTTAGAACGAGATGTACAAGAGGCGCGCCGTCGTGGAAAACTTAATGGATAGTTTAAAATATCTCCAAAGGCACTTGCTTCGCCTACTCTGGGATTCTATTTATGCTTAATAGAGATGCTCTCGCCAGATTGCGAACAATTATTAAAAAATCCACCGTTAATAAATAAATGACAAAGTGTAATAAGAAGTAATAATCGAAAACGGACGATCGCGCGTCGGTAGGCGAAAGCGGTTCACCTCGTGGTCGCTATAGAGACTATCAGTGGCCGATAGGCATCGCGTCATTTCCACGCGGGGGCCCGCTTTCGGGTGCAGATCCCGGGTGCAGATAGTCGCGCCAAATCGCGGGGCCACCGAGGCCAATCTATTTGCTAAATTGACGTTTCAATCCTCATCATTCTTCCCGCGTATCGGTAATGTCCGTCTTTCCTCGCGTGAAACCAACCCAAAGCCCCGGGACACCTTTCATTCATTTTTGCCGCGCTGCGCTTCAAATGAATATTTATAGGATGTTCGGGTTTAGCATTGGAAACGAGCATCAGAAAATTAAAAGGAATAGAGAGTTTACAGTATAATTATATTTTTTCAGAAGACGTTTGCTTGCTCCTTTAAACGTTCTTAAAAACAGTGAATAAATAATAGGAAATTGTAGTATATAATACTAGTTGGATAAACGCATTCATTACATAATTAGATACGTAAGCTAAGCTTTTGAGTTGTTTCAGTAAAGAAATTTTGAACAGAAAGGAGTCCTTGACCTTCGAAAGATAGTAGCTTTGTAAAGTAAGCTTAATCGCTTACAAAAGCTCTTAAACGTTGAAAAAGAAATGGAATGCAGACAATCAATTGAATGACTAACGAGGGGTACGGCGGTGCAGGCAAAGCCTTGCGGTCTCCAGCCTCTAACCATTTAACCGTACGCGTGCACATTAATCCTCGGCGGAAGCGTCGCGTCCTCGACTTTCCCTCCGACCTGTGGGCAGAGGAAAAAAGGCGACCTCGTCCGATTGAAATATTTCTCGGGGGATCCCTGGTAAAAAGTAGTCGCGCTGGGAGAGGCGATCTGCGGAGGCGAGCACAGGTGTCGCGTGGCCCGAGGCGTCGTTTCACTTTCAGGAAGAGCGCGACCGACTTTCGGCTGTCGCGGAAGAACCTCTCCCCTTGATGCCACCCGCGGGGGCATCGGTGCGCGCCTCTCCGCTTGCGCAAACCGATGAGCTGCTCAAATCGCCGCGATTCTTTTCTTCTTATTATCTTTTTTTTTTCTTTTTCCGGGCTTATTATTACTTCTTCTTTTCTTGGAGTGCCTCATTTTTTGCTTTTGTGAATTTCATCGCTGTGGGATCTTTTGACTTTGTCAGCGGAATGCATTCTTGGGCGTATTCTTTAGTTTCACAAGTTTTTTAATAACATGACTCTTTCAAATTCTGTTAATTCATAATAAATTTGATAATTTAACCTTTTTCCCCTTATTTGATGCAATTTATTTTTAGTGTAACTTAAAATGATTATAGACCAAATACGCAGTAATAAACTTGTACTGTTCTAATTTAAAATGTCTTGATATTTGTATTCGACTATATTTGTAAATACTGTAATTTGCAATAAACAGCTATTCTATTCTATTCTATTCTATTTCTTTTTAGTGTAACTAATATATATACTTGTATCTTAATATTATTTGGTACCGGAATTTTCTCGTGTAAAAAAAACGCCCATAAATATATCTACGCATGTCTTTATATAATAAAGCATCAATATCTATCAATTTTAAGGTTTCAACAGCACATAGCAGTGGCTTGGAAAAAAACGTTTCGTTAGTGTATATCAAAATTGCAAATAATTACAGAGCTGTAAAAACCTCCGATGCGCTTTAAGCGACTATTTGTACAATGGTTCGGAGTTCACAGCCATTATAACGACTCGTGAAAATTTTCTTAGATACACTTTTAATAAAACGTTTCGCCTAATAAATTTCTCGCGCGATAATCTCTTCGAAATTACCGCGTGGGACACTGGCAATGGCACGTGTACCTCGCGGATTACTGGCCGATCAGCGTGGAATAATTTTTTTAAAAATATTTTACCTTATCATGGATAAAGCTACTGGGCTGTGATCTCGAGCAAAAAAAAAAAAACAATTCCTTTTAATGCCCCTAAATCGTATTTTCATAGCGTAGTAAAACGGTAGTTATCTAGGAAAACCGAGATTAACGGAGCTGCGACTTTTAGTGCTGCCTAATTTCAGAGTGAGCACTGCTAAATTGCTTTGTCTCCGGCGCCCGTCTATCTTTCGCTGCTTCAAACAGTTCCGATCACTTGCAACAAAATCTTTCCTGGAAAGATCTTAGAAAACTCAGTGAGCATTTACCTCAAGTGCGACTTAGTTATAAGCGAAATATTTTGTACGCCCTGAATGGCTGCAACGATTGCGTGCAACGATATTGAACGAGATCGAAATGAGCACGAAGACTTTCATTTTGCGAAAAATTGCGGAAAAAACGCAATGGTAGCGAAGCGAAGACAAACGAAGGAAAAATTTCATAATTCAAATTAGATTCCCGTGCGGATTGAACGTCGGTAAGCCGAAAGGTTCCTTTCCGATTAAATGCTACTAATTGATCGATGCTATCTTCTCTAATTGAAATTTTTTTATTTCAATGGGAAAATCTATTAGCAAGCCGTATTAAAATTCCATTATGATGTTATGATAATAAAGATAGTATCACTGTCGCGTCATCTTCATTAGTCACTTTTTATAGTGCTTTATTCTTATAATTTCTACCTTGTAACCTTCGAAAATTAGAAATAAAGTTTTACGCTATCGTTTGTGTAAAATCATGATTAGATAAGGTAACTATGACTTTGAAAAAACATCACTTCTCTGTATATTTTTTTAAATGACAAAATAAATAAAAACTCATTAGAATAGATCAAAGCTTGGTGTCAGAAATAGCGATCACATGAGAAAAAGTTGTCGACGATCATCTCCTCGTCAAGCTCGTTTTATAAATCAATTATTCAACAGTTGATTTGAAATTATAAACAGTCACATGTCGGATGTCGCGCTTATTTGCGGCCATGAAATGCGCGCATTAATTAGTAGAAATCGAATGTACGCCGAGGAATTCTTTCTTTTATCATTTTTATACGAATACGCGTGTGAGAGTAACGCAGATCATTCCATTATTCATAGATAGGATAAGCGAATTAATAAATTGATAAAATGTCAATTACATTTATAAGTCATTTAGTAAAATTATAGGTATGATGAAACGCAGCATCGTAAATGTGATCCGAATTGCCATTTAACGCCCCAGGACTTGTGTAAAAAACCTATAAAGATGGCCTATTTGGGATGCATTGTTTATGATGCTTATATTTATGAAGAATTCCCGTTAAAAAGCTTTGAATGAATATTCATTTGAGTGAAAACATTTTAGAAATCGGCGATTTAGCAAAATTTTCGTGAACCCACGATTTCACGATTAGCAAGTTGGAGCTCACCTCATTCAGTGAAATAAAGAAAAAGTCGGACAGATCGGCAATTTGCCGAGAATTTACAATGTTTGAAATTGATTCGCCCGCAACAACAGCGATATACCTAAAGCCGTTAATTTTCTATTTACGACGCTTCGCGCCTATCGATTAAATCGCCTTGAGCCGAGATGTCCCGTAAATTAATAAAGCTAATCGATCATCGTCGCATTATAATATGAGAATATCGTAAGTGAGCGCCTCAGCGATTTTCGTTAAAAATCTTCAAAATCGAAAAGTTAGAAAACAATTTGAGCGCGACGAATCGACGAGGTGAATAATGACTTGCAGAGTGCGCTCGAGGTGAACCGATAATTAACAAAGTTAGAAATCACGGACGCTATCCCGCTACCTCATAAATAACAATGCTCGTCGAACGGGCACTGGTGCTCTATTCAAATTTTATTCACCGATGAAGCAGAAGATCCGCGTATTACTATCATTAAGTGTCATTATAATACTTTCACTGTAAGATGACCTTCGAGTTCGTTCCTTTAGAATGCGTTGGAAAAAAGCGAGCGCACCGGCGCAATCCCAAGCCCAATAAAAATGCACGTTCGAGCGCACTTTTTTCCCTTATTGGACGACAATCATTAAATGGAGACGGCAGAAAAATGAGCGATTCTCAGTTGGAAAGCACGAACGGCGTCGGACACCTCGACGAGCAAGGATTTTCACGATTGCGATTAGCGCGTCTGTACCTCGCTCCTTATTAATAGATACCAAATTGGTGGGAACAATGATTGCGGAAAAAGGCAGCGAGCACGGCATAGGCTCAAATTCAGCGAAACAATCGATCCCGCAGTCTCGTTCGCGAGCTTTCTCCGGTGGCAGGCTTACCGATCTAAGTCTTTATTCAAATGAAGGGATGCTGGCTTACAGGAGCCATCGGAACAAATTTTTTTCTTTTTTCTCTCCTCAACTCAAATACGTGGGAAAAATCCGATTGCCTTTTTGTCGGGCACAAAAGAATTTTTCACTTATCGCTTGATTGAATTTTTTTCTAGTATAATTAAGTACTTAAAACCTCGACGCAATGTAAATATTGAAAAAAAAAAAGAAAAGAAAACTATTAACTAACGGAAACACAAGGTTCGCCACGGCTTAGCTTATAAATTCGTGGCTAAATGAATGCAATCTGGCCCCTGCAATTTGAGAAACGTGCGGCGATCGATCGACATTCGTCCACTTTCACTGTTGGATTTCGCGGAAGCCCCTCCTTTTTCTCTCTTTTTCTTTACTGACTGAGCATTTATCAGCCGGCTTTCTTCGGTTTATCGGAAAAGGGGCAGGGAGTCGTTAGCGCAGGCGCCTCTCCGAAGATTGATGAAGAATAACCGCCGCGTGGGACAGTCGCGGCCCGAAGGTCCTTATTTATTTAAGCTTTTTTGTTTAAGCCACCTTTTTTTAAATCGTTTTCAACGACTCAATCGTTTACGTGAGAAAATGAATTTTTTACCGGCGAAGAAACGCCGCGGTTACGAAAGCTATTTTCATTGGGTTGAACTCGGGATAGAATAATTAGGAGGCGGCGAGCCGACTTTCTTGAGAGGAAATTGCTCTTGACCGCGTTTAAATTGCTAAATGGCCTTTTGACTAGCACTCGCACCAGCCATTGTTTACAATGCAGGCGGAATTGTATTCGATGAAATGTCGCCTCCTTCATCGCGGTATAATGAGGAGGAGCTAGAGTTTAGGCTCGAGCAAGGTCTCGACTGACGGATTAACAAGATGAGTGTTCATTTCTCGCGTTAAGAAGAAAATTCTCGTAACTAGCGCCATTGTCTCAGGTAGTCGCCTCGAACACTGGAGGCTTGACTTACACAGCATGAGGCACTAGTTGTGCGGGAAAATGTTATTTTTAAATCGCTGTGAGGGGGAAGAGGCGCGGAGAGGCGATATAAATAATTTGCATTCTAAATGCTTCCTCATTAGGCCTCCCGCGACTAAGCAAAGTTGAATGAGTGTGTAATATAGTGAACCGTAGTAGATCGTGGTAAGATAACGAACAGACAAGAGCAGTAATGTCACTGGTGAACTTTCGTTTTGCCGCGCGGCGTACGACGCGACCCAATTCAGCGGACAATTGGATTTTTCAGTTTGAGAGATGTTGTTTTTATCGGTAGGCCATCAAAGAGCCGATCTCTTTTCATCTCTTTTGTTGGTCCCACAATGGGCTCGGGTTAATAGGCACTGGCCATTGAGACGGTAGATAAAACAAATCCTCTTTCAGTTGTTTTAAAAGACAAATAACATGCGAATTTCGCCATAGCACTGACGATTTATTGAGTAACTAACGATGAAACTAAAAGAAAAGTTGCAAACGTATTGTAGACGAAAGGTCTTCCGTGAAAAGCATGAAATGAAAAAGAAGCTGAAGACGAGTGTAGTAGGTGGCGAGGGCAGGGCAACAGGGGCCACGTTTCTCTCTCCCGGCGGCACTTTCACCGCGGCAGATCCGCACACACACATATATATAATAGACACATGCGAAGACTCCCGCGATACCACTGATGAAAGGCTGCTCTTTTGGGACTTTGAAATTCTTGCTTGACGGTATTAGTTTAAATTGGATTAAAACGCAATGGCTTTTTGGTTCTCAGGAATTCTTATGAAAAAATTCATCTAAATCGTAATCATTGGTAAAATTGCGGAAACGGGTGGCGTAAGTTAGTTCCGTGAGATTTGACGGATTGATGCCGAGGGGAGTAATTGAGCTGGGCATGACGGACCGCGCTCCTATAATTGATAGTCTTTTGATTTCCTGAAAGATCAGTGCAACAAGCAGCAATAAGCGTATAGCTTTGCTCGGACGCTTTGCCTTTTCCTCTTATTTTTCACCTATGCTTATATGGTCGGAAGAAAAGATTTTAATGAAAATAGCTAATCGTGCTTTGTTTGCTCTTTAGTTCTAAGCAGGCCTCCCTTGTCGATAAGGCTGAGTTTAGGACTTTGCTTGCATCACTGAATGCGTTGCGGTCAAGCTACGCTGCGGATCCGTGTCAAAATGAACCGCCACTTCCTGTCCCACGAAAGTCCCGCTGCAGCCTCCACGCTTTTTGCCCACAATGCTTTTCCCGTTGTAACTCCGTAACTCCGACAGCGTGCCGACGGCATAACCAGCGGATAATACCTGGGCCGATCTATCGATTGATAATTCAGAGCGTGTACCTCCTTACGGAATCTCGCTGGATTTCTCCCGGTTCTCGCGGATTTTGCCTTTAGTAAATCTCCAATATTGAAGCGCTAATTGGCTGCGAAAGCGAGTCGCCGAATTGGGAGCAGCACCCTAACGAATTGGGCGATATTGCGCCGTGGAAAAATCGCCGCGCATACCGGGGAATCTGCGGTTCAAGAAGAGCCGTTCTCCTCCTTCGCCCCGGAAAACCGCTATCGCATAGATATTATCCTTTTCCATTCGGCCAAATATTTTTTATGCAATCTTTAGCTCGTAAAACGAGTTAATTGCCGCTTTAAAAGACGTACAAGGAAATAAAAGTGTTCGACCTCGCGCTTCGGTACATTCTTGCGAATTTTTGCGAATGGGCTATGATTAAGTATCGTTTGCATTAACTGAATGGTGCTTTTTTTCCGTCGCTCAGTTCTTCGGATGAAACGCGATGTAGAAAGTGAGCAGTGTAATCAGACGCGTAAAAGTATCAGTTGCTCCCGTTTATTGATCCTGCAGCATAGTGCACTAAGATTAGTAAGAATAGATCGCATTAGAAGACTCGCAGAAGTTGTAGCCTTTTGAAGAGAAGCTCCGAAGATAAGAAGCGAGAGGAAAAAAGCAAGAGGATGAGCGCGCGCTTCAATCGCTGCAATCGAAAGGAAAGAAAGTTGGCGACTTTGCGGCCCCGGGGCTCTTCAGGTGGAGACGCGTCGCGACTTCGCGAGGAATCTTCCCAAGACTTTTTCGCGCTTCCGATTTCACCGATGAGTAGCGCGCGGCACCGTCGTCACCGGGAGAAACGGGCGGCGCGAGAGACCGCGCCAGGCGTGCCTCGTCTGCCGCGGCCTCGCGCCTTTCCCCGCTAATGTTTACGGGCATAAACAGGACCGGCGCGGCGAAAGCGAATTGTCCGAGCGGCGAAACGCACCTGCGCCGGCGATAGCTACCCAGGGAATTCCGATCGATCGCGAGGCCAATCTTTATAAGTTTTTCCACGCGCTCGCGTAAGACTCGTTGAATGATGCACCTGTTTTGTTGCGGTTGCGCAATTCTTCAAACTTGATTTTTACGACAGACGATAAACCAACAGTCGGTCTAGCCAAACGATCCTGAACGGGGAAAGCGTGAGCGCCAACAACAGGCGTCAGACGCGATTCCCTACTCTATTACGAGGAAACAATCAACGCGCGCTATTACGCCCGGCATTACGCGCCCGAATTATCCGGCGAGTTCCCCGTCTATGCTAATGAACGACTTTCAATGATTGATTAACTCATCGGGGCTCATCGACGAACGAACCTAGCGAGTAGATCATCTTTCGGCAAGTTGAATAAATGAAAAGAGCTTCGCTATTTTCTCATTATAATAGTGAAAGAATTTCTAGTAAGTTGTCTTAGTACTTTAATTTAGTTTAACTTTAATGTCAATAATCACTTTTAGCGATGAGTAAGGGCTTTCTTCTTGAACGGACTGATGAATAGGCTTTTATTCAGATAAATCTAGGGCTTTGGCAGTGATCGTCGGTATTATTTACTTGCAAGCGCTTGAATAAATATAAAAAAAAGATTAAATGATCTCACAATATATTTACAATAATGCACGTCCCGTTAATAAGTATAAAAAGCGAACTTTCGAATGTACAAATTTCCTTTTGATGAACTTTCTTTTTTTCTTCGTTCTTCCTGCCGAAATCGCCGAATTACTTGCACTGTTTTCGACTGCTCTGTACTTTTATGGAGAGTGGAAATCAAAGCGCGAAACGCGTTGCGCGCAAGCACCGATAGGAGGAATCGGTTCGACTTACTCGATCTTCCTTCCGCACTTGGCACCTTTCCGCGCACTTAAGCTCTACTTAAATCCGAGACTCGCGCTTTCTAACGCCTTTATTGTCCTGCGCCGCTTCGACGAAACACTCACTGTCACTCGCTGCTCCAGTGTACACTTTTAACACTTTGGACGGCGGAATCAATACTCATTGCTCAATGCTTATTTGAGGCATTTACGCTCTAGCGATTGACTGTCCTGGGTTTTCGAACGAGGATCCTGATTTAAGAGCTCGCGCGCACTTTTTTATCACGTGACAGCTGAAGGGGACAGAAAGGGGAGAAAAAGCGATAGAGGAGGCTGCGTTGCAATGGAAGAGAGAGCAAGCGAAAGAGAAGATGCGACGTTCGTTACTCACCGAGCGCATGATGCTGTCTGTGCCGTGCACGGCCGCTGCTCCTCGCTTTTACTGTGCAGAGCGTCCATAGGCGCGCGCGAGGATCTCTTTCTCCGGCAGTGTGAGCGCGAGCGAGCTCCTCCCCTCCCCCGCAGGCCGTTCAAGAAGATTCACTGATCGCCCCGAGGGCTCGAGCACAAGCCTTACACCTTTTTCTCACGTCCGCGCGCCTCCTTTCTTTTTTCGCGACGCGACCACGCGACACTCCCAGTTTCTCCCTTCTTTTTTTCTCAACGGCATACCCGATTGCCTACACCAACTGCCCACTCGAAGCAACAGTTTTCAAAGAACCCTACTTGCTATTATACCCCTGACAATTTCATGGACTTTTTTTCTAATCGATCGTGCGATAAAACTCCTTCGAGTTAATAGATTTTTTATTTCAGCTGCTTAATGGATTGCGTGCCGAGAAAATCCTGAAAAAGCGTATTAAATTGAGGATTTCTTTACGGATCTCAAATCAGAGATGTTTAAACAAAAAAACCGTGTGCGCCTCGGGACGCCCGGCAGTAGTGATAACTTCAGCGATTTAAGTTTAAAGTATTTTCCCCCTATTTAAATATTAATATAATAAATGTAAGTAAGGGCCACAGGGACACGGGTCCACGGGCACATAATCTGTCGATTTTTACGGTAGAAATTTTCTCTTAGTATTTCATATAAATATAGTTTTTCGAACATTTGATATTATCAATACTTCGTATCTAGCAACATTAAATCTCATATTCTTCAAAATATGAATGCCAACCAAATTTGACCGGTGAAAATTGGTCAATTACAAGTGCATATAATCATACTTATAATAAGTTAACAGTTGTTCATTTACTTGTAATTGACCGATTTTTAACATTCAAATTTTGGTTGTCTCTATTTTTTAGTGTAATTAAACTTAAACTTTGTAATGGCAGCTCTACTGTAACCTGTAATATGATCTTCGGAAAAAAGAGATTAGAGAGAGAGAGAGAGAAAGCGAGTAGGCCGTCGTTTAAGCCGAACGATTGTGAGAGAGAAAGAAAATCGGAGGCAAAACAATGAGTTCTTTAATGAATTATTGGTATATGATCCCCTTAAATAGATTTCTAATTTTTTCAACTCTTTAAACAAATAATTTTAATTTCTGTCACTCTTCAGCCCTAAACATAACAAAAAATATTAACAATTTAAGCCCAGACTCATCAAAATTGATGCACCGATGGGACCTGTAGGTATTACGCCAAATGAAAATTTTTGAAACTATCATAATTTATTAGGCTACGATGAGTCTAAAGACTTCTATCTGGACTTATTTTGTCAAAAATGTATCATATTTCTAATATATTTAATAGAAAATATAATTTTTATTATAATTTTTAATTATCGGCAAACAAAATGATTATGCCGATAATGCAGATTCGTACAAGAGGGTTTCACATTTAATATAAATTTATAAAGTATCAAAATAACATTAATTATATATTACAAATAAATGAAAAAAACATTAATTATTATTGCTATCTGGCTAGGACAAAAAAAAAAGAAAAAAGTTCAAGGCAATTGCACGAAAAAATGTACTTCCAGAGTACGCAGGAAATACGAAATCCCGTCCAGTAAGAAATGCAATTGCAATCCTGCACTGTGCACGTACAAACAAAAATTAATAATTAAACTATTAATTTTTATTTATTTTTTTTTCAGAACTGTAGTGATTTTATAGCTTATACTTAAGTAAATACAGTACATAAATAAAATTTATTTATTTATTTGTTTATTTATTTAAATTATTAAAATTATCAACATATAAATAAAAGTTTTACGACTTAGCCATAAATGCATTATTAAATGGGGCCGTTGCAGCCAAAAAGATACAAGGAACAGATACAGGTTCCAGTGACAGATACAGCAAAATACATTGCTTCTATATCTATATACACAAAGGAACAGCGGGGTGTTCTCTGTAACTGTAACTGTATAACGGATTAACGGGTCATACTTACGTTGCTAATGCTATAATATATATGAGCAAGGTACACAGTCCGAAAGTGAGAAACGGCAAAATCATGGCGGCTGCTCAACTTGCCAGGCTGCTCTTTCGTGCGGTGTTGCGATTTTCCGACCGAGAGTTCAGACGCTGAGTCCTCAGGTCGCAAGAGCTTGACCCTTTAGAATCATTATGGTAAGTACAATGTAAGGACTTGTATAGTTGATGATTCGATCTTCGCGAAACAGTCCAACGATGTTTCTTTTTTTCTGTCCGGATCAACATAACCTGCATTTATGCTCCATCGACGAAGCTGATGCAGCTGTCACATTATGTAAACATTAGTTTATACGGTGCCTAGTTTATAATACGACAGCATCGCTATTGTTTAATTGACTGCTTGCTTTTTTTTTTTTAATTAAACTTAGAAATCTTTATAAACTTACCTTCTCCTTCTCTAAAATAATGCTGAATATGTAACGCGCATAATGCGTTGTTTATATTATTTGTTATGTAAGAGTTGCTTGTCATTTTGCTTTATTTTTATCACGAATGTGTAATAATGTGATTGATGAAAAAAAGATTGATAAAACAGAAGCTTTAAATTGATTTTAGAAGAATTGTAATGATTTTTATTAAAATGCTTTTTATATTAGAGTTATTCTGGAGTAACGGATGACAACAGCGACGATGAAGATCAAGAGTCTTCTTCACACAGTGTTGATGCTTTGAAGTCTTTTCGAGAACAATGGCAAAGAGAACTGAGGATATCACCAAAACATGTAGTTCAGTCGCACTCCAAAAAATCTCAGGTATTGGATGACAATGTTGAAGCACATACAAGAAATGAGAAAGAAAAAATCAAAAATGAAAAATTAGAAGATGTATCTATAGAAATAAAAGTAAAATTATTACTTTGCTTATTATTATATAATTAATAATTTAATAGAAAATATATGAGAAATTCGTTTTCTATAGGCAAGAGACTTATTTCTACAAGGCATAGAAAATGAGCAATCTGGAAAACTTTATGAAGCTATTCAGTTTTATCGTCGAGCAGTGCAGTTAGTGCCAGATATAGAATTTCGATTATATGAATCCACAAAACCTAAATTACGAGGGAAGATTGATTTGGATGATAAAAATATTTCAGATAAAATAAATTATGATAATGACGTAGAATCTGGAGAAGTAGATAAGGAAAATGATAATTGTGATATTTTAGATAAACTGTCAAGAATTGTTGAAAAAGATGGTTATGTTTGTACTCCACGTTGCGAGCAAACCGTAAGATTGTAAAATAATATTCTTAATATAATAACGTTTAAAGAAAAAACTATAGATGATTTTTATGCTTCCAGATAACACACATTTCTTCTTTACCCATGGAGATTGTGTTGTACATTTTCCGTTGGGTTGTTTCATCTGAATTAGATATTCGAAGTTTGGAGCTGATAGCAAGGGTTTGCAGAGGTTTTTATGTCTGTGCCAGGGATCCTGAAATTTGGAGAATGGCTTGTGTTCGAGTCTGGGGTGTTAATTGTGGTAGACTGGAACCAAATTATCAATCATGGAGAGAAATGTATATGCAACGACCAAGATTGCGGTATAATGGCTGTTATATTAGTAGAACAACTTACATTCGACATGGTGAAAACAGTTTTCAAGATCAATTTTATAAACCATGGCATTTAGTTGAATATTTTCGATATTTAAGGTATGATCAATCAAAGTATATTAAATATAAAATATTAACAATCTCATCAAATAAAAAAATATTAGCCAGGATATTTTTTCAGATTTTTTCCAGAAGGAAAAGTTTTAATGTTAACATCAACAGATGATGCCCAGACTTGTGTCAGTACTTTAAAAAACCGTAACCCACGGAATATTTCGGTTTTATTAGGCCACTACAGGTTACATGACAATTGTGTGACCTTAGTTTTAAAACGTCAAGAAACTAAAAGTAATAATACTGCTACTTACAGCAACCGCAGGCGAAAGCTTGTTGAAGCAGTCCATGATAGTGGTGAACAAACTTTTCATGTAGTACGTTTTTATTTTAAAAAATAGTATATTTTAATTTGAGTTATTGAAAAATTAAACTATTAAAGAATATATAAATAATTTTGATTTCTTTTAGGAATTTGAAATTCAAAACCACAAGCGTCCTAACTCTCAGTTATCATGGTTATGCTATATTATTTATACAAAATATAAGAATGGACAGGAAGTACCAACAAAGCTTAATCTTGGAGGCAGGTATCCTCCATTTCGATTCAGCCGAGTCAAAAGTTACACTCAAGAAAGCGAATTTCCATTGCAATAAGTTTTATATTTGTTCAAATAACTAAATATGACAAGTTATAAAGATGTATATATTAATGAAATTTACTGATTTAAATATTTAAATGATTGTTTTTAACAGAATTTGGAATTATACTTCAAAGACACTCGATAGCTTAAAAAAAATTTCTCATTCTAACTCTACGTAAAGTTTATTATTAGTATGGGAAAAAATATTCTCAAGTTTATTAATATAAAACTTTTAAAAGTAATTAGCGAAAAATCATATAAATTTCAGAATGTGCGTGTAGCATAATAACTGACCCAATAAGAATATCTGCCTTGAGATTTGAGTCTTAATAAACATATTTTTGAAAGCAAGTAGTTAATCTTTTATGATAACATAATTTATTTTTTACTTGAAAAATCCAGACGCCTTTGAACTTTTAATATAAAGTAGTCTTTAATATAATAAAAAAATGATAAAATAGGGGAACTCGGGGCATAGTGGACCACCCCATTAAATATATTGCATTTGGTGTGAAAAACATTTATTAACAAGTTTCATTTAAATTAAAGCATCAAGAGGCATGGTAGTGCCTCGAGGCAAGTCTGAGTTCCGGACGAACGACGAGCCTACGAGGCCGCAACGCGCGGCTCTATATATGTTGATATTGAGCAATTTTTTCTTCTATTATTGCATTGCAGTATTACTATATATAATTTTTGTAATACTGCAATGTAATAATGATAATCTTAAAATCTATGCCCCAAGCTACCCTATATACTGTATGGAAATAATATCAAAGGTTTTTCAAGGGAAATAAAGTACATTAAAATCTTGGAACGGTTTACTGTTTATTTATCTAACAATAATATAATTTGTTTAAAAGCTTGAACGTCAGATTCAAAGCTTTTTTTCATTTACTACAGTAAATATATTCTTGATGCAATCAATTTATTTCTTCTTTCATATTTAAGCTCATTCCCTATGTTATAATTATAATGATGTTTTTGTAATTATTAGCCGATATGTGCTATAAAAGTCACCTGTTATTTTGTTATATTTCGGAAAAGGTATAAAACAAAGTAGTAATGAGTAAACATCAACTCTTAGAAACTATTAAGTGATATAAATTAAAAATAATAAAATTGAGTAACGAAATTATCGGAAAAAAGGATTTACAATTGACTATTATTTCTCATAACGAATCAATTACATTTTGTTCAAATACACATTTCAAAAAGTCGTTACAGTAAATTGGGAAAAACATGATCTGCATCGTAGCGCATTTTCACAACTTATATGCATTCACAAAGGTATCACAGCTTTTCATGACGGTACATTAATGAAATTTTATGAAATCATTAGTTTCGTCCGTTTCTCAAACGGCTATATTTTATTTTACAATTGCATTGCAGAAAATTTTGAAAAAGTATGAAATTTTCGTAAGCGTTTACTTAATTGAGAGCAGATTGCGTTTGCTTTAGACGATTCGCGACTCGATCACATTTGCGTTCATTTTTTAAGTGTAATAATAATTGTTCTTAATAAATTATGTGGTTGCAGTATATGCACGCGTACTTTGTACACGCAAATCTCGCCCGTCGTAAGTTTTATTTTTCATATATTCACATCTCATTTTACTGCAATCATCGCAGTTAACGATTATGATTCACTTATGATTCATCTTTCTTCATAATTAGAAAGCTTTATTTTACCTGAAATAGCTCTTCGATAATCCGTTCCAGAGTCTCTTTCATTATTTTCTTATAGAGTTGAGAGAATTCTTTCAACGCTCCTCTTCAATAAAAAATGAGACCAACGACAAGAGCATTCAATTATTCAACAATTGAAAGAAAAATAATAACCGATAATTTATTTACAAAATTACTCAAATTTTCAAAGATTTAAAGATTTAATGAAAAAATATTTATAAAGTTCTAAAAGGGTTTTTTTTTCTCTTTCTCGATCAGTGATCCTTATAAGGACACTTTTATCTAGACCACACGGACGTTTTTAACTTCGTTAAATATATGATAGTATTCTAAGGCAGATAGAGCTACTTGTAAAATTACAAAATAATTGCTATTCTCATAATTTGAAGGAAGCACATACTCTAAGAAGAAACCTTATCGAATCTTCTTTTTTAAAAGCTTCAAGATAGTACGCCTATATGTTAAAATGTCAAGTAAATAAAGTACCGTTCGACAGTAAAGCACTGCTTGATAAATTTATAAATAAATAATCTATGAACAATATTAAATTTGTTTTTGCAAGAATTTATCCTTCAATGTAGAGAATACATTAAATGCAATAATTACTTGTTTAATTTATAATCTATAATAAATAATAAAACTGTCTTTCAACAATGGGACCTAAACTGATGCTTCTAAAAATGTGAACGGTTCCTATTATAATTAGTTGGAACTTTTTTAAATTTCCAGTAAATTTTAAAATAAACTCCAGTTATTGGAATTTTTGGTTAAATTTTTACTCCGTGCAGAAGGCAGCGCGGTAATATACAACGGAATCACAGTTTTAATGTGAGACAAAAAAAACATTATCCAGGCTTTTATTCGCAGAATAGAAGGAAAGGACTTTTGACATTTTTAAGTGTGTTGTAATATATAGTCACTATCTATGTACCGTCTCAATTATTTTATGTTTACATGTACTGTTCACTTGAATTTATTTGGTTTATCATTAAGAAAGTCTAAATGCAGGAAAAGTTAATGTAATAAATATCATTAGTTCTATTATTTACTTAATCGTTAATTAACGAAGGCTATTAAATTCATTTTTTATTGTACATAAATATTCGTTTTATTGACTCTTTCCAAACTATTTTGGATAAATAATTATTGAATTTATTAAAAATCTAAAAGATTTTGTGTTTTGGTTCGTCGTACGTTACTCCATTCTATTGTTCCACTGTTAATGAAATCGTTTAATTAGAATTGCTTTACTTTAATGACGATGGTGTACATATGTATAGAATTTTTTATTGGGTATTTATCTATTCTAGCGTTGCTTCAATAAACGATTCCTCGCACTTTGCTTGCAAGCAATAAAATGGAGGAGAGCGTCGCGCAATTTTTGCATTATTAGTTAATATTGTAAAAGTTTGAGATGGAGTTGAATGAATAATGAAAAATGAAGAGTGTCCCGCAGTTCAGAGCTCCTGATGGGGAGAGCCCCCGGTTAGAAGGAGGCCGTCGATCGGCGCATCCCGTAGACAGGCCCCCGGCTCGATCATCCAAGCGAGGTCTTGGACAGTGGCAGTGTGCATCGAGCACACCGCCATCACTACCATCACGTGCATTATGTTGTGGGAGTTGAAGAGCATGTCCACCTTACCCGGGATCCACTTCTCCGGCACCCGCATCGCGCCGATCGTACCGCCGATCACCGCTATTAGGTCCTGCCCATGATCGTTCGACTCGTTATTTTTCTTTTGGAATATTATAAAAAAAAAACAGCATACCTGAAGTACGACGTGAGTATACGCTTCAGGATTCCCGCCGCCAAGTTCAAAGGAGCGAAGGAGGAGTACTAGCATGCGCATCATGAAAGGCGGCGAAAAGCACAATCGTCTTTCCCAAGGTGATGTAGCGTTCATCGCCTGTAAAATAAATAAAAGAAAGAGTAAAGAAGTAGCTCGTATGAAACGAATGGGGCAATATCCTTCGTTAAAATGTTGAAGCTTACTTTAAAAAGGCCCCAAATGCTAAGAAAAGAATATGTGGCGATGCACAGAAGCCAAAGGACATCTGGCAGACAGTGTACCGATGCTGCTATTAGGGGCATGGCTCCTAAGAGAAAGTATCGATTAATTAAAAAAACTAGTTGAAGAAGCGCAAAATGAAAGTCTCCAGCGAGTCTGGCGAGAAGCGATGATAATGATTCCTGTTATCTTTTAATTCGGCGGCTTCGTGGCGAACTGGCGAGTCGCTATTTCCAACGCTTTCTTTTGCTCTTTACACTTACTGCATTCATACTTTTATCCAGATTTTCATTCATACTTAACTGACAATATTCTTTCAATTAAAACGCTACTTAATTTCCACTTTTTATCTACGTAAAAACCTGAGCAAGAAGATATTTTTAGACCTCAAATAATTAAAAACAATCTGTACACTCTTCTTGTGATATAAAAACTTTGACCTTTATAAAAAATCAATTCCAGTCCAATCGATGACTTATCTCTTAGGTTTCTTAAACTTGGAAGACGAAGTAGCCCCGGAAAATCAAGGTCTAAAGGACCAAGCGATGGCCTTGGAATGGGTTAAGAATAATATATCTAACTTTGGAGGCAATCCTGACAACCTGACTATTTTCGGCGAAAGTGTCGGGGCCGCATGTGTTCATTGGGTGCAATTGGGAAAATTTCACGTTAAGCTCATTTTATTTAATGTAATAACATATTTCTTTATGTCAGGTTTATTAGAAGGTACTCACAAACTCGCAAAAATACAGTATCACAATAGCGCAGCGCCAACGTACTTTTACAGGTTTTCCTACACCAAAAACAAATCCACCTTCAGCATGGACGTCGATGTACCCTTCAAAGGTAAAAAGCTGCGGGAAATTTAATCTCGCATAAGGACTAAAATCTCCGTAATTTTCAGGCGCTGCTCACGGGGACGAATTAATTTATTTCTTCACTAAGAAGGCGTACGAAAAAAGAAATCTGCCTCAGTTACAGAAGGGTACCGGCGCTATTAAAATAATGAAGCAGATGATCGAATTGTGGACTAACTTCGCCAAGATCGGTTAACTCTCACGATCATTCCTGTGTAACTTGAATTTCTCAACTTTCCTAAATTTCATCATTTGACTATTTTCAGGAGACCAACACCGGGGACGTCGGAGCTGATATACCTCTCTACTGGCAGCCCTTGGCGAGTGACGTTGTTCTGCGCTATTTAAACATCGACGAAGAGCTGCGCATGGAAGAGACTCTTAACATTGATCAATGCTACTCTTACAAGCAGAAAGTTCGCTATCTCGATTGAGCAAATCGTATTGCTATTCGAAAGTTCTAAGCAGAGAAAAATTTGAGCGGCAATAAATGACTCGCGACGAACCGTCCTAATTCCACTCGACTAGATAAATAAACTGTCTCCAGCCTGGCATTTATATTTTTGCTGAAAGTTTAGCATGCAATCGAATGTGTATCGTGTAGATTCGTAGCTTAGCGATAGGCTTATTTTTTTCGCATTTTCTCACCGATGCTTTGACAAATCCAAATGCCGAGCATGTCGAGCTTCAGTAGGCACCTGTAAACCGCCTCGCCATAGTTGAGGTTCATGAAGACATGGTAAAGGAAGGATCCGATCCACGGGCTCACGGCGCCGATCAGGTGGCACCACGAGAGCAAACTCGTCAGCGCACCTCGCGCGCCCCATGGAAGTAGATACGGTACTGTGACTAATATATAAACAATCGCAAATCCTGAAAAGAGAACGAAACAAATTAGACTTTACGAAGCTATACGAAGATGCAGTTTATTTTAAAAAATCGTTAGGATTTAAGGGATGCTTTAAAGCTCATGCGAATGGAAAATGGGAAAAAGCATGAGCCTCCTGGACTCTGTTGGTTTTGACGACCTTGAACTTGGCGAGCTTACGCACTGCGACGAAGCGCAAGGACTCGTGTGTCTCCGAGCGCGAGCGCGCGGAAAGATCGATGTCGGGGGGAAGCACTTGAATGGCCGTTGTGCAGCGGCAGAGAGAAAGAGAGCGAGAGAGATGAGGGGTGCAATGCCAAGGCCGCGCGCGTCCCACACTGACCTCTTTAATATCTTTTTACTTTTATCGAGTTTTCCTCTCCCTCTCCCAGCTTACACGGCCATACTTTTTAGCGAGTCCTGGACTGATCGGCGAATCGAGTTTATTTCGAGAGAGAGAGAGAGCATAAGATAATTGCTCGTTAATGCAACCGCTTAACCATTTGGACTATTGGCGGATGTAACGCGTCTTCATTAAAGACCTATAGCCAATAACATTAGTAGCTTTTATTACCATTCAAATGAATATACTTCTTTCTTATTAGACTCATGGCTTATACGTAAGTCATTACGTAACGATCAAGATTAATGGATTATAGCTTACTGTTTTAACAGGATTTTAAATAAACTTGAGTTTCGATGTTATTTTTTGAAGAATTAAGTAAAGCGTGCTTACCGTGCGTCAAAATATTTACAGTCTCATTGTGCAGTTGGAAGATGCTCCAGAGGCACTCGGCGGGCGTCATGAGGGGCCTGTAGCCAGAGCGTATATACGGGTTGAACTGTAGATGCGGGGGCATCTCGGTCCAGCTCCTCAGAGCTAGCCCCCCGGAGGCCTTAGTCTCGATCTCGACGGTTTCCGCCTTCCGCGCGGCGGCCGAGGACCGGGCATCGGGTCGCCGGCCGGCCTCCTCCTCGGCCGCTCCCGTCGTCGAGGACTCGCGAGTCACCTGCAGACCGACACTGGCCTCGACGCCCCCCAAGCCAGCATCACTCGTCGTAAGGCCTTACGGGGGCAGACGCTAAGGACCATTCAAATTAAAACTGGAACTCTGTGCTACTCTCTAAAGTTTAATTAGTGAAAACCACTAATTCACCCTCTAAAAATGAATAAATCAAATTTGACTAGAATAAGTGACTATTCACTTATTTTAGTCAAATTTCATTTATTTATCATAGTAACTATGCACTAATTTGAATAGTATGAATTAGTTGCTGAAATCTTATACTATTTGAAATAGTGAATAATTAAGTAATTTCCACTAATACAACTAAGTAGAAAATTTGTTAACTATTTCATTTAGTGAAATTCTACTAATTCGTAGTGTATTTTACTCATTGATTAGTGATGGAAAATCTGTTCACTAAAAAAATTAGTGAAATTTCCACTAATTCAACTTTAGAGAGATAAACATAACAACTACAGTTCCAATATACTTTTTGCATGACTTTTTAAATAATCCTCTCTTAGCGGGAAAGCGGCAGCCCCCAAAAGTACTGGCAACTATATACGTACTCGTGTGCAAGAGCTTCGATCGTGCCTCCCGGAAGGTGCGGGCCGTCCTTCCGAGCTTCCAGACTCCCCTCGCCGTGCGCTCGCCTTTTTCCGAGCACGGGGGAGGTGCGCGCTCGAGGATGCTGGCAGTCGAGAAGAGGAAGAGAGAAACGGACAGTCAGAGTGACAGAGAGAGGGGAGACAGAGTCGGAGCGGACGGAGCGCGTGGATCGAGGCGCGAGGGTTGACTGAGCAGCACAAGCTCGCGCGCGCGGACTTCAACCCCCCCACCCTGACGGCCTCCGAACTCTCGGCGCCGTCGCCGAGGAAACGATCCTATCGATCGGCCGCAGGCACGATGCGCCGCACACGCGTTCGCCCCCCCCCCCTCTCTCTTCAAAAAAATCAACTCTCAACTTATTTTTATACCAATAGTTAGTTTGCCTACTGTATTTTTTCCTTATCTTTTCTTACAAATTTTATCCTGCATTTTTGCCACTTTTCAACATCGACTCCTGCTCAAGATCGCGCTTTACTTTATCGGTTTTCATTTATCGATATAGTGTTGGAAGCTCGACACCATCTGTACCTCGAGTTGCGAAAATTCGCTACCATTCAATTTTAGTCAACAATGATGCACTGCATTCTTTTATCTTTATTTTTAGTCTTTCATCGGTAAGGGCCAATCTAAAGGGAAAAAGAGTTTCGCTTGCCTAGGGCGAACGTTTCGAGTCAAATAAATTTAGTTAGAGAGCAACTTCTTTTTTTCTGCATAGTACGACTGGGAGCTCTGATAAAAATCTAATTAATAGAGAAAATTTAAAGCTGCGGGAGAGGTGCGCGGCTCTTCAAAATGACACGGTGGTTGCTGGTGTCCCTGATCTGCGGAATTGTGTCAGGACACTGGCACACGTCCTATATATATCGCGTGGGGCTGGTGCAAAGTCTCGCGATTACCCAGCCCACCGACGAAATATGCAACGGGTGCGGAATGTAGGCACACTGTTTTTCTGCGAAAACACTTGCTATCGAGCTTTCTATCGGTCAGATCATTTTTTTCCAGTATGTAACAGAAAAACTTATTCCCACCGAACTGATTTTCACATTAAGATTTTAGGCATCATGATTTTCCACTGACGATATAAGCTAATGCCAGAAGCTCATAGCACTATTTGATAGATGAAAAATAAAATTGAAAGCGCAGATGTGGCAAGAAACGCAGGCTAATTATCTCATCCGCTTCGTGGCGCTTATCCGAAAATAGCCCATCCCAGAGTCGGGAAATTTTCAGTTCAAAACGTAAGACCCTAAGCGGTAGATGTGTTCTAATAAAGAGTACTATCAATTTTTAAGCTGGCCCTAGAATAGCTTACAGTTGTCCGATCCCATTGTGTTTTTCCAAGTGCCTGCTTTTTACTTGTTTAACAGTATCGTCGTATTTACCATCCTTTGCTATCTCATAATTAAAAAGCTCATCAAGAATTACTTTAATGAAATACTGAAATAGTGAAGTAAGTTATACAACAAAAGTTTCTAAATAAATTTATTATTTTTAAATTTTAGTTAATGTTACGTAATCATATTTTCGTTAAAACTAATCTGCATGCATTGTAATACAATTATTAAAAATGACAGACATTTAAAAACATGTATGGTTAAGACATAACCTTCGAATTAAAATAGAGAATAAAAAAATTATCTTTTAACTTTTGTACGTGTATATAATAAATGACTTTTTTCTATCTAAACCGATAAAAATACTAAAGTTAGCTATTATCTAAGAATTATTTAAACTTCAGTGGATGTGCTTAAATTTAATTCAATGGACGGTGCAACAAGGTCACAAAAAATGTGACAATTAAGGTCAATAGCAAAGTGTTTTGGATCTTTACCGCATCTACCTTTTTGCGCTGCTGGTATGCATCCAAATGAAACGCTCCTCAAATGTAGCTCTTGAACTGCCTTTGCCTTTGTAGAAATTCCAAAGGTTGATCAATAAAAAATAACAATTTTACACCAACAAAAATATTTAGTTTAAATTCTTATTTACTCTTAGGTAGCATTTTTTTCATTAATTTTTTTAAATGTCAGTTGTACTTTAAATTTTCTTAAAACTCGAATTTAAGTTAGGTATAACAATTTAACTGAACTTGTGCATTGATAGTGATTGCTAATATTTTTTGTTTTTTCTGCATAAGTTGTACGTCATACATGTGGTTAGACACACACATGCATACGTATAGTGTACTACATTTATATATGTCGAATGAGTAAACAATTAAAGAAAAGCATTGATCGAATAATATATTCATGTAATGCATTGCTGCACATAATTGAAACGTTAAATTGTAATTTTTTCTCGTCTTCGAATTATCAGTGTGTAAAAGTTTGGCAAAGTGCCATTCGTTTTTTCAAGGCCAATCTCGTAAGTTTGCAGATAAAAGAATGGAAAATATTTATTCGTAATCGCAATGCTGTATGAATATGATATTATATAAGTATTCCTTCAGTGATAAAGGTCGTTGAGATGAAAATGAAAAATATGTAGAATAAAGATTGCTCGGATAAAGACGAGTCGTATATATGAATAAAATAGTCATCAGTTGTGCGCTTTACATGATAGATGCATTATCGAATGTCGGTCGATCGAAGAATGAAAATCAATAAATGATAGTGGCGCAATTGTATTTTTGTATGAAATTATTATTTAACATTGAATAAGTTAGCTTTTGAAGAAGGGCCCAAGTAGCGGTCTGTATAAAGTTTCTATAAAAAGCGAATCGTTCGTTTGGAGGAGCAGGGCGCCTGCGCTGCTTCCGTAAAAGGGTCGAGCCTGCGCCTCGACGGGAGGGCTGCTGCCCCGGGGGTGGCGGTCAGTGCGGTCCGGAGCGCCAGCAGCGTAAGATGAGCAGGGCCCTCATCAGGCGTCTGGGTCTCCAGCAGCTCCGAGCTCCGCCGCAGCCAGCGAACCGAGCGCGTCGCTGCGGCCTCCAGACCGACGAGCGGCCGCTCCTCGACCGGCTCCACAGATACAAGGTACGCGACTCTACGCGGTCCTCGGCTATATTGACGGGATAGGAGGCGGACCGGGATAGGAGCGAACTGCGCCGCGGCATGAGCGGCATGAGCGGCCGCCGTGCGCGGAGGAGGGAGGCGCAACCCCTACCTCAGGGACGTACGAACTTTGGTAATTTTGCGCCGCAAGCCAGGCGCGCCTCTCTCAGCTTCTTTCGAACGAGCACTCCGTATACCTCACATTCATCTCTTTTTTAATGCACCGGCCCAATCGGCTCGATCTCCATATTTAACCTGTACATCTACATAAGCTACAGCGTTTATTATCAGCTGAATCAGTATGAAAGCTTCAACACCGCCAAAGTAATTTGAACTATTTCACAGACTTTTTAAGCGAATTATTCCGCGATTTCCTGCTTCATTATTTTCTCTTTACTTTTTCCTACTGCAGCCACAAATTTTACTCTACGCAACCCGTCCTTACTTTTGCCGCATTGCAGGCTTTTAGTCAGCTAAGCTATATGCACATATTGACCTTCAAATATATTAACTCAATAATCAAGATTTTTTCACTCTTGTATTTTTTTCTAATGTAAAAATATTAACTACTGCTTTTTTAATATTTTATTTATAATATACATCTGACATTTTAATACTCTTATAGTTGTTTAATGCGTATAATTATTTTTCAATATTTATATTCACTTTGGAAACGTACAGTCGTACCGGGTCATTAACTACATCTTACATCTTCTAATGCAAAAATCACTACCCTCATTTGCGTAGAAGGGCGATGCAAGTAGGATTTCAATATTTATTTTTTAATAAAGTTATTTTTTTTTTTTTAAAATGATTTCACTTAAGTACAATATTATATCTGTAGCTACATACTACTCACATCTAATCAGAGCCATTATTTTGCCGAGCTAAAATAGTCGATTGAATTTCAGTTGGCATGCGAAACGCTGTGGAAGACATCGCTTAATTCAATATTGTCATCAAAGCCAGTTGCTCCGATCATAATTCCTGTGGAACTTAATTATAAAAGATCAACAGTAATATCATCAACCGGTACCTCCATTCTAGCTTTGCAAGTACGTATTTTAGGTTTATCGCAGCAATTATTACCATTCGAAGCTTTTATCATTCGCATCACTTATACATTTGTACACTCTTTCACCGAATTGAATATAAATTCTATAAAATGTACTTTTTATATTATGTATAAATTTCATTTTAATTATCATCGTCCTAATCATTAGAATTTTCATTAAATTTAAAAACGTACTTGGTTGTATTTATCTGTACGAGTATAATATTATACAATGACAACTACTAAACTTGCACTGATTAAGGATTAAAACAAGCAATTAAAAAGACTTACAGCGTGTAGATGGCTAAAAAATTAGCGGATCCTTTATATTAAAATGCATTGCGATTATGATCGAATTGAATGAAGTCGAATTATCGCATTATCGAAACTGAAGGGTGTGAAAGTAGTAGCAAGTAAGCGTTTTCTTTTTTATTTTTGTCGTCTCCGAACTAAAATAATCAGCGCGCGAAGCGCGCGTATGTGAATTCTAGTAAAAGAAAAAGTGAAAATCCGTGAATTCTCCGTTCGGAATGCTTCATGCGTGCAGCGCGCTCTTTCTAAATTTAAGTACGCGCCCGGCACCGCGGCACGGTATCTTTTGGCGCCATCTGGACAGCCTGCCATCAGCAGATCAGTATCATAGCTTAGGGATAGGATAGGATCATCTGCTGATGTGCGGATCTCCGGGTCCCGGTCTCGTACGGGAACGCGATAATTCGATCCGAAACTCGAAGGAGATTAAGTATTAATTCGCGTAGATGAAGCATTTCTGCTAGCTATTGGATCGGTGCGTCCTCTGCAGCACTATTCCCGTCTTTGTCGCGAGAAAGTACGGCAGCACACAGACGCCGGTCGCGCTTGCGCACCGACAAGGCGGCAAGGAAGGCGCACGCCGCAGTCCGAGCGCGCGAATGGGGCCGTCGACACCGTGGCCGCGACACCGAAATCGACGACGACGAGAGCTGTTGCAGCGTCTCCAGCAGCAGCAACCCTAGCGGTGCGACATGTTGTGGGCCTATCTCACCAACGTCTGTAAGGCCGTTCTCGATCGCTGGATACTCCGACAGGTATTACTGCGACCGACGACTCGCTATCTATCGTCTGCTTTTATTCTCTCTCGATATCTTCCTCGTGTCCACAGTCCCCTTCGAGTGCCGTAATTGGGACTCTCGGAGGTGTGCGCTCGATTTGTTTTTGTTTCGCCTTGGGAAACCGAGCGACGAACCATTTGGATTAGATAAAACCTTGTGATTAAAAATCAGTTTGAGAAGGAAACTTGACAAATGTTGCTAAGCTAGTAGCACTAACATCACCGTTGGCCAAAAAAAGGATCTTAAATTTCAGTTCTTCCTACGATATTTTCAGCGATTGTCGAGTGTTATTTTTATGTTTCAGTCAAGGAACTAAATTTTTTAAACATTTAAACACTGTGTTACTTTTTTCCTATTTGTGCAAATATTCTGGAAAGAGGTCGGCAAATTTCAAGTGATAATATAAATAACAGCAGAAAGACAGGTTTGAAGACGATGATTGCGTTGAAGATTTTATTTAAAGATATTGTAAGAATGTTAGTAAGTGTATTTTATAGGTTAGTAAGAGCCGGCACAAATGTGGCTAATATAAAAGTGGCATCACGTGGTATTTTTCTCCTAGCGATAAAAAAAAGTAGACGCACCATAGAAATTCTTTCGAAGAAGATGCCTCATTATCCGCTTCTAAGAAGTTCGCAAGAAAATTCGCTGTACACTGCATTAATAATTGATACGAGAAAAGTAATTTTCATCACTTTTATTTAAAAATTAGGTATTACAAAATGAAACTCTTTTAAATAGTAATTTACGAAATGCTTTATTTAGGTATTCTTTTCTTCATTTCAAAATAGTATTTTATTAGATTCATAAATCTTTGTCATGTACAATTTTCCATAGTTGATAAACATTGGGAACAATTAAAATTTTAAAATTTCACTAATCACCTTTCAAAGTAAAATTTCATATCGTATTTCGTTAGATCATAGAGAATTTCCGGCTTTGACGTCGATCGTTACACTTGAATTATAAAATAGAACGAAATAAATTTACTCTTTGAAAATTTATTTTAATAAGTCCCTGCAGTTTTGCTGGATAAATGTTGGAAGAAATTGCATTATACATTTTGCAAAGAATGTATGTACAGTAAATCGTATTTCCCGCCAACGCTAAGGCAGCACCGTCGCGACTCCTACATCGTTCGTTTCCGACTTGCTTCGTGCACTTCCGCGCATCTTTCTCGATCCTTCCAACCAATGACATCGATCGGTCGCATCACGAGCCACTGGCTGTCGCACGTGCATGGGGGAGAGAGAGAGTTGGGGGGGGGGGAGGGAGGGGCGCAAGACGAAACCTTCTGCAGCGACAGTAGGCAGCTCGCAGCTAGCTGGCTAGCAAGTGCGTCGTAACCGTAAGTACTTGTGTGAATCGCACGCGTGAGCTGATCTGCGTGGAGGGTGTCGGATAGTACAAGCGCGCGCGCTCGCGCGTTCCACCAACGTCACGTATTCTTTTCTCTTTCGATCGCTTAGTCGGCCAGCCTTGTGCCGCGACTTCCGCATAGCGAGGACCGGAACAGTTCTAAGCAGTCCAGAAAATCCCGAACCTAAACTCGCCCAACGGACACTTCGGAGCATTAAACGTAAGTGTTGCGACGCGATTGCGTATGTAGCATCAGCTGCTGGGGATGTGTATGCACTCTCTATTTCCTTCTCTCTCCTGTGTGTTCCTTCGTATCGGTCTGTCTCCTTCATTCCGACTCTTGCTCATTTAATTCGTGGGTGCGCGTGTCGCCTCTTGTAGGATCAACGCCGGTACACTTGGGAGTTTCATACTAATGAGAGTACGGAAGGCGTGAAAAATTCGAGATTGTTAGATCTACGTAATGCGACGATATCCGATGCGGCCGTGCAGGTAGTACGCTGCACTGTAGCTTATGCTGCCGCGCTTTTATCAGCACTGTGACGGTTGATTGACCGTCAACAAGCCGTGCGAGCAATGCGATCTGTTGCCAATTAAAAACTAAGTGATTAAACTCTTGTTAAAAAGTTTAAGATTTTATTGATTTTAAAAGTACCTGTAGCTGCTGACCTATAGCATTCCACATACCCAGTTGGTCAAGCGTAAATTTAAAATTGATTAGCTTTGCCATAGTTAAAAAGTTCTACGAACTCTATCTTGTTTGACAGCTAAGCAACAGGCAAAAATTGTTTCAAATATTTCATAAATGTAGAAGGTAGTTAAAATTTGCAATCGAATATCAAGGTCCAAGGAGCCTTTAGGAGGGAATGACGGTCATAAACCGCCGTGGACGCGGTACTGATACCCTATTCCCCGGTTTCTCCCGAGCGGGGCGCACTTGGGGACAGATGTTCCAAGATGGCCGCCAAGTTGTAAAAGTCGGTCTCGCAGCTCTGCGCTACCCCACGGAAAGGAGAGGTACACTCGCTCGCCGAGCATCCTTTCTCCCGTTTCGGAGCAACGTCGCGAGCACTGAAGCACCCGAGTCCTGCTGGACTACTTCCGAAACCTTAAGTATATCCCCGCAACAACGATCGATTAGCATCCAGTCACACGCGCCAATTCGCTGCGACTGGACACTCCACCTGCTCTCCATTTACCAAGGTCTCGGTTCTTCTTACTCTCCTGTTATATAGAATGATGGGTCGTGTTTACTTATTCTCCGCGTGCTAGAGCGCGAATGTAGATTTTCCAAGTTTGTAGTTATTAATGATCTTGCCAAGAGCTGCGCTGCTATTAGTTTGATGATTGCTATTATAATGATTTATAGCTGTGGAAAATTTTAATTATTATCAATATAATGGAAAGAATTTCTCAAGTTAATACATTTAACAATTGAGGCAATAATAATTTGAATCAAAAGTAAAAAATGTTTAAATCAATATATATTGGTGAACAAAATTATTTAATTAGTCGTTATTTCAATGAGACTGTTAAGAAGCTTATAATTAAATGAAGTAAAATGATGAAAAATGGACATTTACTTTACATATAATATAAAATGTTTGTGTCTATTATATATTTGTAAATATAATATCTCTTAAAAAGACAGATCATTATATCTTTTGCAATATTGAAATATTTGTCATGTCACATTTAGCATTAAACATCTTCATTTTTTTATCGGTCGTTTTTTTATAGTGCTTATCCCATCGTTAACACCCTTTGCAGATTGTTTTGAGCAGATGTCCTCTTCATCTGCTTCCTTATCGCAAAATAATCTTGTACCTCAACAAGCTTCTTTATCATCATTGTCTTCATCTTCACGTTCTTGGATATCATCACTCTTCGACTTTTTTTGGGACCAAGTGAGCCTCTTTCGTCTTACAAATGTAAGTACTTACAGGAAGTGGCTCTCTTATCTCAACTGCATTCTCATCATTTTATATTAGTACTATCTTATGTTTAACCATCATCTTTTTTTTTATGCATACACTACATAGCATTGATACAAACAGACCCTAAAACTACACAGTAATTATTTTAATGATTTTTTCTCCATTAGTGTAGGATTTCTTCATTTTTCTGTAAAAGAACCTTCCATTATTTTTATTACTGCTTATTTTTGCTTGCAATAGTGATATTTAAAACCCAATTTGCATGATTTAAGACACTTATTATTAAATAGAATAAAATAAAAAAAATTGATTTTCCTGAAACAAAAACATATCTTTTCTTTTACAGCGGGTTATTATTTTACTGATTAATTATCCTCATTTACAGATGCCACGAAGCAGGAGACGTCACCGCTCGCGAAGCCATTCGCGAACACATTCGCCAGCTTCACCACAATATGATCATAAAAGGAGGAGAGTTGATTACGAAAGTCCTCAAAGTAAAGGAACATACAGGTACATTACCTTCAATATTTACAAAAAATTCAAAAATATGCAAACAAAAAAAATAGTAATAAAAAATTGCATTATATTCATTATTCTTAGAGAAGATACTTATTTATTTTCATTTATGATACTTACAGTTAAATAGAAATTGCATAGTGCAATTAAGTGCAAAGATAACAAAATAATTTTTACTAGTTACGAGAGTAAATTAAAGGTATTTCATATATATATATTAATTTATTTTAAATTATTTTATATGAGTCAATTAACTTTTAGAAAATTGCTGAATAATTCTTTTATTATTAATAATTTATTAAAAACGATCAAAGTTTTTTGTTAGTTGTGTTTAGGAAATATTTATTATGCAAGCTTTGCTAATCTACCACTGGTAAAACAGATTTCTTCTATTACATTATCATCTTGTCTTGTTTCCACTTAATTGTACTATTGAATTTTTATTTAATTGCAAGTATCAACATTTACAAGAGATTTAAAATAAAAAATGTGTAGATATAAATTGATATATTTATTGCAATTTGGTTTAAGTGTACAATTGACTTATAAATATACTAACGTAACAACTCAATCTGGTAGTATTGTTAAGAATTAATACTTAGGCTTATAATATTTAAAAAAAAAAATCAATACTGATTGGCAAATATTTGATTAAACTTGACCAAATGCAAGGACTTTTATGTTTTGTCTTGGCTAAGGTAGAATGATTATGCAGCCTGTGTAGGTGTTCATAATGTGGAAATATCTCATGTTTATAAAATCAGCAGATACATTAGAATAACTTCTTTTGAAATCTTAATAACGTAATTATTGATTTTTTATGACACTATGATGTACTAACCAAAGTTATAAATATTAGTAGAGTATTTGATATTGTTAAACATCTTCAAAGATATTTTCGTTAAAAAGGATAAAGTGAGTTTATATTATAAAAGATATTTAGGATTTTCGAGCACTCCAATCATCAAGTAAAATTTTCTGCATAATTTGAAAAACCTTTATTCAGTTGTAAATTCACTATTGTAGTTCCAGAAGCCATAGTAATTTAGATTAATTTAATTTTCTAATTTTGTGAGCCAAACGTTATTATTTTAAGCTTAAAAATCTAGTGACACAAGACCAAGTAACTGTTTACCTTGCAGCATGAAAAATGAATTTTCATTGGCAGTCAGAGAATTCTAAACTTGGGTAAATTTATGTTTTTCCCAGTTTATGCTCGGTACGATTTGCCACTGCTACGTTTGTACTTTTGATAGGGGGATTCATAAATAAAATGTCGCATAACGATAACTCCTTTGCAGGAACACGTAGGCCGGACGAAATATAGAGTCGATTACGTTCCACTAGGCAACAGGTATTCACAATGTGTCGTATGCATGCGTCGTACGATGCGAGCGTCATCTATTCCCCCTCTTTTTCTACAAGCACTTAGTTTTATGTAAAACGAACCATTGTATACTTTTCACTCTTCGGTGTCCGATTAGCTCTTCGCTCACTCGCGCTTACTCTTGCCTTTTCCGCTCGATTGCTGCTTGCAATGCCAAGCATTTTTCTAATGATTTCATATACTTATTCGGCGTCGAATGCGGAGGTGCAGCTTGATTGATTTACTGAATGTAAATTTACTCTACACTACGAAACTAGTAAATCGAAAAATAACTTTTTCGATTATCCTTTGCTTTATTTAAGGGGGCCAGCCTGAGTTTATTTCACTAAAAAAACAATTTCTTATTTATGAACTGTAAAAATTTTATTTTAAATTTTTAATAATCAGATTTTTTTATACTTGTTTTATATACATAATATGTGATATTAACACGTTCAAAAAGTTCTTTTAGTGCTCATGGCCTCTTGTATTGCGCACCCACGAATATCTTATATTTTTACTTTGTCATTT
>JAWWEN010000048.1:7171902-7187586 GCA_035582955.1 Sycophila texana | reverse complement strand
CACACCGACTTCTCATTTTAATATATTAATTTATTTACCATCCTGAGTTAAATTTATTTTATTTAATATTCCCTACAGTTAGTTGATTTTTAAAGATTTAACGGCAAAAGCACATATTTTGCACCTTGTAAATATTAAAAAAAAAATTGTTTTACTAGACCTATCCGCATTTTTTAAGGAAAAATTCCTACTCTTTATCACCATTCTTAGTATAGATTCCCTTAAAATGACAAAAAAAGGACTTTCTTTTCTTGAAAATCGCAAGCTGATCCGTTGAAAAGAAACGTCGTTAACATAAAAAAGGCCAAAAAAAACGAAGGAAGCCGCATCTCCATTCTTTAAGGTCACGGTTCTTTTGCTTAAAAGACCGAAATAGCAAAGATTATACCTGACTTTTTTTTGCAGAGAACGTTGCCGATGCGTCACAAGGAGGTTCACGCAATCAACGCCCATCCATCGCTTAAATTTGCATTGGATTTCGGCATGTCTTTGATCTCCGAGAAGATCAGAAGTCGAGTCAGAATTTACACGAGCCTTGAGGATGCAAAGAACAATAAGATGGACACTAGCATGCTGCCTAAGGAATACGGTGGCACTATGCCCATGAAGGAAATGATTGGTTAGTATGTTTATAAATCTAAGATTAAAATAAAAATGTTTAAAATCGATTGAAAAAAACTTTAATTTTGCAATAACATAAATATTTTAGAACTGTGGCGCAAGGAACTTCTGGATCTGCGACCAACTCTTCTGACGCATGACAAGATGAAGGTGCACCCGGAGCTTTACTCCGAGAAGGCGAGGGAAGGCGCCGTATCCGCCCTGAAGCAGGGCTTCGGGTGCAATGGCTCGACCAGCGGAGAGGCGACGATGCACGGCATCTGCGGCTCCTTCCGGAAGCTCGAAGTTGACTGATCTCCTTGCCACGCTATTTTGGCGTAACGAATAGAGAAAAATAAGTAAGGAAAAAACTTGGGAACCTTACGACGACGCATAGCCTGAAATGGTCTTCTAAGTTACTCCCGTAGGTTTAACGTCTAGCCACTACGAGTTTTCACTACTTATTATTGGTGACGCACGTGTTGTGGGATTGGTTCGGTGCACGTTGCTCTACCATTTGCGCACGGGGAGTCCGCGTGGCCCTTTGTGGATAATTGCACAACATGTGTCTTCATCCGTTGTACAAAATAAAATTAGTTTTAAAGGAAGTATTCTATAGTTGTTAAGTTTTTACGAGACTCTCAATGTTATTTCACTTTATGTTAGAACAAGGTTAACGATTATCCGGTTTATTGTACCGATAAATAATTGTATTTTTTTAGTATTAAATGCACTTTTTTAAATACTTACATTGGCGCTTTAATTTCTTTTATAAACTACTTTGTATTTGATAGACTTGATTTTGGTCCCTGTAACCTGACGCATTCAATTTTTTATTATCTTAACAAACAATATTTTATTGAAGATTGTGTTGTTCGTAGGTAGTTGTTGAGGTAGAATAAAAACTCCTTTTTCTTGACTTCAACGAACCATCTTTTTGAAATTAAATAAGTTTATATATTGTCACGCAGTGAGACTCGTATATTGTCGATTCTCGGAAGTTTAAAATCAATAAAAGATGGCCAATCAATAAAAGATGGCCAATCAATAAAAGATGGTTCGTTGAAGTTAAGAAAAAGGAGTTTTTATTCTAAATCAATATTTTAACACAAAGGCAACATATTTTGTTTATATTCATGCAAAATTCATTTCCATAGAGTATTTAATTTTGAAAAATTTAATTTTGAACCCAACCCGACACGATGTCCTTTATCCTCTTTCTTGCCTCTCTAAGTGCAGGCAAATCACCAACAAGGTCCGCTTGCAAATCTTGACAATGAGATGATCCTAAAGAAGAAGATTGTTCGATTAATTAATAAAGATTTCAAAACCTATCCAGAAAAGTTACTAATGATGAAGCTCGATCATTAGACATATACCATTGATGAGGATTGCAGGTGAGGATTCGTTGAGGTCGCTGAGAACAGAGAGTGCATGCCAAGGATCGATATCACCATTGGAGAAGATGACGTTTGTCACATCAGGCAATTTGCCGCCATAAAACTTATTTGTTCTATCGACGCCCCAATCGACAAGTTCTCTATTGTAGCTGCAAGTCGAATTATAATATTTCAATTATGGTTATTCCAACTAAATTTGAGCTAAAGAAATGAATTAAGCTTACTATTTGCCGTAAACGTCTGAGCACAGATTGACGAAAAAATCCAGGCGGAAGTGGCTGCCAAAGACTGATTTCGTGGAGTTGGTAGTTTGGTAGTAACCAAACTCTGTGCACGTCTGGAAGGTCCACTGTCTCACTGAATTGAATATCAATGAAAATTAATTTTTTATGTTGATTAAAAATTGTTTTGAACGTACAATCAATTGAATTGAATTTGTTAATTTTAAATAAAAAAGTTTATTACTGATTGAAGAGTTCCAGTCGGAATTTTTTAATATTTTCACGAATCTGTCATAGCTGACTTTAGTACAAGCAGCATTTCTGTTAATTTTAGCCAATCTTTGGATAGGTTTGCCGTCACTTGCATTCATCATTTTCTTGCAAATGTCACCGATGTTGCTCCGACCGTTTCGGTTTGTATTATACTGCACAACGCTGGCGAAAGTCTGCAATACCCAAATGAAATTGAATCTTAATTTTTTCGTTTTTCACATAAGTTTATACCTATACAAAATATTATCTAAAAAAAATCACGCACTTCCGCCAGCCAGTTCATGAAGTAGCCCACATCCTTCGTAGAATCAACGTCTAATTCATCGCAGAGGCTGTAAAGAAAATATAACGTAAATAGTCGAAGATTTGCTCCAATATGAGTTTCTAAAATTCTAAAGGAGTGTGTCTACTTGAAGAGTTCCTTCAACTTTGCTGGATTTTTCAGTAGCAGTTCTTCGGTCTGTTCGATGGCTTCCTCGACGTCCATCGCGCATTGGGGATCATAACGCCTCAAAGAGTTCGTAACGACCTCGTAATACTCTGATCATACCGGAGAAATAATGTGGCAAATGAGAGAACGGAATACGTGAGAACGTAATTTGAGCGGAATATTGCAAATGTTATGTAAAGCTCACCGTAAAAATCAGCTTTCGCGTAGACCGGTGCGCTGCTCGCTAAGGCTCCCTATATGCATTCATTCACATTGCGATAATTTTAAGATTAGAATTTAAGATGTAATAATAACTATACCTTTTAAAACGACTATTTGGAATTCTCAGTTTTAGTTTAACAGATAACAAATGCTTGACATCTATAATCTTACAATTTTTATCCGATGAAAAAATTAGATCACTCTTTGCGATATATTTTTAATCTACAATTCTAGTTTATTTTTCGGGGAAAAAAGTTAGGAAATATTTCATGATAACATATTCTGTCAAGCATCAATTACAATTAAAAAAGTATATTACACAGTCTGGCTTATTATTTTCTATGTCTTTAACAATAAAAAAATCAATTGTAGAATTAATACTTTTTTGTCGAACTAATTAAAATTAACTTATTTCAAAATAAGTTCAGAATCCGGTATAAATACATTCATAAATATAAACTAAAATCTTACCTGTACGAGGTGAGGATACTTAATTCTAATCCAAGCAGCCATGTTTCCTGCATACGATCCGCCAAAAACGATAACTTTCGCATTGCTTACGTTCCACTCTGCTTTTTTATTATCTATAAAATACGCGACATCCGCTAATGCTTGATCTACATTCAAATACTGTATATTGTCTAAAGTTAGGTCCCTGTCATCATTAATGATTAAAATTAATATCATTTGTTATTACTAAATGAAATAAATATTTTCTTAAAATCTGAATTTTGATCTTTACTGAGTAGGTGCACTGACTCCGTAATATCGGTGCTCAGTGTAAAACATCAAAGCTCCGTGCTTTCTCCCGAGATCGGCCATCAAGCCACTTTGCAGCGAACCAGGTCCAATAGCCCATTCTCCTCCCAAAGTTATAAAAATGGGTCCAGTACCATTGAAATGCATGTTCTCCTCGTAATATCTCTGAATTTATTAAGTAATTTTAAAATTAAAATATTTGATTATGTATCAAGTTTTACATAGTTCACTACTGCCAGCTTATACAACAATCGCAAAACTTTATTTATTCTTAAATTATGCAAGCAAACATACCATCTGCCAGGTTCGACTATCACGGTGGTCAAAATGATCTACAGGTTGTTCGATCCATTGTTCGCTTAACACTCTACGACCTATCCAGGCCGGCTCTTCGAGCCCTTTGAAGTGAAATCCATGAAAACCTAATGAATTAACTGTAGCGATAATTGTTACAAGTACTTGGACAGGGAGCCGCAACATGGTTACCCTATATACGATTATTCGCTCTTATAACTAAAAAGATTTAATATTGACTACAGCACTCTGAGCGGAACCTCGGTGCTTCTAATTGAAAATAAAATGAGTGTCCAGTTTTTAAATGGTTGTATCACTACGTGCTAGATAACTTATCATAACAAACAAACGCGCACTGCTTAGAAATGTCTGATTATTGTAGCTAACTGTAAAGAAGTAGATATGATAAGATACATAAAAAAAATTCAAGACACTTTGATATTAGTAAAATCGCGACAAATCAATCGGTTAAATTTCGAGTGGTCGTATTAAGCCTGGCATAGATTGATTAAAGCTTTTAAGCACCTTTGTATCGTATAATCAAAGTCCATTTATTTCTGTACATTGGTAAATAATGGTATGTTTGACTTACAATTAATGGAAATCGTTTACAATATTAAAACTTATTCTTTTTCTGAATCGGTGGTATCCCACTCGTATTCTTTATTGCCACCGCCTTTACTACTCATCGGGGGTGGTTGCGAATATTGGTTACTGGATGGGAGATGCTGCTGCTGGTGATGATGCGGCTCTTGCGATCGTGGTTGTTGATGATGGTGCGGTTCCGGCTGACGCTGTTGTTGCTGCTGCTGTTGTTGTTGTAGTTGTTGTTGCTGTTGTGGCTGCTGCGGTCGAGTGGGTGCAAACTGTGGTGCGCCATCATTGCCTCTGTTCTTAGTCTTATAAGGAGAAGGCGAACGCGATCGTGAACGAGATCGGGACCGAGATCGAGAGCCAGAGAAGGAACGGGAACGGGAGTCCCGACTCTCAGTGCTTGAATGCTCACGCTTCTCGCTGTCCCATTTAGTGGCCGGCTGAGATCCTGGTTTTCTCATAGGGTCCTACGAAAGACACATCTTTATCAGACATAACATATTTGCTTATCTATTAGTTACCAACCAATTATTATCATAGATTCCGATAAAAATTAAAATGATAAAACTAAATAATTCAATATTATTAATGATTTAACAAAAATATACAACATGAAATAAACTGAAATAAAGGAAGCCTAAAGAAATTTTAAAAATCATTTGAGGAATTAATTTCTAACCTTGGTTGTATGATTTTTTTCCTTAGTAGTAGCAGGTGATGGCGGTCGTCGTTTCCTTTCGCGCGAGGGAGATCTGCTGAGCTCACGTGGCCTCTTTTTTGCTGGGTACTCATCAACGTCGATCATGCCATGCAATTGACTGCGGGATCGCGTTCTTGATCTAGAGGGTGATCTTGACATGGAGCGTGAACGCGAACGAGAGCCAGACCTGGAGCGAGAACGCGATCGGGAGCGGGATCCTGATCTGGAGCGGGATCTTGAGCGCGAACGCGATGGTGATCGGCTCATGGACCTCGAGCGGGACCGTGATCGAGAACGTGAGCGAGATCGGCTTCTGCGATCCATTGAGCGTCTCTCTCTACGACGTATTCTGTTGTCATCGTAGCCGTCCTGCCTTTTATTAAATCGGTCGTTATAATTGAAGTTTCTGAAAATTATATATAAAAAAAAAAACATAAGAAAATGTTACAAAATATAATTTAAATGCAATTGTGATGAGATAATATTTACCTCCGTTGCGGTCTATTGAAACGATTGTCATCGTCATTGTTAAATCTGTTGTTTCGGTTGTCATTGAAATTTCTGTGTCCTCTATTATTATAAAAGTTTCTGTTGTCATTTCTTCGGTTATCAAAATTATTATTTCGGTTATTGAACTGATTATTATTCCGTTGATTATGGAAGTTTCTCTGGTTGTTGTGACGATATTGATTTGGCCTTCCTCCTTGTCTTCTATCATCGGGTTCAGGAGACTCTGACCATCTCCAGTTTCTGTTTCTTTCCTGATGATTATCATAATCTTCCCAATTTGATCTCCTACAATTAAAAACAAAGAATATCCCATAAAGTTTCAGAAACCAATTTTGATATCTTCACATTGAGAATTATTTAGAATTGCTATTTAACTAAATGACTTCTTGTTTTTCACTGTAAAAACTCTTTCTTGTGACTGCTGAGATAAAAAATTGGGAGGTTTTTAATTAGAAAAAAAATAATTCATTTACCAAGTTTTTATTACATTTTTATACCATTGTTCTGTCAGCTACTATTATGGGACTTGGCAATTATATGGTTATTCTCAAATTTATATCAAACTATGAAACTCTTAATATTTAATATTGTTTCTGTCTAAAATTTTATTATTTTTTTCATAATTGTAGCTTGCAACATTGGTTTTGGTTCGATGTATATCAGTTAATTTTCATATAAATTATTTTTGATCTACCAAGATCAAATATACAAACTCACCAGCTATAATAACAGCGCAACACTTATAAATGCTATATCTATGATGTACTCTTATCTATATACTGATTTTTTTAATTTCATTACTATACCTATTAGCATAGATAGATTCTGAATGCCAATAGTATGCAGAATTACTAATTTCAAACCATTTTATGATCTAAGATAGGCTATATGAAATTCATTTATATATTTATTTATTTTTTTTTAAATCAAATGCTGCATATTCCTTTAATAATTTCTATCTTCAATGAAACCATTGGACACATAAAAACAGTTATCTATAAACCTTTACTGACTTCATTTAATATCTAAATGGTACCCGTAACTGATTTGCTCTTTCAATGATTTTTCATTAAGAATTGAAGATTTTTTTAGTAGCATTAAATACCATTCTAAAATTCTATTACCAAATGGCTTTATCAGCAATAAACTGGAAGAAAAGAATGAAGAAAAAAAATTAAAATCAAACTTATTTTTTCTTCATAGCTTTCAAACTTCCAGCTGCTTTGAAGCTTAAGCTGGGGACCTCAAGCATACATCTATATTTATACAATTTTATGCAATACTGTTACTTATTGCCTGTAACTGTAGGGAAATCTTATTTGTAAATAAGTTTTTATTTAAAGATCTTCTCATTATGAAACAACAGTTCCATTAATTTCAAACTAAAAAATAAATTATTCTAAAAAAAATATTCTTTTGCACAATATTGCTAAATTCTGAGTAAAATATTTTTTTCAGATGTTCATGGGTTAACACTTTCATTGCTGCGAAAACAGAAAATTCGATTTTTTTGGTTCAATTTTTGACTTGGACAAAAACATGTATTTTTTCATGAAACACATATATATCATACCACCATAAGAGTCAAAAATCATGACCATATATGACCCATGTAGCAGTGAAAGTGTTAAATAAAATTTCAAAAAATAATTTATCTACAACTAGTGAGAATAAACATAATGTAGATATGCAATATTTGTGCATTCAAAGAACACCACTGAAATGTATGTTAAATTTAGATCTATCTTATTATGTTTAATGTATTGCATATAGAACAAACAATACATTTTACGTATAATTTGTAAATTTTTTTAAAATCTACTATCTTACAATTTACATTTTTCAAGAATGAAAAAATAAAGATAACCTCATTCAAGAAATGCTAATTATTATAAAACAAAAAATTAATACTTAATATTCAGTCATATTGTGCTTTTTAAAAATATAAGCTTATGTTGGATGAGACTAAAAATAGACTACTGTACACTTCAATTGTATTTGGTATAAAGTACAAGTTACATGGATATAGTATTATTTTTCTTATTCAATAATTACATTTGTATTTTTGTAATTTAACTTAATAATTCAGTTTTTGGAAGAGTTTAAAAAAAGGTTTTATTAATAAGCAATAATATTCACCATGTACCATATAACATGCACGATCCGCTATAATATGATAAAGTACTACATAATTAGACATCTGTGATTAGGGTTATAAAACTATAAAATTAATTTCTCTAGTAAGAAATAAAAAAAAAAAAGTATTATTTATATAAATATCTGCAAATAAATATAAATAATAAATACCTGTTACTATTATTGTTGTTGTAATTGCCTCTTCGAGAAGAAGAAGAAGAAGCAGTGGCGTTTCTTTCAAATTGATCCTGCCTCTTCTGCCATAATGGTGGACTTTTAACACCATAATCTTCAGTAGGGTTCCTAAAGGTATGCAGGAAATTACAGGAACTTCCCTTTGGACAACGCATCATTCCACAAATTGCTCCTCTCCATGATTTTAAGTTGACAAACTCACAGTGCAGTTGTCTTCCGGCATACCAGCGACCTTTCAAACCTCTCAAGGCCCTTGCAGCATCTCTCTCCGTGTAATACTCAACATAGAGGTTACCTCTAAGATGAGATTCAGTGTTCTTACAGTACTGTAAGGTTTTGATTTTACCAAACTTTTCCAATTCTGGTACAACATCAAAATAAAAATCACGAAAGTGATTACGTGTTTCCCTATGGTCATATTCAAGTCTGACATCAGTGTCATACTCATGAGAGTGTCTCTCAAGAGAGAAATGAGTATAAAAGTTGGGCACTAAAATGACTGTACTAAGACTAGGTCTCTGGTGGTTTCTGGAGCAGATGTCTCCATATCTGCAGGCTCCAGTTTTGGTGAAGAAAGGACAGATCTCCTTGCCTGGCTGAGTCTCGTTGATGGAACGCAAGGCTTTGGGAGTCCTGGATCCATCGTCAATGTAAGCATCGATCTCCTTCTTCATCCTATCGAACATTTTCTTCTGTTCATCCCGCCGCCGCCTCTCGGCCTCCTTCTTCTTCCTGTGCTGATCCTGCATTTCTTCAAATTCCTTTCGGATCTGCTCTTCCTGAGCCAATTGGATCTCTCGAGCCTTGGCCCTTCGCTCTTGAATTATCGCCCACTCCCTTTGTGCTTTATCCTAGACAAAAGAAAAGCCTCGATATAGAAATCATCGCTTCCGTGTCGTCCACTGCCCGAAAAGTTGAATAAACCAAGCGTTAAACAAAGGCCCCGGACAATAATCGGAAACAAACGGCAACGTTTGGTAACAGCGGCGCGTCGCACGCGATCGTATAATGGACGCGCAGAAAACGTGCTTGATTTGCCGGAACCCGCCAAGCCGCCACTGTAGTAGGCAGAGATGTAGGTACCCACCTCGGCGTCCAGCCAAGCTTGCACTGCTTTGGCGTGCTCCTCCTCGGCTCGTGTTTCCTCCTCAGTGGCGATTCGAGCCTGCTCTTCCGAGTATAACTTGTATTCCTGGGTGCTCTCGATAGCGGCGCGCAGCCGGTCCGCCTCTTCGTCGCGCTGCCTGGCTGCCCACTGCCTCAGGCGCTTGCGTCGCTCACTCTTGGCGCGCTGCCTCCATTCCTTATGACTCGGACGCCGTGACGACGAGCTGCTCGCCACACTTTCCATAACCGGTCATTTTGGATGGATTTTAAGATCTGCTCGCGCGCGTTTTTTACAGAATATAAAAAGACGACTGCCCGAACTGCGCCTCACTCGACTTACCTGGCCCGAACGAGCTTGCTGAATGTGCGCACTCTTCGCCTTCGGACGTCCTTTCTCGATTCCGACTGCGCCGCAACGCCGTAACGCCGCAAGAGAGAAAAGTGTAGTGTTTGTACAAGCTTGTGTGTGCGTGAGAGGATGCGCACTGCGCAGTCTCAGCAGACGACGACCGCCATCATGGCTTGGAATTGCGATCCCTCGCGACGATTCTTTGGCGGATTTCTCCCAAGATTCGCGACGCGCTACGTTGGGACAAAATTCATTTTCTACGCTCGTTTCGAATTCTAAAAGGTTTTTTCAACTGATCTTTCTATGAAAATGCAAAAAATATTAACAACGTTTTGATAAATTGCAAAATTAACTCTTAACGACATCTACAGAGTAAAATACTAACAACGATGGTGTATTGCTAAGTAGTGGTAAGACAGAACTCTGCTACTTTCTATCAAGCACTGCAACTGACCTATGTATGTATTTGTATAAATATCAATGTATATATAGAGGCGCGCGTTGCGGCCTCGAAGGCTCGTCGTTCGTCCGTCCGGGACTCAGACTTGCCTCGAGGCGCTACCGCGTCTCCTGATAATAAACTCCGAAGCTCAAATGGTTTGGCTTGAGCACGTGGTCATATGACCTATAGCTCTTTAAGGATAAAAAAAATGGTTTGGCTACCTCGTTAAACTGTTTACTTAGTCCATAATTTGTCAAGTGGCACAGGCCTTTCTTACCACTTTTGCCATCCAACCATATCACAACTGTGTAGGGGAAACCAAATTATCAGCAAAAAAGGCAACCCTGATTTCAAGTTTGGAATTCAGAAAGCATTTTTTATATATTTACAGTTATATTTATAATTTATATTAGTATGACTATACCAGTATTCGCGTCAGCGATTTTATGAAATATACCGACTGATAAAAAGGTATACGTTCGATCAAACTGCAAATGATCAATTTAAAAATCAAATGTTCCTTTCCAGCAGGTTTTAAAAAAACCACAAGGCACAAAGAAATAGTTATTTATAAAAGATGGAGCAAGTTTTACGCCACGCGAAGATAATCCATAGCCCTTATCGGTGAAATTAGCATCATAATGAGCGTGTTCGATTTGCCTCCAGTCGTGCCGCACCACATCGGCAGCATGATGTATAAATTCGCCAACCAGCATGATAAATCCATCGTAAAGTTGTGAAACCTTCGCGCCGAAAAATCGGCGACTCGACTAAGAGTACGTGGACGCACCTGCCCCCTCCCCTGGGTATAGGCTCTCCAGCTCTTCGCAGGTATATACCGTTAATCGGCAGCCCCGTGTCAGTCGCCTGCACGCCGCCGCCGCGTCCATTGCCCTGTCTGGAGGAGCGCCGCTTCGGCAGCCCTGAGCCCTTGCGACGCCCAGTGTCAAGGTCGTGGGCGGAGTCACCTGTTGAAGATGCGCCACCGCACTCGAACGTGAGACGAGAATCTGTCGGCCATAGTCGTTTGTTTACCTCTTCGGACGTACAACACGAGTACAAGGACATACGGTGGGACTGGTTCACGGGTGCAGAGCTTTGAAAAAGTGAAGAATGAAGGCCGAGGTGCAGGAGAACGATAGGGTGCCGAGCACCGGAAAACCCAGACAGAAGACCAAGTTCTGGGCTTACTTTTGGTGGCTGTTCGGAGGCATCTTTGGTGCTCACCACATCTACCTCGAGCGCGACGACCATGCGCTCGTCATGTTCTGTACGCTTGGAGGGTACTTCGGATGCGGCTGGTTGCGCGACCTGTACAGGATACCCACCTACGTGGCCGATGCTAACGATCAGCCCGAATTTTTGAATTACTTCAAACAGAAAGTGCGGCTTAATAAGAAGGTGAGGCCACTATTTCATGTTTAAAAAGAACTTTCGCCCTTCTATTTTCTTAAGGTATGCTTTGATTCATTTTTTAAACGCCTAAATAAAATTTTTATTCGAATTATTAAAATTAATGTATATTGCGTTTAAATTATTTCCTGTAAAAAAAAAAAAGATTAACAAAAGACACTAATTATAATTAAGCAGTAGCAATAATTATTGGATAACTTTTGCCAGGACACACACATTACATTTCAAAAAAAATCCAACTAAATGTAACTCAATTTCCACAGCCCCCATTCGAAACGGCGAGGTTTTTGGGAGCAATTGTTGCATCGTATCTGTTTGGACAGCTTGTTTTGATAGCTATTCCAGAAGACGAGATTAACGGAATAAACTTTAAGCCGCTAATGATTCTCATACCTCTTGCTGTTGCTTACGGTAAGATTACTGCACATTACACAAATTTTTCAAATAAATTTTAAAAAATTCGTTATTTTTTCCGACTTCAGGTAAGTTCAAGGGGACGATTTGCATTTTCAACATGCAACACGCGCGCAGTAACTTATATAGAAATGTGGATATTAGTGAATGCTTTCGACAACTAATTTTCATTTTAATGCATCTCGTCGTGTCTAAATGTCATTCAACAACGGCATAATTAACCTTTACAGGTGCAATTATACCATAATTATTCGATTATATCGCCATTTGCGTATTAAGAGGCTCGCTTTCGTTTTAAAGCGAACGTAACGATCGTCATAGTTCACGCGACAGTCCTCGTTCCAAGCGATAATAAAAAAAAAGTAATGGTGCAAATTATCAAACGCCGTTCGTTTGAGATTTTCCTGAACGTTTTCTGCAACTTAAACATATCATATTTCATTTGTCGTCATATTGCAGGCACCTGGCTAGTGGGAAACATCGGCCGACAGCAGGGAACGATATGGATCGCGCTGTTGGTCTCGTATTGCTGCTACCCGATGCTGTATTACATCGGCGACGACAGTACGTGGCTGGGTTTGATGGTACTAGCCTCCACCTTGAGCTTCGACTCTTTCTCCAAGCAGTGGAGATTAAAAAAACGCTCGAAGCGAAGCTACGCGAGACGTATCGGCGTTTTCCTCGTTTTCACGCTTATCTACGGGGGACTCTGGACTAGCTATTTCTATTTTAATGCCACGATTACCGACAGCGAGGGCGAGGAGATCAAAATTTCCGAGGCCATTAAGCACATTTTCACTTCACCCATTTGGGTTGATCTAAAGGTTAATCATTTTTTCATACATCATTGAAGGTCGTTTACTGAATAATATCAAATTTTTATTTATTTGCATGCATTACGCAACGTCAATTGATGAATACTAACAAGGCTTTGATGAAAAATTATTGTTGCTAAAGAATATAATTCTTTTTTCAAATTTTTTACAAAATGAATTTTTGTACTTACCATTTTTTAATTTTAAATATTTCAGGCAAGTTTGGTAGAAACATGGAACCAGGCTAAATATCAAGGATTCTGGGCGACGTGGCGGCAGTTGATAGATCTTACTGATCCGCGCGGTGAAATCAATGCCTATCGGGTATTTACCTCTTTAAAATCTCATATTAAATCCTATATCCTGTACTTCTATTTTCTCAATGCCAGAACGAAAATTAATGTGACGTGAATTGCAGGTCTTGGGACTGTCGCAGACGGCCTCACAAAGCGAAGTGACTTCAAGGTGGCGAGCCTTATCCCGAGAACATCACCCGGATAAGTGCAAAGGCACGGAAGAAGAGAGGCGACAGGCGCAAGAGAAGTTTCTTGAAATTCAGCAGGCTTATGAAATCCTTTCTAGTGCGAAGAATCGACGACAACGAAGGAACAAGAAATCCAATGTCGATTTATAATTTCGGCAAATAAGCTGCTGCCCAATTTATGTTAACTAACGCGGATTCTTTTTACTATGACTCTTAAGTGAAGTAAGTTAATTTATTTACACGAATCAAGAAATGGAGAGCTGTTTGATAGCTCGTTTACCAGATTGTTTTTTATCTTGACTATGTTGAGAAGATTTTTATTATAGTTGGAGTAAATTACTCGTTTTTTCATAATTTACGTACGTAATAACGAATGTATTTAAACAAACATTAACATATTATATATATATATTATGTATAAGACAATCGACGATTTTTCGTACAAAAATGCTAGGACCAAACTTGTATATTGTACACTTTTGTATATTAAACGTACTTCAATTCTTATAAATATAGGCTCTTTCGAATGTTCGACGTTTAAATTGCTAGTACACATCCATACTTTATAGTTATTTTGTTTTCACGTTACTTACGGAAATCAAACGATAACCGTACATATAAATAGTATCTCGGTACAATTCGACTCGAGCGATTAAAAAAGAAATCGAATGGAAGTGAAACACGTTGTTAACGAAAATCTAGAGAGAAAAATTGTCTCTGCAATTTGTAAAATATCTTACATGATTAAAATAAGTCACATGTTCTTTTTTATAACGCCATTGAAATGCATCGATAACAATGTCTGATATGGAGACCGAGGAGTTTGGTATTTAGGGTCTACACAGACTCGGAGCGCGGAAATAACGAATGGCTCTTCGGGGAGTGGTTTCCGCGTCGCACACTATTTACTCTTCTTTTTCGTTCGTGGTGGCTTGACAATTGTGCTTTCGATTTTTTCAGTGTACATCGTACTGTGACTACTGCACTTCTCGCTCGTTTTGTCGATGACATCCTGGGGCGCTACGAGCGTAATCCTTGAAAAAAGATAAAAGGAGCAAAAACAAATAAACGATAAATTATGTTAAGAAGAAGTATAATGTTAGGGTTGAGCGAGGTAGAACATGAAACATGTGAGAAAAAGAGAAAGAGAGAGAGAGAGAGAGAGAGAGCGAGAAAGAGAAAATGAGCTTGATAATTGTTAGACAGAAGCAGCAAGTTTATTTCATAACGGCGTGTTAAAATTGCAAGTCATGTTTTACAAATAGAAAAGAAATGATTTATAGGTATATATTCCAGAGCGTTGGTTGTTTGTTAATTCGAACATGACGGTGTATATCTGTATCATTTTTTGCACATCGATCACACAGACACTCGGATTGCATTGGTTAGCAGCAGTAGCAGCGCAGTGGCAGAACATCTCGAACAAAGCGAATATCATAATAGTTCGTGTGTTTCATATGGTGGAAGCAAAGTTTTTACAGCGCACTTTGCGTGAATGAAGAGCGTGTAAGCAAACGAAAAGAAAAATAAATGAGAGCAGTGAAGGAGAATAATGTAGCTAAGAATTTAGATTTAAATTGCTGAGGGATTGTTCAATAATAGCAATATTTGTTAATTTAAAAATCAAACTCAAACAAATACACTGTAACGATTATTAACGATTGTTTTTTTTTTAATAATTTTTTTTTAATAAATGATGTGCCTTTAAATCGTTAAAAAAAGCCAGTCAGTAAAAGAATAACATAAATTTAGAAACGTCAACTAGGTATAAGCAAGCATTCAGCATAACAAGACAAGAGAAAAAAAATACTAGAGGGCATAAATATCGCAAGCGACGAATCCCTCGGCAATTAGTTACCGAAACGCAGGATAACGATGACTATTAGCGATAAAGCAACTCGCAGAGCGAGTTTCCGTTCATTCTAATTTCGAAGCTTCACAGATAAAAACTCGAGTTGTACCTTAGCTGGGGCACGCTGAGCGGTCTTAGGAGGCTCTTGACGACGGGAGATACGTCTCCGGGCTTCGGCAAGACCGGGCTGCTCGCGCACAGCGCGGCGCTCGTCAGCTGCGAGACCAGGGAGAAACTCTTGTCGGTGTGACTCGAGGAGGTACGGAAGACGCGTCTAATCTTGGACTTTAGGCCACTCGGCGGCGGCTGCACTGGCGTCGGCGGGATGGGCATCAACTGAAACACAGATTTTACTCTATTAATACAAATTTTCCTTCAATTTCAGCAAACTTGTTTTTTTTTTTTTTTTTAGATAGGTAGAAAACTCGAATGATCGGAGACGAACCAATTTGATTTTAATTATTTATTTGCCAA
>JAWWEN010000048.1:7150565-7167948 GCA_035582955.1 Sycophila texana | reverse complement strand
TTATTTTGGTCCAAAGAATCATTCTGCAAAGTTTGAGCCAAATCCATGTCCCGGAGGGTTGACACTCTCCTTGTTAGAATTTTTACGAAAACATGCAGAAAATAAAGAAATTAGGTATTTTGACTTTAAAATAAAGTTTATTAAATTCGCTCTTACAGGGCACCGGAGTCTTGTACTTCTCGGGATCAGTGGACATGAGCCTCCTCTTGAGCTCGTTCCTGCCGACACCGGGCGGGCCGATAAGCACGACTGGCCGGTAAAGGCCCGGTCTCGGATAGAGCTTGGCCACCTCCTCGTACGTCGGTATTTCTTCGCGATCGAAGTCGTCGTTCTCTGTAGCGTCATACATGATCTTTTTAGTTTTAATGCCCTGCAAGCCGCATTTCGTAGGCGATTCGTGCAAAGAAGAGGTTCGGGGACGGGGGCACAGCGTGGGCAAAGGCACTGGAACAGAACACAAGCCTAACCGACGGTTAGGTGACGAGCCCGGGTTAGTATTTTCAGTCAGCTCGGGTTAAATCTGCAGGCTAAGCGTTTGAATGAAACCGGCGGAGCCAGCTGTTAATATTGCTCTCTTTTTTTTTCATACATTTTCATAATTAAATATACCTTACCCACAGATGAGCTGGTGTCTTGCAGATTTGTTAGAGAGGTTTTCTGCTTTTACGTTTGTTAATTCCAGTAATGCAAAAGAACAAATAAAGGATAGCTTCGTTAACTTACTTATATCGTCGTCGTCGGTCTTTTCACGCATTTGCCTCTGGACTATTATCCGATGCTCCTGAAGGGCTCTACTTGGAATCAAGCCGGCCCTCATGTTGCGGTCGCCTTCTTTTCTCGCCTGCCACCTGAAAGAACAGTTTTTTTTCTCATATATTTTGACTTTTTATTGCCTGATTGGGTAGGGTTTCAAGAACTTACCAATGCGGATCGTCTTGACAAACGATGTGGAGAACGTCACCCTTCTCAAAGTCCAGGCCTGCCTCGATACACGGAATCTGCAGATCTTCAGAAGCCTTGTATGAAAAATGCGCTCGTACTCGCACCTATAATATACAACTTGTTATTAATTTTTTGTCGGTTTTAAAAATAATAATTTTTTTCAAGCTAATTTTTCACTATGTAATCTTAACTTTAAAATAAAAGTTGTGTACCTTGCTTTCTCTGAAAACACCTTCAGTATCGGCTGGAACAATTTTAAACGTAATCGTTCCCTCGGAATTTTGCTAAAAATATAATTTCATTGATTAAAAACTAAAAGAAGGATAGCAGTGATGATAAACTAGAAATCTTACCAATATTTTGAGAACGTCACTCGGAGTTTTTCCTTCGACACTGATTCCGTTGACCTCGTGGATTTCGTCGCCAACGTGAATGAGTCCGGACCGGTCCGCAGCACCGCCGTGCATAACTCGAGCAATGACGATTTTACCATTAGCTTCGGGCTTAATGGTGGCCCCCTATTGTTTGAGTAAGTTTTTTTTTATGCACATTGTGTAAACGGTAAGAGCACACCCTCTACTTCCAAAAAAGTGAAATAATATGCAGCCAAACATTTACAAAATAAAATGTAAAATATACTTCCATACATAGTTAATAAAATTTCAATTTTTTCGCTTGAGCTTATGATTTCATGATGTAGAATGCAATTTACTTATAGTAATGGTGAAATTATGTTATGAGGCATGCGGGAAAATAATAATATAAAAGTAAGTTTTCAAAAATGTTTATTTACAAAAAATCATTGAAAACAAAACCAAAAACATGCAAAAATATTTTATAGTACTTATAAAATTACTATGTAGTATGTACAATACATAACTTAAGTTTGCTTAAAATAATATTTAAAGTATAAATCAAGTGCACAGCCTTTTAAATTATTTACAATTCAACAGCAAATATTTGTACAGCAGTAATGGGAAAAAATAAAAACAATCACAGTAAGACAATAATTAAATTATACATAGCTGGATAAATTCAAGTGATACACATTAATACTGATAGCAAATTTAATTTCAGCAGTGAAATAAAAATATTGCGAAAAGAACCAAAATCACGAATTGCTTGGTGTAAGTCTGGGGGCTCTTATAAAACTTACCATGATTGGTTCAATGCCAGCACCAGACTTCGGAGCAAGTTTGACAATGAAAAAATAAACGTGATTACTCGCAAATTATTGTAGGTAAAAATATTTACCATAAAACAGCTTATAGTCGCGGAGCAGAATTTTTTAAAAAAAGAGGCATTTTTTATAAGCTCACGACACTACACTATTTTTAACTTTATATTTAAAAAAAAAAAAAAAAAAAAAAGACTATCACTGAAATGCATGCTTATTTAAGTGAGAAAAAGGCAATAATAAAAAATAATATACAATAAAATTTGCTATCTTTCAGAATATAGCACCACACTTCCTAAGTCAATTGTTAGATCTCCTTTTAGAGTCCAATAGTTCAATTTTACAAAAGACAAACACAGGACACACATTTCAAAAACATACCAATGGTTCATCTGATTTGACCAATTGCACTATTTTTACAGTTTCTTCGTCTTCGTCGACTTCCACAGGAATATCGGGAAGTCTAGGATAATAATCTTTTTGAGCTACAGTATCGTGTGCTATAAGAAGTGCCTGCAATACAATAAAAGTGTATATAGACATTTATCAATATTTTAACAGAAATAATTTTGCCAAACTTACTTGTACATGGGGTTTTTGGAGCAACTGAAACAACTCTTTGAATTCTTCTGAGGTATGGGTTTTACTTGCCAGCATACCCAAAACCTCGATATTTATTTCCATAGCATTGGAGAGGATTGGTGAGAATTTTTCATCTTTGAGATTTCTCAGAATCTTGTTGTACACCTGTACCAAGGCATTCAATTCCCTTGACTGCAGGAACTCGCTGAGAAAGTTGAACTCTTCGTCGGAGCAGCTTGGTATGGAAGCTCTGTTCGCTTCCAAGGCACTTAGTAATTTCGACAAAGCTGCAAATAAATATGAGAACTTTTCAATGATCAATAAGGCAATTAATTTTAAACATCCCCCTAGTTGAACTTTTAATTGTTCCAATAAAATTTTCTTTGACCTCAGCGATAAAATTACCTGGATCCCAATTGAAGTTTTCCATGACTACTGCCTCTTGTCATAATTTGCTTGCCGGGCTCCAGGAGTGAAGGAGGTGCGCGACCTCGAGGCCCAGTGACAGCTGCGTCAAAGGGCGAAGGGCAGGGGAAGCGGGCACGGGCGCAGCTAAGCTGCTCCTGGAAGCGAGCGAGAGGGAGAGCGCGCGCGCAGCGTGCGGGTGGAAATCGGGTCAGCGGACGTCGTATTTCGGGTGCTCCGAAACCGGCCGGCCCCTCCGTAAGAGCACGACTCGCCCGTCCGATACCCAGCCGCCTGCCGAACTACTTCGGCTCACGAAAATATTTCATTACGTAAGCAAATGTCACTCGACACTACCTTCGCGATCTCTCTCTGTCTCTCTCTCTTGCTGTTCACCCCCGTGCAAATCAATCGTCGTATGCTCGCGCACTGGGGGTGTCGCGATACACTTTTTTCCAACGGTGCGCCGACTCCCACGACGCTCCCAATTACTTCGATTAAACTTAATTGGCACGGTTACAGAGAAGACGCGAAGCCTCTGGCCGCTTTTCTCTCAGGACATGCTACGAGACTTTTTCGCTCAGCGAAAGACTTCTGAAAACGCAAGCGCCGTAGACGCCATCTTCGTCAAGCTACGCGCATGCGCCGTCTTAACAATATGAGAGCGCGCACTGATTTTCATTTGTATGGCCGTACGATCTTCGGTGCCAACCCAACGTGAAATGAATGAATGAAAATGAATGAATTTTCATTTGTCTTTCAATTGCGGACGATTCATGCAGCCAGGCCCGGGGGTGAACCTGAATCTATTTATTCAGCAACGTTTCATTGAAGACGGAAGTGATCCTCCATCTCCATAAAGAATCGAAATTCGCTTCAAGTCCAGTGAGGTAAAGCTTTTTTTAATTACTTGTAAGTACTCGCTTTCGATTACTGAGAGTCGGTATGAAAAAGTCACCCTTTATTCGATGGAAGCGAGGCTTCGTGATCAGTATACACGGTTCATTGGAGAAATCGGTCAATGTCATCGCTAATCCTACATAGGTAGGTATTCACCAACGTTATTTATAAATAAAATATATATATATATATTATTTCAAGCTAATCATTTTAACTTATTTCGTAGCAAACGTATTGTTCATAAAAAATTTCAGTAAAAACCGCGTTGCAACAAGTTTTTCTTTAAATTTTTACGGTTATGAGTTAGAATAAACTATTGACATGCAATTTTAAACAATCGAGTATCAATTACAATTACAATCGCAATTTACAATTAATAAAAACAGATTCGCTTGTCGACAAGTGATTTTTCGAGGTTATTAAAGAAACAAATTGACGCGGCAAATCCACAATGATACATTGTTAAATCAACATTCTTTTTACTAAAACAAGCCAGTGACTAATTTAAAGAAGTTTTAAAAAGTAGCATCATCCGAACAAATCCCTTATATTAAAATGCATTGCGATCCATTATATAAATTGAGCGTTCGAGATTTCGATCTTTTGTTCGAAAATCTCGAAATGATTTGAATTTTCGAGAGAAAAAAAAACAAAATTTCAATTGTTTTTCTTTCAATCAATAAGGTTAAATAGGCTCGAACTTTTAGGGCGCGCGTAGCGCGCCGAATTCTCTAGTATGATTCGAATTGAATGAAGTCGAATTATCGCATTATCGAAATTGAAGAGTATGAAAGTAGTAGCAATTAATTAAGCGTTTGCTTTTTTGTTTTTGTCGTCCCCGAACTAAAATAATCAGCGCGCGAAGCGCGCCTGTGAATTCTAGTTTGACTAAAAACGAATATGTGACTCCAGGAACCGTGAGCCGGTGAGCAATCAGCGGACAGCGATGAGGATTTGAACTTTACGAGCTTCCTCAGAGATCAGTAAGATGGCGTCAGCCTGGCCGGCATCGGTGCACAGAAGAAACGGCGGCGGACGTCGCCTCGGCGGAGCCGGACTCGAGCAGCCGCCGCGCGCGCCTCCGCGGGCTTCCTCGGCGACCGGCGCAGCAGCGCGACGAAGAGAGAATGCGAGCGAGAGGGAGAACGAGAAGAAAAAAAAGGTACCGCGCGCCGAGGAGCGAGACAGGCGACGACGCACGCACACGAATGAATCTTCTCTCTCCCTTATGCCCCGCGCATCGCGACGCCCGTGAATATTTCCCCGGTGGATTCGTTGCCGCGCGACTGGACTCGTCGCACACGCCACCGCAGGGATTTTTTCGCGCGAGCGTCTGCGCCTTGCGCTCGGGGGTAAGCCGCCGATTTTCTCGTCTTATTTTCACGTTCTCTCTCGTACTATCTGCCAGAACTGACCCCCCCCCCCCCCCGACCTCTCCTCCGCGTGTTTCGCGCCGCGGGCCGAAATCTTTTTCTCCATGTCTCGCGGCGGCGGCGCGGCGCGACTCGTGCCTTCTTTGGAAAAAATGCGTCGGCGTTGCCGCGTCCGTCGTCTTTCCACCTACTTTTTCGCTCTTTTTTTGGCAGTTTCGCGAGCCGGTGCGTTAGCTCGGACCCCTTTGGACGCTGGACGTCGGACGACCTTCTCAACTTCGCGAGTGAGTTGCTGCGCGTAGATCGACTGTATGCGGGTGTATCGCGGGTCTGTGATACCGACATGCAGAAGTAAACTCGTGCTCGGATCCACAAGTGGTCGTCCCGACGCCCGCCACGATCAGTATACTCACTCAGCCTAGTCTGAGGCGCGGACTGAATTGACGTATACCAACACGCGCGCATAGGCGACAATGTAACCTGTCCTACTCTCTTGCGTTTGATCTCTTTCGCTCTTTGCTTGTATTGGGTACTTATTATTCATTGCCTTACTTATCAGCTGCTTTTGGACGTGTTTTTGTACTAATTTACGGGGATATGAGTTGTGTCACATGCGTAGGTGCTGCAACGCGATGAAAAAACAGATGATGTTTGTAAACAAATCTTGCAGTGATGTTTACTTACATTTTTTTTAAGTTTCCTTTGAAAATACTCTTGTCTAAATAATAATAATAATAATAATAATAATAAAAAAATCTAATGTATTTTATATTTTTCAGTTGCCTGATTATTTATGAACTCTCCCTTTTTTGTTTACTTCTTTTTGGTAAGTTTTTATTTTATTATTTTGTTTTTATTTTTACCTTATATTATGCTTTTTTTAAATTTTCGTTTTGAATATATAAATAAATGGGACCCGTTATCATCAAGAAGTGGTTTGAATCCGTGCGCTGCACGTGGAGGCTCTGAAATACGCCGAGAGATGGCAGATAATCTGCGTTTTCAGAGCTCGTTATAAGGAAAAACCAGCTAAATAGTTAATAACGTTATTATTCTTGAGCACTTTTAACGTATTGTCAGTGCAAATAACAAGTAGCCGGCAGGCTAGTAAATTAATAACATGCACCTACCTTGGGTCATTTTACTTTTTTTTTTTCATGTACATCTTCAATATTCATGAAATGTATGGCAAGTCGGTGAATTTTTAATACTTTAATTAAGTCCAAAGAAGTATAGTACATTAAATTAATTGGTAAAATAGTCGGGAAACTTATGACTGCTAACAAAGCAGCGCCTAAAAATTTATGACGATTGCTCGGGAAATGAAATTCTTAAAGCATACCCGAGTTTTAACAACAATCTTAAATACTGGATGACCCGTTTTTTGCGCATTAATCTCGCTAGTCAGTTTTCTTGCCTTATTTCATTTTATTTTTACTCGCTACGCGAATAATCTCCGCGCGGTCTCTACTGCAAGGAAAAATTTATACGTTTCAAAAGTTTTAATATTTTATACGCGTAACGATTTTTCTTATGTCGGCTCGCACATTAATTTACATACTAGCTTCTTACATATACTACTTAATTTAATAGAGGAATTTTTTATTGCAAGTATTAAGCAGTTTCGACGTCGGAAATAGCCAGTTCTTTTTTTGCTAAGTAAAGAAAATTAAAAAATGATTTGTAAAACAATGCGAGATTTATTAGTAGTCATGAGGTAATAACACTGCATAAAAACGCAATAATAAGGTCTAATCTTAATGGAATTTTTTATGGTCTATTAAAATGGTGAAATATCGTTTAAAAATCTGTGTTTTTCTAAGCAAAAAAAAAATCTTATTTCCATAGTACAAAAAGGCGATTAACAAAGTGACTTTAAATTGAATTTTATAACATTACATTATGCGAAATAGTATAGCCGACAGAAACTTTGAGGAAAATTTAATTTATGCTGAAGTCTGTATTTTAACAATATTGAAGGAAATATTAATGAAATTTCAATACTCTGCCACTTATGTCAGCTTGAAATGCTTGTAAACTGTTAAGCATTTTGAGTTAAATATTGATATAGTATATAAAATCTATAAAATTTTCTCATTCAATGTTGTTGTCATCGTCATGAGATACTTAATTGCAACAATCTTTATTGATTTAAAAGCAATTGTCTCCATCATAAATATTGAAAATGTATAAACCGAAGCAGCCGATATAGAATGAAACGTACTTGAACAATTTTAAATTGAAAGTGCGCTATATTTCGAGAAAATAAAAAAAGTAGGAAGAAAAAAAAACAATAATTTTGCCGTCTAACAACGCCAGCAGCGGGTTCAAGATTAAATCAAAATATAAGTTCCGCAGTACTCCAGATATGTAGAATAACACACCGGCAAAGTTACTCGGCAGGGCATAGCGATCCTCGAATGCAAAGAAAACCTCGGGAATTATTATCGATTCAATTGGCGAAACTTCCGTCGTTATTTTCCTTAGGCCGGCGCTCCGCCCCCGCCGCGCTCGGCAGCGTACAGAGGCACAGCAAAGTACGCCCGGAATAAAATAACGCCCGACTCGCGCGTTCCCCACTTTGCCCTTTTTTGCCTGCTGCACTATCGAAACGCGCGCGCAATATGAAGGTTCCGTCGGTGCTTAGCAAGCAGTCGGAATACCGCAAGAGGCGCGCGCGCGCGAGAGGCAAAAAAGCAGCTGCGTTATTTGAAAAATGTGTATCCTTTGTCGCGCAGCATCAGCGTTTTAACGAGAGTCCTAAATATTCGTTCTCCCGCCGGGCCGCGGCGTATATGCGCGCGGCATCGAATATTTCGTCGGACCGTCGGGCGTCGGGGGGCCGGGAGGTCGCGCGCGCGCGAGCGGCGGACTACGTGTCAGAAGAATGTTTTACTAGCCTTAATTTCGGCTGCTTTCGCAGCCAATATGTCGGGCAGTAAATTCCGAACTTTCGCCCGCTTCGGTTTTCGCAGGCGGATCGCAAAAAGCGGGCGCGCTCGCGACGCTCGTACGGCTGCGCGCCGGGGCCAAGTACGAGAAATCTCCCGGATATTAATTTCCCCCACCTTTACAGGGGGGGGCCAGGCCCTCCTTGCTCCTTACTCCGCCGTCCAACTTTTTCCTCGCGCCGCCTTCTATATTTTTCTTTCTCCTTAACTTTTTATATTTTTACCCGCTCGCCCTATCCGCTCTTTGTATTTTTACGATGTTCGCGAGCTTGTTTCGCGGCGTAATCCAGTTAGACTCCTCTCTCTCTCCTCGGCCGCTTGCCCCAACTCCTTTTTAACTTTCTTGCGCATATCGCGATCTAATGCGCCTCCCTTCCCATACGCGTTTCGGACACGCTGCATCGCGGCGCGTCGCGCACCCTCCAGTTATTTTCTTGCCTTGCTTTGCGGCGAAAGGTTATTTGTTTAGGTTAGTCCCGAGGTAAACGTACCGTTGATAAGGGAAAATTATATTTATGGCCCAGACGAATAGACGAGGCCGACGCCGCGCTTAGCTCTCTTGCAGATACTTGCTTGCTTAAGGTGCAAATGTATGAGTGCGCTCGAGAGACTAAGAGACGAGTCTGCACGGGATAAATAATTCAAACATTTTTTTTTCAAACCGAACGCGTCTTGCTCCCTCCCGCGCATTCTTATCTAGGCCTGCAGCTGCAACCTCCTTACACGAATATTTTTTTAACGCCTCATCGCGAGGGGAGTGTACACGCGCTTGAGGAAAACACTGGGCTTTTACTTATAAAGCTCTAAAAATTCCGAGTTATATTTGCTCAAGTGCCGGCGTTTACACTTACGGTCAACGCCTTCGCTCGAGCGCCGTCTACTCTCTCGCTTGGACCAACCTCTCCCCGAGCGTCCTCCCCGTCTTCATGATTTTTTATATAGCATTAAAATGGACGGAGGCGATTCGAGCGTCGGCGCGTAGGTGGTGCGAGGCGTACATTATTCAAAAATAAAGCATAGTATATATAAGGGCGCGCACCGCCGCGAGTTATTATGCCCTCTAAATGTTTAATGTGTTTGCCTTCCTTCGCTGGCCGCCGTGGCTTTATGTTTTACTAAGTAAATTACTGTTTTTTTTTTATTCCTCGGCCGTTAATGTTGGTTCAATCGATTCGCGCTTCCGTGCCTTTGCCTCCTCCCTCCCCTCATCCCGCCCTCCGTCTCCGACGTCGCGCCCTCCACCTTTCCTTTCCTTCTCTTCGATCCTTCCTTTTTCACGAGGCTTCTCGCTCCCGCTTTCTTCGAATTTTTCTACATCGCTCATCAAATATTTAACTGCCGCCCTCGCCCTCCCTTCTTACTTTTTTACGTTTTCGTGCTCGTGTGTGTATGCCTGTGTGTGAAGCGGACGTGGCTGTGCGTAATTTTATATATGTATATACAAATATATATACAATCACAATATATATATAAATAGGCGCAATCAAGGTTGGACGCGGGACTTTTTCTCGCGCACTCTTTTTAATGCGCGCGCGCGGGAGATGTGGGTGTGTGTGTGCCTGTGCGTGCGCGAGTGGCGTCATTCCGTCGACCCCAGGAGGGACCAGTTCACTGACCCTCTCAAAATACTTTGATGGTTTGTTTGATTTTGATAATATGTACTTGGACGTGTATTTATTAAAAAAAAATTTCCACCGAGGCGTCCACAGGAAATGGAAGAAGAACGTGGGGGAACCTGTTAGAATGACGCTTTAATTTTATTTATCTACATTGAGAAAGCTGTTTCTCTTTCTTCTAGTTATGAAAATTATTTAGTTCGAGCGTCGATCTGATGCCGAATCTTTGTTTCAAATAAAATTTCGTAAAGGGAATGTGAATTACGCAGTTACTTTAAAGTTTAGTTAGGAATGAATTTTATAGCAGGCTATCTCCAAGTATTTAGGTATACTTTTGTTATTAATTCTAATTTCCGCGTCATCGTTATTAATATTAATGGTTTTATGTATATTCATTATGAAGTTTAATCTATAATATAATCAGCTTACGTAATCAGCTGTTCATCCTGTTCAGTTAATTTTATTAAAGATGTTTTAAGGAAGTTGTAGAATATTTTCTAATAAGAAAATAACGACGCAATAAAGTATTCTCTTGCTTGTTTTATCTTGAACATTTTAATCTAATTTATTTCGTCTAATAAAAGAATAAACTGATTTGAATATTGAAAATTTTTGAAAATATCGGGGTATTTACTAATTTAAATCAATAAAAATATAAATGGTATAGCGTTTAATTTCGTAGCATAATTCATTAATGAGTAATCGAAAGATTACATCGGAAATAATTATTTCAGCACAATCATGATCTAAACTTCAAATCATGCTTGGAAGTTATTCTTTATTATTCTTAGATCATAACTGCTGCGTCAATTTATTAATTTTAAGGAACTTTTTGTTTTGTATAAGTAAATATTTAAAAAATCGATTTTTTATCAACTAGATTCGTCATTGCGCAATGGCGCTCAATGGACGTTACTCATTTAACGATCAAATCTAATTTATTAAAATAGTCATAAAGGATCTCGAGTTCTATAGACGATGTCTAAAATGATAACAAAAAGTTGTATAAAATTTGTATGACTCAAGCTATTCCTTGAAGATATTCTTATTTGTCCTTTTATCGTCCCTAGTAAATTATTCCTTTTGAAGATCCGGCAAAAAATGCTCCCAATTTGGTTAAGTAGTAAATTTTTTATTTTTTATTTACACAAGAGTTTGACGTAAGCACCGGCTTATAAATTCATTTAATTGCGATTAATTTAATAATTCAATTCGACTAAATTGTTCCATCGAAGAAGAAAAAGCTTTCGGCACTTGTTTAAATAAGAATTTATATTTTTATCAGTGAAAAAGGCCGTCTAAATTCACTTGCAAAACACTTTATTTCTGTAAAATTTATTTTCCCGAATTATAAAATGAAACATGAATTCCTCGCAGAAATGTTGTGTAAGTGCTCGTCGTAAATCACCTGCTTATTCTTTGCTCAGTGTGCTTATTCAAACGTGCAAATACAATTAAATAAGACCCCGTTTAAAACTTAAAGTCGCTTCGCTTAGTTTATATATAAAAGTGAAGAATCATCGCGCGCACGTAATATATCGCAACGATTTTCAGATCTTGCGATGCAGAAAAATAAATATAAGCTACTACAGATAAAACTTAATACTACTTCGCAATTATATTTCATCTAATTCAAATGATTCGTCAGCTTAACGTAATTTTTTTCTATATAACGCTCACTGTACCAAGTCGTACGTATTTATTTATTTATTTAAAACAATTATAAAATTAATTATAAAAAATATTTATTTTAAAGTATTTTTTTCCGGATAAGTTTTCACTTACTGAGTTTGAGGAAAGCAAAAAAAAATTTTATCCAACAATCGCAAGTACTTTATTCTGGCGAGTTTGATATATTAACAAAAGCGGCGAACCTTGAAACGAGCGCGAAACAAAATACAATCGAAATATACGTGAGCTTAGGGTAACAAAAGAGCGATTCTACAAGTTGCGGAGGATTCATTCGCTTCCCGTTACAACGGCGCACGTATGCGTCGCGTTTTATTAAAGGAAAGAGCCTTCCCGCATTGTTTGTCCGCGCACGACAATGACCGGAATTCTTTCGCGTTTCAACAAATGTATAGGTACGCCGTTTATTGTTAAACTAAAAAAAAAGAGAAAAAAAATGCCTGGATGGAGCGAAGAAAGTCACCGTGGGTCCGTGTTGACAAAATATTAAGTAGAAATCCAGCGGCGAACGATAACATTGTCGCGGAGCGCCGCCTTGGTTGCTGGAGAGATAAAATCGTAAAATAACCGAGCGATAAGGTATTGTAGCGGGAAATCCCCCTGCAGTTTCTAAACTTATACTCGGATTCAAGAGCGTCCTCCGACTAAGAGAGGCGGGATTCGGCGCCTTTGAAAAATTTCACAATTGCCGATTACTGCGGGTTTTACGGGTTTCAGGGAGCGTTACTGCGGATGATATACGTTAGAATGAGACGACGAACTCGATGACACGCCGAAAGAGAGAGGGAGAGGTTCGCGCGCGCGACGACCATTAAATATAGACGCTGATTTGTCGCTCGCGGATTGTCACCTGTGATGGCTTTCATTTCGTTGTATCGGTCTCGGTGCGGCGGACTCTACATCCCTCCCCCCCCTGATGGACCGCTGCATATTTGAGCGCCACTTTTTCCGACGTTCGAGATCCAGACTTTTAACGGGCAATTTGCTTTTCCAAAATAGTCGATATTTTTTTTTATTATTTTTTTTTTTTAACAAATGTCATTTTGAGTTTTGATCCTTGGTTATGCAATGGGGGTACACAATACGAGCAATTTAGATTAGAACAGAATTAACTTAGAAAAACATTTTAAAAACTTAAAGGCGGTATGTTCAAATTTGTAAATGGACAATTACAGCGGTTCTACGTGTCTACGTAACACCTCGATTTAAAACTTTAAACGCTTTTTCTGAAAAAGCATTTTTATAACTTTGAAAAGTGATTGGGCGCACCCTTTTAATGGATTTCCATGAAATTTGCAAGAGACCTTCGGAAGCTTTTAGAAAAAAAAACCTCAATATTGTATGTACTTTTGAAAATAAGTGCATATCAAGAACTTTTTTAATTCCGTTTTAAATATTCCACGCCTTCCCTTTTCTTAGGCGGCAATAACAATTTATCGATTCGAAATAAAATCTTGTACCTTCGTACTTCATTCATCCACATATGTGTGAATCATTTAACTTAATATTTTTTCTCTTTTCCCGACAAATTATTATTTTAAAAGCTTGCATCTAGTCTATCTCCATTTTAGTTTAGCACAACTCGAGTTCCCTATTGACGTCATTGAATCGCTATACCCGGCGAATTTTAATGGTATATAAGACTGAGCGAGCTAAGGAAAAATAAATTACTGAATAAAGCTTTTATATAGTATTAATAACAGTAAAAGGATATCCATTTAATCTTCACTCTGGAAAAGGAATGGCGAATTTAATTTATTTACATGATGAAATGGTATGTCATAAATGACTTCGCAATATATAGGAATAAAAAGTATGCTTGTTTTACGCTCAGTAACGTCAATTTAGATAGAAATTAATTAAAATCTAATTAAATTTTATATCCATACCAGGGTTTACTATTGCTACTCCGAGATTTTGTGAATCAAATTTCGTATTAACAATTGAGTCACTTTTCAGTGAAAAATGAACTTAAGTAATTGAATGTTTATTTACTTTTTTCATTTGTAAAGAATTTTGGTTTACTTTAGACCGCATATATACAAAAGATTAAACTTCGCTTTTAATGCATTTGTAAGTTATGGATTTATTTCAAAGTGCGTTAAATGCTGAATTTTTAGTAAAATTGTTTGTTCGCAACGACCTAGAGAAACTTCCTTCTTTGAAAAATTACTCCAGATGGCTGTTGGTAAAATTTGCAGACAATCCCTCGCGCTATTTACTCAATATAAATCGAGGCCAATTTACAAGTGCGCCCCCTTAAGCAGGCGAATAAGTAACGAGCTCCAAGTAGCGGATTGACAGGTTCGGTTTTACGAGCCATTAGACGCTCGCTCGAGCCGTCTTGATCGCCAGGGCCGAAGCTTGGCGGCGCGTAAAACCGAGAAAGCAATGTCGCGCGCCGAATTAAATTTATATACCCTGACTCGGAAGGGGTAAAGCGTGCTGGGGGGGAAGCGGGGGGCGCCTTGGCGACAGATGCGGCTGCTCGAGTGGCCCGAGAGAGTCCGGTCCGCGGGCGGTGTATTTTGCGATCGGTTATTAGATTCCCGCCACGGATATTGTAATCGCGCAGCCGCACGCTGAGCCATTGTGGAGCCGGTTGCCTCGAAAAACCGGCTCGTCGCTCGCGCGCCAAAGCGTGGCTAGAAGGACTTGAGCGCCACTCGTTGCTACCGGCCGCCGATGCCTCTTCATTCGTCATATTTTTTTTTTTTTTTTTTTTTTTTTCATTATGCGAGGAGTGCTTGCAGGACGTAGAAAGTCCTCGGGCCCTCGATAGTTCGATTGAAACGGCTTTTATTATTTTCATTATGTTGAGAGACACGCGCTACAGTTTGGGACATTTATCGATTTTTAAATATCGGAGACTCGCAATGGGACAAAGGAGTATTTTTCTAGTTTTATTAAAATTACCAAATTCATAATTTTTAAGAAAAGGCAGATTATTTTCTCAGATTTCTTAGTTTTTTGCACAACAAAACGGTTAACGTACTATCTTTTTAAAAAAAGCAAACTTTTATCGGTTTAAGGTGGCAGAAATTGAGCCATTTACTTTGCCTTTTTGAAAAAAAGCAGCCGTGTTTCATAGATCTCGTCGAGTGTTCTCGTAACAAATCCTCGCAAAATCATGAATAAACTGTATAGTATCACAATAATAGTTTAAATTTTTTTTACAACGTATCCATGCACACCTTTGTTGAAATATCACGAAATGTAGCGCTTCGACTTTAAAAGCGCGAACGCTTTTTCAGCAGAGCATGTTTATAGAGAAAATACGGACACACAGTCCCCGGCGCGACAGTCACGGTGACGCGTGTACTTTTATTTTCTCGGCAGGCGCGCGAGCGCGTAAGTGCACGACGCAGCGTCATTGTCCGAATCGCAGGGTAGATTTCCTTGGGCGTGACGAAGCCCCGTTGTCAATCAAAATTTCATTTCCGATCGACTGAATTGGACGGTCGGCCCCCGGGCCCCCTCCGTTACATGTTGCGTACCAATTACTCCCGGGCGTCGATAATAATTCGCCGCAGCATGTGTGTACCTCGGGAGGACCTCCCGAGGCTAAAAAGATTAACGCCTCGATTTCAAGCGGCGCTCCGCGGTATCCCCCTTTCACACTCGTGTCCCTTGTTTTGTTCGGTGAATGCAAATTTTCGCGGCTCGGAGATGTCCCTGCAGTTGTCGTAATGGGGTATACCCCATTATAGCAAAGAAATTCAGGATTATCGAGAACTAGACTGTAAATTGCAAAACAAGGAAATAGTTTTCGTACGTCATTTACTTTTGAAGCCTGAGTATTGAAAAATACATTATATATTTAAGAATGAAAATCGGCAACTATAACACTTTTGCGTTCACCGGGATTTTAAATATTCAAATTTAGTGGGTTATCCTTCGGAACATTAATTACTTTCCAACGCGATATTTGGAGGGTTAATATTAAAAATGACTAAAAAGCGCAGTTACATTATTTACTGCAATGACGCTGAAAAAATTGATTCTTTTTTTTTTGTTTTTATAAAGTAAATATCATGTACATTATACAAGCAGCCTAGCATTAAAAGGCTTTTAGCTTATGTAAATATATTCTTAAAAAAGCATGCACCATGTGATTCAAAAGATAATTTCCCTTACAGCGGGGTCACACGAGGGCGGTATATAAGGCATGACTCTGCACTCCGCGCCAGGGGTACACCAGACACCATTGTTGTCCTTAACGAAACTTATTTAAAATAGCAAACAGTGATACTTTTTTTATGTAAATTTCTTGAATATATTTTTCGAAAAATAGTTTAAATTGTCAAACCAAAAATTTCGTATGGAAGTTGGCTATCATTGATGTTAAAATAAAATGTCTACACAAGCGAGGTCTTCTTTTGGCGGAGTAAACAAAAACGACCGAATGGCTGCCTTATACCTTTGCAAATGTCAAAATAACAGATATTGAATATCACATTGAAATAGCTTTGGTTAATAACAGTACAAACAGCCGGGAAACAATAGGCAATCTGCATCCCAGACTTTCGGAGCTTTCACCGATCTTTTACAAGCGGATAACAATTATTTAAAGCACCTCTAAAAAAAAAATCACACGGTATTTTTTGTATTTTTCGTTTTTTGTCATTGTAACTAAAAAAAAAGCACAATGGAGGTACGCGAAACAACAAAAGTGCTCGAAGCTATGGGAAATTTTCCGACAACGTGGTAATTTAAAAAAAAAAAAAAAAAAAAAAAAAACCATCCCCGTTCCGGAGTGAAATAGCTCGAGCTCGTGGAGGAAAGTTCAGCCACAATCATCGTCCTCGGTGCATAGCCCCGAAGAAAGTCCCTAAGATTCTTTCAGCTAATTCCTTGGCGATCGCGCAGTAATGAGAATGCGCAATCGCTGGTGAATCCACGGTGAGTGTCCGCGAGGCGCACGGCGGTCACGAGTAGGCGCGTTCTCGGCCTTCGTGAGAAATGGCATAAAAGCGCGCGGTGTGCACACGCGCATAGACGCGCATCGCCGCTGGAATTATGCATTATGCCGAATGCCCTCGCTAAGCAGTATGATCTTCGGGAGCCGTGGAATATCGCGCGGGGGGAGGGAGGGGGAGGCGGACGATTTCACGATCGGCGTGATCGGGGGCTGGAGCGCGCGGGGGCAGGTAACAAGCCGATCGTGACCGGTGCACCAAGGTAGCCGGCGCGACTCGCGGCTGCCTCTCCTTTCCCAGACGCGCCGCCGGGAGCTGCCACTTTGCCGCCACTTACCGCGCACGAGGAGGCTTGCACGGCGGAGGACGCGGGAGCTAAGCGGGAGAGGATGCAGCCGGTGAAATCGCGGACTCGCCAATCACCGAGAGATCGACCCCGGCCGTATAGGCAAGCCGCGGCGTCGTTCTTTTAGAGTCGTTATGGGCTGATGCGAGCCTGCGAGTGTGGGATGGCTTATTTAGCTTCTAGAGCGCGCGTGGGGGTCGAGGTGAGCTTTGAAAAACCAGTAATTTTTTTCTAAACAAGAAAACAAATTTGAAAAGTGAAAAAAATTCTGTCATTCTTGTTATGAGGTTCGCAAAGCGCCTCCTCGTCTTTTGTCTGTACCAAGACCAAGCATCCTTGCATCGAGTGCATTTTCTAAAAGTTTGTTAAGGGGGTTAGAGCGCTACAATCACTTTCAAAAGAATAATTTATAAGGTATATGTATGATCAATTTAGTAGTTCGTAGTATGCAATAATGATAAATAGTATAAAACTCTTCCGAAA
>JAWWEN010000048.1:7138857-7150465 GCA_035582955.1 Sycophila texana | reverse complement strand
TTAAAGTAAAAGCTACGCGTATGATTTTTTTGAGCAACTTCTTAAGAAAGTGAAAAATCACGATAACCACCTTAAGACTTAAAGTATAGTGAAATGTTAAGTTAGAAAAAAAATGGATTGAAATAGTTATGCAGGGTAAGCTGCGAGGTCGAGAAATTACACGATGCACGGGATAATTAAAGTACTCGATAGTCGTTGGTAAGAAAAAGAGCGATATCTTACGGTTAATTTAAATAAGATTCACGGTTATTTAAGCATCGCTGCTCCACCTCCGAGCGCCTTATCTCCCTTGAGGCTCTTATTAAAGATCGACTAAGCCGGTACTGCGTAAGAGAAGGGAAAAAAGCGAGAATGCACGTGGTTAATTAGGCTAGAGAGCGCGAGGTGGAGACAGACGAGGATGTAAGGGCCGGACGGTCGGAGAGCCAACTGGAGCGATCGCTTATATAAAATCGCGCAACTGCGTGTTTGCGTCTCGCTTTGGCAGGCGGCTGCGGGAAGCCGAGATGCGGGAGGTGGGAGGTCGGCGGGGCGCAGGAGGCAGGATACTGTTTGTCGGAAACGCTTTTCTACCCGTTAATTATATCTCGCGCGGCTATAGGTTGCGCCGGCGAGACGTGGGACGGAGCTGCGCGCCGCCGCCTCGCCTCAGCGAAGAGAGGAGAAATCGGGATCGCATGTCGGTCTCGAATCTTTCCGCCATCTTGGGGCGAATTTTTTTTTTATACTCGGCCGCGGCGATCGAGCGGCGAAAAAGCACCAACTCGGCGATTACATTCCCTTATAAATATGCAAATACGGGCCGCCGCCGCAGCTCGCACGGGGAACGCGAATAGAGCGCGAGAGGAGGAGGAGGAGGGACGAGTTCGAAAAAAGGCCGAGGAATAAAGAAAGACGGCTCTCTTACTCCACGGATGCTAGCTCTGTAAGAATTGCACCGAGAAAAAATTATTCCTTCGACTTACGTATCTTTGCTTTCGCGCCTCTTCTTTCATCCTCTTTTTCTTTATTACTCCTTCGCTGCTGCCTCTGCGAAGGACTTCGGGCGCACTTTCAGCTTGTATTGTAATTTATGGATTTCACTGTCTATCTCCCTTTTCTTTTTTTATTCGAAACATGGCTTTCGTTGCGAGGAGGGGCGTTACCGTGCGGCTTGCTAAACCATATTGCGGCGATTATTCTTGTTTCAAACTTAATCGCATATATTTTAATCATCTTTTTTCATTGCATTCTAAAAATCTTGATAAGACGTATTAAAATTTTATAAAATATTTTTTATAAGATTAAATAATTCACGTTTTAAACTGTCTAAACAGATGTTTAGTGACTTTCATTTTTTAAGCTTTAAATACTTAAGTCTGATTTTAAAGTTGCTTAACGAACGGCCTCGAACGCTTTCTGTCATCTTTTTTTAATCATTTCGATTGTTGTCATAATTACGCGTGACAAGACCCTACTAAATTATCAAACATCCAATCTTTAAGCACAAATTTATAATTTAATTATATACCATTTCTGATAACAAACTTTCAATAGTTGACTTTAACATGAATAAATATTCAATTATTTTGACTAGAAAAGAAATAGGCCATGTCACTCTACGACCAATATTAAAATTAAAATTTTCTAAATTTTGAATTAATTAAAATTTAAAACAAGAATATACATAGTTTCGTAAAAGATAACAAACATAATTAAACATGCGACGGCGAGTTTGAGAATAATTTCTAATGCTGAAATACAAATGTTTTAATTAACATGTATTTACGCTTGCGTCACTAAATTAATTTCTCTCATTGTTTAAATGAATGTGAACGGCATGAAAAATGAACAGTTTACACAGTCGCAGTACGAACTTATTGAATTATGACAGTTATAATTATTAAACACATTTTTAAAAATTACTATTTGAAACTTTTACTTTTTTCTACAAATTATTGTTTCTATTACAGTACGAAAAACATTCCACCAATTTGAATATGAAATATAAAAAACTTGCGATAAAGTCGTTTCTATTTAGAAATCTTAAAATTTGATGAAATGCGTATTGAAATGAGAGTGACAGAATTTGGAAAAGTATGTTTTTTCAGTTGCTTATCATACAAAAAGCTGCAGGTGTTCAAAACTAAATTTATCAGGATGTATATTGCTGTTAAAAATTAACATAATGAAATAGCAAAGAATGATATGCAAATAAAATGAATTCCTGCGGAATAAAAAATTCAATGTAATTTTTGAATCTCACGAAAAAGCAAAAATTAGCGTTCATATTAAAAATAAATTTAAAAATATATGCGCACATTTTTCTTTTCATCAGGTACACGGCAGCTGCAATTACTATAATGACAGTGTTGCATTTCTACCTTTATTGCGATTTCGATCAAAGTTATATTACAAAAAGAGAAACAAAGTTCCGGGTAGGCCCAATACAGTAGAACGTAAAAGAATAAGGGGGTGTGAGGGCTCTTATTTTCTGACTTACAATATAATCAACGTGAAAAATATAAATACGAGTGGTTAATGGGTGGTTTCACGATCGGCGAGCCTGACGTCAATATTTTCGCATTTTAATTCACCTTCATTTGAAGTATCATTTTATATTCAGCATCGGTCTTCGAAAACATGTGTTTAAAATAAAATTTAAAACACCCGCGGAATTTATATCCGAATGTCCGCTCGACACGCGAAATTGCGAACTTTGTTAGGTAGGGCCTCGAAAAGCGCGTCAATGGTCGAGACAAAAAAAAAAAAAGCAAAAGATACGCGCCCCTTTTTTCGCACAAATCCCACACTTCAGACGTCGGCGAGCGACTAGACGGACTCGCATTGATTCGGCGTTAATCGCAAGCCCGTTGAATTTTCTCATTGTCTTTGATACGGCGACGCGGGGTCCCATCCTCCGCAGGCTGCGCGTCGTCAAAAACTCTGGCGCTCCTTTGTTCAGCGCGCGCAGGCGGAAAAAAATCCGGAGCCGCCGAGAGTGCCAGGATCTCACGGGACACGCTTTGGGAGGAGGGAAACGCCGGAGAATACGCGGCTTTTTTCTTTCTCCTCGGCGTCGGGGTGGGGAGGGGAGGAAATAGTCGGGGAACGCATGAAATCGGCTGCGATCGGCGATCGATAATGCGCTGTTTGGCGCGCCGGTAATGCCGGGTTTCCGCGACTCGGCTACCAGTCTTGGGTGCCTGGGCGCGCGCGCGAGTTGCCTCCTCTAGACGAGTCCAGGGCGATTTTATTATTCTCCGGCGCAGATGCGCGCGCAGGCGTGTCCGGCGTATTACTCGTAAATGCATGGGATTCGCGAATTAAAAAAATGTCGGCGGAGGGGGCCCCGGAGCGGCGGCGCTGCGGACGTGTGCACTATCATTCAGCCCCGGGCCCATTACTGCCGCCGATTCGACCGGCCCCGACGCTTATAACGATCGCATCGCACTTTTTTTCAGGGGCCCCGCGGGCGCTCGTTCGCTCGTTTGTAAGCGGCTACGTCTCGATCGACTGTAAAATTTAGCGGGATCCCGTGCTGAGCCAGACCTGCAAATTCAACCTAAGTAGTTTAACTGAGGCTGATGCCTGTGCCGCGGAATATCCTGCTTACGATTAGCTGTAATTCAGCCTTATTACCATTTTACCTTTTTTTTTCTTTTTTAGGTGAATATTTAAAATCTTTACTATTTTCCGATCAATTTTAATTCACAGGAAATACCTCTATTCGAATTTTAAATAAACTAGTTAGATTGAGCGCGCTACGCGCGCCTCGTTATAGGCATTTTTTAGGTTATGATGACAATATTTTTCTCGACATTCAATTTTTTTTTCGAAAATCAAAATCGAGTTCAAATTTCGAGATTCGAGATTCGAGATACAATCGCAAAACCGATATCTCGTCTATTATTTTTATATTAGGGATCTAAAGAGCTTCATAACTGGCGAGTTATCAAAAATAGTATCAAACTTTTAAAAAACTATCAATAATAGATGCGTATTTTATAAGTAAATTGAAATAGCTTTTAAAATATAGAGAATACTCGGTTCAAATTTTAAATAATCGAGTAAAGCTTTGGAATCAAGTGGCGATATATAATTCACGATTATTATTGGAAATAGTGGCCAATGTAAAAAAAGTTATTATAACATTTAAGGATTATACGACGTTTGAAGAAGCAGATATGTGTAAGCTGCCCACTTATTTAATTTCCAAGTGCAGTTAAAAAAAAAATTGTAAAAGTGAATTATTTATCTGTAAGGAGGAAAAAAGCGAAACTAAGTTCTATCCGTTCTCGAGGCTCGTCGCGACGGCAGCATCATCATCGCTCGAGCGTGAATTGTTGCATATAAAATGAGACGAATAAATAAGACGGCTGGGCGGTAGTTTTATGTATAAGACGCTCGATTGCACTTTAAAGTCAATTCGGCCGCTAAATGCTAAGCCAATTTTTCGCTCTTAAACTCGTCGTAAGAAGTTTCAGGCCTGTCTCGAAAATTGCATTTCACCCGGGCAAATGGGGGATGGTGCGGGATTTAAAAAAGAAACGAGTTTGATAACTTTACCATTTTGCCCGGCTTTTATTCTTCCTTTAAATTATTTAAAAAGTTCGCTATATTTTCTTTTATTTTCACCGGAGCTGGCCGCGCTTTGGCGCGCGAATTTGATGCATTTCGAAATGTTCCGAGGGAAAAGTTCCTCCGGCCCACGAGCTCTTTTATTAATCGTGTTCGAAATTATCGTTCTTTAAAGTAAGTGTGGCCGCGCGCGCAGTGGGAAACGCTCGATTATCTGGGAACTGAATAAACTGCAGGGGAAAAAAATTTTTCCGCGTTGTCTACGGAACCGAGTATTATTTTCACATACCACGACCACTTTATGGTACTACGCTGTCTATTCCTGTGAAGTCTACAATAACTACTTTTATGATCATTTTACGACTGTCAAACTTGTAAAATTTACGTAACGATTCATGCGAATAATTAATTTTCTTTTACTTTTTCTAAGGCACTTCCATGTATGAACACATATGAATTTTCATACATCTTAACTTGATCGATTTTTTTGCAATATGAGAGGGTCTTTCATAATATTCTGAAATAAGCCCTTGTAGGATAATGTATTATTAGTTGATCTGTAATTGACATAACTTGATCAATTATTCAAAATATAAACATACGATCTACCATGTTAAACTTGCATAGTTCAGTAAAGCAGAGGTAACCGCTAATTGAGCTTCGATATATAAGCTCTAAAATGCCGAGTAAAGTTATTATGCACTAATAATAAGAATATATATTATTAGTTCACAAGTCAATAGGTGCTCCCTATTTATTATCCATTAAACTTTTCGCTTTATTGAAAAATAATTAACCTTCATTTAATATATCATTTAAAAGCTGATTACGCAGAAGCTTCTGACGTCAATTTGTTGAAATTTATTTCGATCTCTAACTACTCTTTAATTTTTTATTAGCATTTAATTAATTCCAATAATTTAAGTCGTGTACTAAAATTCTTATATTACTGATTTAAATCTTCTTTTCTTTTCTAAAATTCAACGGTAGATAAAAACTCTTTTATTTTAACATATTAACATTGTTCATCCAATAGATTATTTTTTGTCACAAGATTAAGCTTGATAAAAGCATGAATGAATTTTCTTTGAAAAATGAATTGCGATATTTTTTAATTTCAGCACTTGTTTTTTAAAAAAGCTGTCGAAGTAAGCGTAATTGAATAAACTCATTTTACAGATATCGGAGATATTTAATTTACGTAATTCACAATAAGATAAGTAAATGTGCTTATTTGCAAATTTTACATAAGCAACTTGAGCGATTCATAAAAAAAAACTTAATATTTTCTCTTTGAAATCGGAACACCCCCACAATGAAACTGTTGCGCGGCGACGTCTTTTCTCAAAATAAGAAATTTCAAATAACGTAAAGCACAACAAAAAAATTGTTTTCACTCGTTCAAAAATGAGTCACGCTAAATAAAGTCGAGAACTGTTAATGCGATTCCCGTTATCGTCGTATCGATTGAATTTCGCGCGAATTCTTGCACTGCAATACGGAAATTTGCATGCGATCGAGTTGATTAAAAGAAAAAAAAAATCAAACACCCTAACCTGCAGCTTTTCTTCCAGCCACAGTCGGGCGGCGGAATCGGTTCGTCAACGGATCGGAAAAAGCACCTTGGGAATCCTCACCTGGGAGTCCTCGCCTTTAACTGCTTCGGCATTATCGGCTAATACCTACCGAGGCGTTCCCGTTTCGTTGCAGCAAGGAGGAAACGGCGCGCAAAAAGGGGGGAGCGAGGAGACGCTGTAAAAGCCGACGGAGAATGCGCGCCCGGCGACTCCAAAGTTTAATTGCTTCTCGGTAATGCACGCGTGCGCCGATTATGATATTCGCTCGTTTCACAATTAAAATAGCCTGGAATGCAGTTAGCGAACGCTTAGAGTTTATTCGACGTCTTCCGCTGCGTGTCCCATTGCCGCGCTCTCCGTTATTGACCACTTTTCAGAGAAGATGAGAGCCTAAGTGCCGGGGAGAGAAATTTGCCAGTTCAATTGCCAACGACAGTCACTAATATTTTATGCTTTCATTGACAATCGTAATTGAATGTGATTGTTGCTTTTAAATACTACCCTATAATTTTTTTTTTTTCTTTATAGTTTGGAGTGGAACTTTTTATTAAAGATTTGCCATAATTTAACGTAAACTCTTGAGGAACCTTTTCTCATATTATCTCCAAAGGATATATATAAGCATATATTATGCAGAGAGAAAACAAAGTGTCTGAAATCGCGAGTAAATTGTCATCCGAATCGAAGACAAGAATCAAAGACAACAGTTGTTCATCCCCATCACAGCTTTACACTTTTCGCGCTTTTCGCGAGGAGTCGCCTATCAAATACGCAGAAAGGTACATGCACGTTTGTTCGACTTAACGATATTTCATAAATCGCCGTATTTTTCACTATAACGTTAGTATAACAACGGGCCAGCTCCTCCCTTCCCTCCTTTTTCTGACCGCGCCACTCCGACTCGGAGACGATTATAATAGCAACGGCAAAACATTGCCGGCTAGAAATAACGTTATCTGGAAAAAGCTCGGGCGTCGGCGGAGGCGGAGGCGACGCGGCAGCAGGTAATTAGTTTACTTACTCGCCGGCGCGCCGCCGCCGCTCGCTTTTTCCATCGATATCGAGTGCGCGCGATAAGGAATTTATTATTGCCATCTAATTTCGTTTACGACTTGTAAATACGTTTCCGAGAAAATTTATTACTTATGCACTCCCCATCATTACAAAAAGGAAAGGAAAAAAAAAAGGAGGGACGTTGAGAAACGCGAGGCAGAGAGGAAAAAGGGGAGAGTCCAGCGGAGACGAAGCAGGAGGAGGAAAGGAAAACAGCGAGCGCCGCGAAGGAAAACAAAGGGTTGTGCTCCTTCTCCGTCGTCAGTTTGTGTGTATGTGTCTGAGCGCACGCATTCGTACACATGCACCGACGTATAGAGGGAGAAATAAAAAGACGCTCAGTCTCGCGCGATGCCCTATACTTCGCAGGCTTTAATATCGCAACGGCGGAGAGAGCGAGAGCAAGAGAGAGAAGTGCCTTATGGTAATCGTAGACGTCGGCCGATTTTATTTCACCCCTCGCTGTGTACGTACGCGTCCGTACGAGGACGCGTGCGCGCAACACACGCGTTCTCATGGCATAAACAAAACGCGCAACCGTTAATTCCGAAGATGAAATATTATAAGTAATAACATATATCTATAGGCCGTCTCGCGGTCCGGGCGCCCCCCCCCCCTTTCTCTCAGAGAGTGCGAGAGAGATAATAACACGTCACTAAACTATATACGTCCGATGCCCGCGTATACAGCTACGTATAATTGTATAATTATTATTAATGATATCGGGTGCGAGAGCAAGCGCGCGGCCAGAGCAAGCGCCAAGACTCGGGTAACCTTTCGATCTAACCGCGCGAGCACGGCCGAGCGTAACGAGCGAGCATGACTGATTTCTCGTGCATAATATGCGCGCCGGCCGTGTATATATGCCTGGCCGTGGGTGGTGTGCGTACGCGCTGGACCAAAGAGCGAGCTTTAAACGTGCCGTTTAATTAGAGCCGACCGGCCGCGACTTTTCTAGCGATTTACTTCGAACTGAGAGACAAGTCGGATCACGTAGTGATGTTAATTTTTTCATTTTTACTTTGCGACGGCAGCGATGCTGAGAAGCGAACTTCAAATTACTTTAATTCAAGGCTGGCGACTTTTTTTTATTATTGTTAAAATTTAATTGAAATTGTGATTCACTCCTACGTCCCACTGGATCTTTACTCAATATTACGATAGTTGCTGTTTTATAAATTAACATTAGCTGTTGCAAATCACTGCTTTCTAAAGTTTCATTTTCCTTATTCAACTTATACGCAAGCTGACGCTGTATCGTAATTCTACCGTTCAATATCGATGGAATATTCTCGATTGTTATGGTTATAATGACAAAAAATACATTTTTATAATTAATTAAAATATTTGGAAATAAATTTTTAATTATTTATAAGGACGTACGTTTTTGTTTTGTGAATATAATATTCAAGAATATTTCAAAAATGTTCAACAATATAATTACGATGTCGTGACAAGTTCGCGCACTGGAATGATGAAAATCAAACTTTCGAAAATGCATCAACATCTTTAGGATTGGTGTAGATATTAACTGCATGCTTAATCAAAATTCATAATCCTTATATAGGTACGTTTATATTAAATTGCCCGCTTCAAAAATTAACGGCGATTGGTTCATAAATTGTTTATTACTTTTAATTATTGACTATTGGTATATGTAAATTTATGCACAATAAATACCTGCGTAATTATGGTAATTTATTTTGTATTTTACGAGCTTAAAATATTAAATTATTTCGGTTCATATCATTTTTAAATTTCAGAAATTAACACGCATCGCACTGTAGCCCCTTAAAAAATATACTTGCTCGTCCCATTGAAGATTAATCTGAGCAAGTTAATAATAACTGGTGACGAAAGCTCGCGGCTGAAAATTTCGAATATGCTCATACTAAACGAGCGCGTTATCGCCGCGTAGCGTCGCCGGGGCCCAAAGCCCTCGGGCTTTAATTTTCGATCGCGCAAGAGTACTGCGAAGTTTTCGCTTTCGGCGTGTGCCGCACAACCTTTGAAATTCTCGGCGGCGTGCACGCGAGGTGTTGAGCGCGCGCATACGCGATTCGCCCGGCGCGTTACTTATTAAACCCCGCGTGCGGAACAAAATCGCCAAGTTTATCGGGATCGTCGCACAATGAGGCAGGGAACGATAGAGAAGAGAAAAACGAAAAAAAAAGCAGCAAAACAAAGGAGGAAACAACAAAAACGAAGTCGGATCGCGTCTCGCAGTGCGTCCGCGGAATAGCAAAGACGGAGGCGATTATCAATGAGGCGACAGGTGCGCTCGGGCGTGAGCCTTTTATCGATCAGCCTTCGGTGAGTCGAAAAACGCCGTCGATCACTTCCGCGGCCCGGCGAAACTTAAATTGGCGGCTGTAGGTGAGCAAGGGGGGGGGGGGGGAGAGCTCCCGATGAAAAAGTAAAGAGTTTGCAAGTTGTCGCTTTGGCTCATTGTGTCTGCAGGCACTGAGCGGTAACTGTACATTGGATTCCAATCCTCTGAATAATCCAGGGCTTTTATAAAAGACCATTTTCTAGCTCGCGCTCGAGCCTGTGTTGACGTTGCGCGCGCCGAGTCTCTCTCTCTCTCTCTCTCTCTCTCTCTCTCGCTCCTCGTCTTTTATATAAACGGCTCTATCGACGAGCTTAGTGCGCGCATCGAAAATTCACGCGGTGAATGAGAATTTCATGCGAATCAGCCTTTTGACAAAAAGCGATTGTCGGAAGGCAAAGTTCAAGCGCCGCCGAAAGTCTACTTATACCGCGGAAAAATTTCGGCTTTTTACGCTTTTAGATTGATGGAATTTTATTTGACTGTCTATTCCCTACAGGGAAATTTAAAATGAAAGGAAAAAAAGCTTCTATTGCGAAGGTGGAAAAATAAAGTGTTAAGACATTTTATTAGTTATTTTTGTGTTATTTAAATTTACTTATAATAAATAATCTTTAGTTTTTACTTAATTAAATGGATTATTATACAGCCAGGTTCGATCGTTAAATGAAAAATTCTGTTCTACGGACGAAGTTTAAGTCTCAAAATTGACAGTTTACTTTTTGTGCTAAATATTATGTATTTTCAAGGAGTACGTATGTATAGAGCTCCATTAGCTACAAAAGTTCGACAACTTCATTTTAATTTAACCACAGTCAAGCACATTTGCGAGAGTAGCTTATAAAACTCTAAAATGGATATTTTAAAGTAGTTTCTTCCAAAGTACAAGAAAAACGGGGCAATACATCGATACCGAGGGAAAACCAATAGAGAGCGCTAAAAATTCATTAAAGCGTAGGAAAAAAACGTAAAAAAAGTAATAAAAAATAGCAGATGACGGAGTGGGGAGAGCTAGTGAGGCAGAGAAAGGGGCAATACGATTATCGCGGCAAAAGCGGAGGAGAGGAATAGAAAAGGAGAAGTCGGTGCGTCACGTCGGGATTTTTCAAGAGGCGTCGACGTACTATAGACGTGCTCTCGCATGGGTATTCGCTTATATGCAAAGGTGCGCGCTCTTAAAGTGGCAACGCAAGCTCCTCGCGGGAAGAAAAAGAGGAACGCAGAGGAGTCGGGCACGGAGGAGGGCTGCGAGGTCGGCGGGAGGGAGCTGCCGCCGCCGCCGCCGCCGCCGCGATCGTCCGCAATTACATGCTGAATCTTTAATGGAACGTTTCGAGGCTGAAATTAACCGAATGCGCCATCGCCACGTAATGCAGCTCTCGGATAAAGAAAGTCAACCCGCGGTGGAAGGGGATAGGGATAGGGAGATGGAGATGAGCCGCGGTGGGCGCACGTGTGTGCGGCCCGGTGGGAAAGGGACGAGGCCGCGCGCCTCGCGATGACAAACGAGGAAGGACTCGCGCAGGTGGTCTCGGCGATTAGTGGCCCGGCACGTCGCTGAAAAATCCGAGCTCGCCGCGATGAGCGGAGGAAACGGAGCGGCGCCCTCGCCAGGAAAGTCGCTCGCAGACGTGCGCCGTGGAAATTCAACGCGGGGGCGGAGGTGGGGGGGGGGGGGAGGCAGAAAGCCGCCCAGGGCGAGTCAAACGGCAATCTTCACTGCGTCTCCGTCTGCCTCGCTGCCCGCGTGTGTCCCTGTGTGCGGCCGAGCGTCCCCATACATCAGGACCAAATTCGATTTAAGCGTCGTGCAATCGCTATAGGACGCTCTCGCTTAATTCTCGAAATGTCAATTTTATTCTGAAAGGTACGGTAACCTTCTAAAATAAACGGATTTTCCTTATGCAGCTACTTCTTATCCGTTAAAGTTAATTTATCGTAAACAGAAGTATAACAGTTACCACAATTTATTAAACTTGAGTATTAACTTACCTACAAGAAATTCAACGATTATACAATTGGGAAGAATAGTGAAAAATTCCATTATATCCGTCTGATAGAATATTGAAAAATAATCGACACGTATTTT
>JAWWEN010000048.1:7122283-7138757 GCA_035582955.1 Sycophila texana | reverse complement strand
TTTATTTGTTATTATTTAATTTATTTTTTTATCTGCTTTTCCTTAAGGTGTCCGTCTTGCCCGTCCTTCCCCTATTATGTTTAATCAAGTAAAGTGCATTTATTTTATTCCCCTGTCATTTTGACGTAACAAATACACGTAGTGGCACATCAGTGTGTAGTGATAAATTGATTTGCATTCGTCCAGGAAAAATAAACTACGCACTACGATATAGAGGGATTGAAAAAAAAAATCAAGCCAAATCGCGCGGACACTCTTTCCCCTTGCCTAAAATTATACGTCGAAGTAATCGAACTGGCGCGGATCATCATTCCTCCCGGGAGCCGAGGCAATAATTTTCAATAGTCGTTTCGACATTTTTCGAAAGCCGTCGGAGCGTGGCATTGCTCGGCGATCAGCGAAATAGAATGAAAAGAGAGAGCAAGGAAAAAAAAGGCAGGAGGAGGAAGTAGCAAAGACGGGTCCCGCAGTCTCTCGGTGGTCGGGCGCGCGGACGAGCGGAGCACGATGTTTCCGAGTTTGCGAGGCCGGCGCGCGGTATGGAAACCATTATTGAAATCGGCGTAAGCGATTGGTCAACGAGGAGGTACGGAGAGAGGCTCGCATGATTAAGATCATCCAATGATTCCTTCTCTATAATGATAGGCCCTCTCTCTTTCGTGCGCCGTGGCTCGCCTCAGCTGCCGACCCCGAGCCCGTGGTAGGGAGCCGCGAGGTTCACGAGCTAGTGCCTGTCCGTCTCTCTCCTGTTTACTTCTCCTTTTTTTTTTTAAGCGCAAAAAGGAAGAGAAAACACGCTAGGAGGAAAAAGGAGGAAGACGCGAGGCTGTGAGGAGAGACCGAGAGGCAGGGAGAGGAAAAAGGAGAAGAAAGAGGCAATGGTGAGCGCAAGGCAGAAAAGAAGGGAAGAAAGGAAGAATGAAGGAACTTATGCTAATGAAAATCCTTCGTCTTTTTGGTCTGTCGCTGCGGAGGTTCTCGCTCGCGCGCGCCTCCTCTGCATCCTTCGTCTTTCTTTGAGAATACACGCGGAGCGCCGCTATTCAAATACGCCGTGGGACGGGGGAGGTGGGCTCCGTACGAATGAAAACTCAAGTGCGTCGGAAAGGGGAGGGGAAAAAATAATGCGCGCTCCGAAGAAAAACGGGCATTTTGTTTAGAAAACGCGCAATTTTCACAGACACGTGAACAGCGCGCGCGCGCGCGTCGCTCTTTCTTTGCCTCCGTCTCTTTTCATGCCGTCCCACCCGGCAAGATAAACAATATTAAATGATCGTCGTTCCGTTGACGGAGCAAATTTTTACCTCAGCAATAAGACTGAAATTACTTGTGTTTACATTCACGTGGTTGGAAGGCCGGCAGCTTCGGACTCGCTGCGGTGCCTCGGACAAATTCCATCTTATTATTCTCATATACGTGGTTATAATGAAATATTAAGCGAGCGGCCGGTGCGCGCCGCCGGGAGAACGGGAAACGGAGAAAGAAAAAGACGCGCCCGCGCGAGCGCGCGTGAGCCCGGCCAATGAGGTATGCGCGAGCGCGCCGGATTGAAAAAACCATTTAGCAACTGGCCATTATAATAATACGTGATTCGTTTATCTTGGAAGTACAGTCCGCCTCGCTGCCGCTCAATTTTCTTGCAACTCAATTCTCCTCTCCCGTCCTCCCCCTCCTCCCTTCAATAACTCACTCTGCGCGCTTTGGCCCCCCGTCCTCTCTTCTCCGTGTCCTTACACGATCGCACTTTACTTTTGTTCCCGCGATACGCGCGGCCGCCGCTTTCGATTCGCGTACGCACGATAAATTTTACGCCGAGCACGCGAACAATGCGAAATTTAATTTTCCACACCGGGAGGAAAAATTCGGCCGAGAGAGAGGGCCGGGATCGCGTCCGACGAGGCGGGAAATTAAAATGCTGATAATTTCGAGGAGTTTATAGAAACGAACGCGCACCGTCGTAATTTCTGGAATTTTAAATATTGACTCTTTGGTCCCCTTCCAGCGCGCACTTCGCAGCCTCCGTCGTATACCGCACTGCGATCCTGTCCGGCGTATAGGTAGCCCGAATTATTTTTAGCTCCCTGAAAAATGAGCGAACAATTCGAAATTATTTCCAGAATAAATAGACGCCGCGCGGTTAGAATCGCTGTTCCTGAACGGACTGTACGATGATACCGCGCTCGCCCGCGCGGAAGGTATACCTTCGCATTACAATATGAACTTGGACTGCCGCTTGGTCACGTTTGCTCGATGTATGTGTGTGGTCCACTCTCTCTCTGGCTTTACTTTTTTTTCCTCCTTCCTCCATCTTCCCGCACTCGCTCGCTTCCTTTTTCTCCCTCCCGGTCGCGGCCCACTCACCCCCCTTTCAATCCTTTGTTAACTTTATATTTCTCACTGTTTTTTTGAAAACAGAGACGCGCCGGCTCCCCGTGCCGCCCCTGGAAATATATGGCAGCCGATGCTTGAAATATCGCTCGGCCGCGGGGAACGCCGGCATTGTCGGGAGCGCGACAATTTCTCGTGCGAGGCGCACTTTTCCGCCGCGACTTTTCCCTCGCCTAAAAACGGGCCGCGCACGAAGGACGGAGAAAGGGGGAGGGAAGATTGGCCGCCGCGAAGAAAGAGTGCACTTTTCGCTTGCTCGAACCGGAAGCGGAAATGAGATCTTGGTCAGCAGGCATGAATTTTTATCCGAGCGTGCCTTGGAATTTACATAAGCTCCGAGGAGGATCGAGCGAGCGAGGGAGAGAGAAAGAGAGAGAGAGAGAGAGAGCGACAGCCCAGCACCGTATTATTGTGTTGCATCGCGATACAAATGCATTGGTATCACGTTAATAACCCAGCGCACAAGGATGTTTGCCTTAATATTACGCGAGCCAGCACTCTCCCCCGCCCGGACGCGGCAGACCGCATTTTATGAAAACTCTATAGTTTTCCCGCGAAGTTTTCGATACGCGCACCGACGACACTGCTGGTGTATCGTTGTCGCGCGCGTAACGGCTCGCCGCGTCTTTTCCTTATAGCCGCGATTTTCCCCTCGGCTCACCGCGAGATCGGGTTTCTCCGTCTGGCTTTTGATTTCGCGCGTCGACGACGATGTATTGCTTTTTTTTGCTAAGGAAATAATTCCTCGATAAATTTTGAAAGTTTTCAAAGCTATTTTAATCGCGCTTTGGGATCAAAAGTTTTTACATTTTCCTACGGGAAGTAATATAGCAGCAGGGATCTTTTTTTTAACGTTTACTTACTTTAACATACCTTTATGAATTTATGAAAGTAGTTTTAACCATAAATTACAACGTATTCGTGGCTCCAAAGGGGCTTACGTATTGTTTTTATTGTTAATGTTCCTTAAGATTTCTCTGTTCAATTTGCATTTGGCGGCTGTTAGAGGCAGCGAATAAAAGTAATTTATAAAGGTATCAGAGCGATAAACGTAACTTTTCTGTAATTCATGCGCGAACTTTTTTTCCCACTCTTTTTAATAGTTCTTTACAACTTTATCGATCCACGATTTTTTATGATTATTTCATAAGTGCCATTCGGGCAGGCCAAATATTTTTACGACATTGTGCCCCGTAACTGCTAGTAAAAAGCGGACGCGAAATTATTTTGCGATACACCAGAACTAAAATAAATATTTATAACGGGATTAATTTGAATTTCAATAGAGTAATAATATAAACTCGAATAAATTGTCGCAAATACACACGGTTTATCATCATTCATAACGGCTGAAGATCTAATGATCAGTATCGATTTTAAAATAATCAGGACAATTACGTTTCCGCATGCGAAATTAATTTAACGATTAAGGAAGTGCCGGATTCGCGAATAACGGCATTAACTACAAATTGTTATCCATTCAGCGATAAAAGGGGGCAACCTTTCTATTTTCGATCAAAACTCGGGGAAAATTCGATCCACTGTCCCGCGGACGTTTATTATTCAATAAGCAGATCTACTCATGGGCGGCTCATTTACAGCGTCGAGAATCAAAGTATCGCCGGGATTTTATCGCGGGTTTCGGCCGTTTGCGGAAAATCTGTCTGGGAAAAGCTCACCCCCGTGTCGGGCGCGCGAAGCCCGATTAAATCGCCTATCGGATTACGCGCGTTTGACGCGACATAATGTGAAAGTGGCCGAGGGTGGCGGCGACGCACCCTCGCGAAAATAATTCACCAAATCGTTACAAGAAAACAAATCTGATATTTTATCAGCACCGAAGTAATATTAGCTAACGAGCAATCGCCGCTCAATTAAAGCGGCTGAATTTTGAATATTCATCCCGGCGCCGGCGAGCCGCGTCCTGGATATTGCGATCGACGTTGTTATATAAATTATTAAATGTCAACCGGTGCGAGCGCACGTCCGTGGCTCCCGATACCGTCCGGAGAAAAGGCCGCAAACCCCGTGGGAGAGGTCAGTGATTACTAAGAAAACGCTCTATTCTTTTCGATGCTAAGCAACGCACTCCCACTCTCTCTCTCCCCTATTGCTAGACGACACTGAGTGCAGGTGCATTTATTGTTGGTTGCGTAAGTTGCAACCGTGACCTTACGTCGCGGGTCAATAGCGTTATTCACCTATTCTTTTATACGCAATTCCAACATTTTATGTATTACGCATTTTAAGTATTTCTACTATTCTTCCTCCACGACCACGCTCTATTCTTTATTCTCATTTTACGTACTTTCTGTACAATTTGTCGCAAGGCTGAATGCTTTTCTTATCTCTTTAATAAGCTTCACAATTATATTTTACAGACGTTTTTCGAATAGCAAGTGTGAAAAATTGAAGAAATTCAAAAGAGTTTTTATGGAAAATAATTCATCTCGGACGGGAAGTAAAACTTTTAAAGTGCTTTTCTAAAGACATTTTTCTAACTTTGGGAAGTTGCACATGCATACTCATTATTTGAACTTTAAGAAAACTTACAAAAACATTTTTTTTTGCATAGTTTTAAAAGAAAAAAAAAATTGGCATTAGCGAGCACACTTAAAAATCAATCGATTTTAAAGGCAAACTTTGAATTTATTTCCCAGCGTAGCCAATTTAAAGTCATATTGAGTCATATTGTGTTTTCTGACATGGAAAGTTTATGCTCTACCTTTACGAGGCATTAAAGCCATAAAACGAATTTGCCCGATTAGATAATTTAAAAAAAAGGCAAAACTTTCCATTTAACGAGATATCTAGCTCTGCAGCAAAACCGTATGCAAAAAGCATTTAAAAAGCGTCGGCTAACAAGAAAATACAAAGCGACTCAACGCGTCTTTATAGAATTTTGCTCGCGCGAAAAAAAAAAAAAGAGGCTTGCTCCTCTCGCAAATTTTGATCACCCAATCGAGCTTACGCGCATCGGGTTCGGCGCGTCCCCGGTATGCATCGGCGAATTAGGTTTTATTCGCACAGGCCGCCCCTCCTGCTAGCCGCGCGTTCCCGCGTTATAAGTTTTGTGTATGCAAAAGCTGATCCGGCTCGGAGCGTCGTTTCTCATCCGCGGAAATCCGCCTCCGGACCCCGGCGAGCGGCGACTCGCAAAACGGAGGCCGGAACAAAGGGTGAAATACCGGAGCGAGGCCTATATCTAAACAGCGGCGGCCGGCGCTAAAACGCCCAGCCAGAACCCCCTGGATTAAAATTGCGACCTTGCGAGGTACCCCCCGCGGCGGCGGCGCGGCGGCGGCGATGCTCGAGATATATATCTCTTCGGCAAATACGGACGAATTATGTCGTGTGGTCGCGGACTCGCTGTGCCGGTGCACCTGTCTCGCGACGGCTCTAAACAAAATTCCTCGCGATTCCGCTTTTTCTCTTTGCGCTTTTTAACTTTATTTTTAATATTTCTCCTATAGTATTACTTTTGGATTTTATTTTATTATTTCTCGAAATTTAGATTATTAGTTAACAGTTAAGCTTTAATTGTACTTTTAAATACAAACTTTTTTCAAGAATTCTCGCCGTATTGATCACCGTAAAAATTAAGTGAACGGCCAACGCCTTACGGCACCAGAAATTTTTACGAAAAAATCACTGCAATTTTAGTTGATTCTTATCAATGGCTGGCAATAGTGTAAAATTTTATTCGAAAAGCTTCGAGATTTTTGCAGGGAAAGCTTCATAAAAATTACGGAGATTTTCTCTTAAAAAAGAATTAACTAAAATTTCTTTTTTAAATCTCACTTGTATTTAAATATTTTACATGCATATTATCAGTATAATTTAGTAGATTGAATAAAGCCAAGATAAAAAGGCATTTTGATAGTTTTTCAGCTATCCGCGGCAAAGGTAGAAGGAATGCAATCGCGGTAACATTTAAACACAGAAACAATCGAGATCTTGGCGCTGGTCGGACAGCACTTGATTACACTCGAGTCGAAGCGCATTTGTAGTCGGAATTTGCGTTCATTTGTTCTATGGACACGCTATCGCGCTTACTCATTATACATTATACGCGTCACGATGATTTCTTGACAAGCGGCTGATTTACTTATGCACAACCAATCAGCAGACACAAAGGCTCATAGAGGCCAGCGCGCGACAGCCGGCCCGGGCTGCGGTTCGAGCATTTACCCACACTGTCGAATATATGTATATATATAGGTCCTTCTATATTATAACACGCGCTCGGCCATTACCCATGCATGCGTGTGCACCTCCTCTCTCTATATATATTCATTTAATGTATTTCGGAAGCTAGCCAATAATAATCGCGGCGGTGGGCGAATTCTGTCATTATGCCGGACAATTATAATAATTATTTGCCTTTCGCGTCGTAATAATTAATACGGTGGGCCAGTTCGACGCAATACATATAGTTTGTGTGTGGCGCGGATATCGCGCCGTATCGACGTAACGCCGGTATCGCATATCGCGCCTCGCGATCGCGCTAATCATTTGTGCGCGCTCCGTTGCTGCAACAACGTGCACTTCCCTCGCCTGTTTGTTTAGATAGGATTTTGATATTATTATGCCTGCCTCCCAACTCCCCTCCAACGCCGCACACTACCATTCTACGACCCCCGTGAAGCCGTTTATTAATTAATTCGCTAATTAATGTTAACTCCGAAAAATAAATCAGTTTAATACGTCTCTCTAAGTCCTAGCGCATGTTTATCAAACTAATATACCCCTATTTATTAATAAGAAACGCTATTCGCGGATCTGCGTTATCTGTTACATTGAATTCCAATTAGAGCCTTTTGAGTTACGATCACAGTTTCCGCTACGATGGTTTCCACTTTTTTTGGAGTTGTAATTTTACCAGTTCTTTAAAGTAGTAATTTATAACTTTTCTAAAACCGGAAAATGCCATTTCAGGTTGGTGTTACGATGATTAAAATGTTCCACTGTTGTTTGCAAAATTCATCGTACATATCTGATTTAGTTGATAGTATATTATGTTACAGATTTATCAAATGTTATTATCTGTGTGTCTATGACAGACATCAGTGTCTGATTATACAATAGTATTCCTATATCTGTTTCTAAAAGGCTAGCGTGCACGAATAGAATTATTTTATGAAATATCACTCCTAAAATATAGAAGCAATAAAAATTTTGTAATTTATCAAACAAACCTTGAGGTTTTCAATTTCCCGCTTAAGTGAAATTTAAAGTCCTCGTTATTTCAGTAACCGCGATTAATCGTTGAGGCGGATACTTACTTCTTAAATATCAAAAGAATAAAAAAAATGAATTGGCAGCGAAAAAACTCGTATCGGTCAACGACAAAGAAAAGTCAATTAGTAAGACGTATAAAGTAGAGACTTTCGCAAGCTGCACAATTGGAAACTGCGTAGTTACACTGACAGCCTCGAAGCATCTCGTTCGCCCATGGAAGATTCGCGAAGGAAGCTGTCGGGGGTGTAAAATTTCGAGCTGACGGAAAAAGGGTAAAGAGCAAGGCGACGGCGGGCCCAAAGTAGATCGTAAATAATTTCTGCTACGGCGCCGTTAAAAATTACCAAGTTTAATATTAAATAATTCATTTTAATACTGGCTCTGTCAAGTATCGGCCTCGCCTGGCTCTGGTGCAGGGGAACGAGGAAAGGGGGAGAGGGAGGCACCGCAGCCAAGTCGCTGCAGCAGCCAACGCAGAAGAAGCGGCGGGGGTAGAGAAAGCGGTGGAAGGGGGGGAAGGGGGTGCCGTGACGACGACGGCGCCGCTGGGCACGGGGGCGCCCATGAGGCATCTATAAATTTGTAAAGTTAATAAATACTTAATGGAGGGCACCGCTTTGTAAGCCGCCTGCCTGTGTAGGTTCGCAGTCGTCTCGTCGACTACTGCGGCACTACCACCTCGGCAGACCGTACGTGTACACGCCACTCCCCCTTCTCTCTCTCTCTCTCCCTCTCCCTCCCTCTCTCTCCCTCCCTCCCCCCCGTCCTTTCTTCCGACTCGCGCGGCCACGCGGATCGATCGTCGATTTTCCGATCGGCGGCTATACGGTGGCGGCGTATTTTGTTTGCGGTGCGATTTGATGCCAACGCAAGCGCGCGCCCCTGCTTCGCCCCGCTCTCGCGGACATTAGCAACTCGACACTGCATAACTAATGGCTGCCACTGCCAAGGGCTACGCTAAGAATTTGCGTCCGTGCGCCGCGTGCTTTTCGCGGGGAAACAATTTCTAATGAAAAATTAAGGCGACTCCTGTTGCGGATGTACCTCTTTTTCGTACATTAATGAATCACCGCTGAACATTTCCGCGCGCTCTTTTTGCGCTGCCTATACAATAACAAAAACTTTAATCAACTCCGATGGGTTACATATTGCCTCCAAGAATTTCAATGAATAAAATATTAAACGAAGGCAAAAAACAAATATTCCATTTAAGTTCGTCGAACTTTCTCGAAGCAATTTCAAAGTTTAATTGCTTTATAAGTAATAATTCACTGGAGGGGAAAAACAGTCATATTTAAAAAGCTACGAAGAGATTTCCCACAATTTTTCCTTATCAGCGGCGCTCCGGCCGAATAACGGAGCATTTCTCTGTATCGGTAGCGGGCGCGGCTGTGTACGGAGCGTGAATGGAAAGAGCGCATTATCATATCTCTTCCCCGCGTTGACATTGCCGACGCATTGTTGTCGTCGGGTAGGAGGGGGCCTAATACACGAGGAATTGGCCTTGTCCGTCTTCGGGCTTCCGGCCCGTCACTCCGCGCACCTGACGTTTTTACAACTCTCGCGAAACTCGCTCCCCTCCCCTCCGCCGTCCCGAACGATTGCTGCCGGTAACGCGAGTACAAGATTCACTTGGCTATTTATTTCTGTCGGTACGCGGCGCCACTTTGGGATTGGCCTTGCGCACTTTTTTTTTTTTTTTTTTTTTTTTTGCGCATGCTTTTGGACCATTTCGGCGGGTATATAGGTAAAAATGAATCCTTTTTTTGTTTCAAATGGATCGAAAATTGAATTACAATAACGTAATTTTAGTTCCGTTAAAATAACTTTTTTTTATGAACGTTGGGGAAAAATAGCTCATAATTGTGAAAACGATATGTAATATGATTTTTTTTTTTTTTTTTAATTATTTCTCTTTTTTTTTGTATCGAGCAAATATAGCTTTGTACGGGAAAGAAAATTCTGCTGGAGTGGCAAGAAATTCAACCGTGAATCGGGATATATCTAAAGTTTTTATGGAGGTGGAAAAAAAAGTTTGACAGCTCTCATCAATAATCTTGTTGCTTTTGCCACAAAAAATGTGGTAAAATTTTTTAAATAAATCGTTTACCCTTTGAAATATTTCGTGAAACCGAAGTGACCTGGGGTACCGGTTCACGCGTACACCACGGTTAGTCAAATCCTAATAACTCTTTAATATACATGCACATATAAAAACATTGCACGTACCTTATACAGAATACTGCATTGTCATCGAAAGTGTAGTTTAAAATATTTAGTGACATACAAAAATTATTCTTCATAAAACACACATCATCAATATTCATCTACACTGTCATTAAAGAACATTTATTTTTTTTTTTATTTTTAAGAAAGTATTTCAAATTGATGAACAAGAAGCAATTAATCATAAAATAACCTTTTTTGTGTAATCGAATGTTGTAACGCAAATACAGTTAAGTAAATGTGCAGTAAAATGGAAAAAACTAAATGCGTATAATCTAGAACTGTAAAAATTAGGATAAATCTATGGGTTAGGGCTCTTTATGTAATTATAAAGTTGACGTAATTAAAAAATAGATAATAGTAAAACATCTGTAGACTGTCAACTAATTCAAGTCTCGTTAGATTCGGTTAGTTTTTAGATAATATTTTGAAATAACTAGCTTACACTTACTAACATTTTCTCGAATAAGATACTCTTTACATTTATTTGAAATGAACAGCGAAGGTTTGAATTTTTGAACGGGTTAATTTGCTCTGTCAGTTTGATTGACTTGTTCACCACTTAATCTTTTAAAATAGGTCATATTTAAGGCCCTTGTGTAAAAGAAATTTGGAGGTTTTAATGTGAAATCTGAAAAACTTTAGTTAGACATAATAAGTGTAAAAAATCAGACATGATAAGTGTAAAAATAGGTAGAGGTTAAACAATTGAAAAGGGCATGATTAATTGAAAACAACAATTTGATCAGACGTGAATAGAGATTGAACCGCAACATTTATGAGGTTCTAAAAAAATAGAAGGATAGAATAATAAAAGAGCAACAAAAATATCCTCTATATTTCACAGGATCAATAAAAAATTTGAAAAACTAACAACAATGGGTAAAATTCTAACAGTCTTATGGGTGCATGAAAAATGGTGTAATCTGACAGTCCACGGGTTTCTATTTTAAAATAAAAAATGAAATATTTATAAGATTGCTATCTTCTTTCACGCGATTTCCAGCACCTCGCGGCCTAGCGTTGCGCGAAAGTTTAAATAAGCTCGCGTAAATGAAATTGCTTGGTAGATGTAGCGCATCAAGGCGACATCTCTCATTCGCAGACGAAGTGCAGTCACAGGTGAGTTAAGGGTTGCATGGTCCGGGGTGCAGAGTTGGACCGGGGGGGGCGGCTGGACGCGGCTCTACCAAGTCAATCACCGGCTACACGCGCAAAAGCCGCACACCAGCGTGAAACAAGCTTCAGCATACATTAATCACCGATGCTAATGGTATCATAGCGGACATAGCTCAGGCCCGCTTGCGCTCGTTCGCACGTGCGCTTCCAAAGTAAGGGGATGTACGGCCGGCCGTCGCCGTCCCACCGCCACCAGGAGACAGGCCCGGCAAGCTCGCTCACCCGTTTAAAACGCATACATACGGAGAACCTTCCCGTGCGGACGTTTACGCATGCACGAGCGACGACCGCTGCGGATCCCCGAATCTCCTCCTAAGCAGTTAATCTGAGGATAGGCGAGCCGAGCTCTCCCGCGCTGCTTTCATCGAAATAGACGCTTTCTTTTTCTCTTTTTCTCTTTTTCTCTCTCGTCGATAAGTTCGTCGGAGTTCGCCTCATCAGAATTTACCGCCCGATAAATTGCATTACATTCCAGATGTAGCTTGATTAAAATCTCGCTTCTATTTAGAATGGTCCGATGAAATTTGCAAGCGCTATATATCCGCCGCGAGCTCTATTTTCAGAACAATGGCTCTTCGCAAATAAATTCCGAATCTCGCCCGAAGAATCTTCGCCGTCTCCGTCCGACGGCAAAGCGCAATGTAGAAAAGGCCTCGCCGGCCGGAGCGGGCTCGTGACCAAACGATCCGAGCGCGAGAAAAAGAGCCATCCGCGAACTGCGCGGAAAAAAAAGCGGCTCTCGCAGCGTGTAAGTGAAGAAAAAGGAGTGGAGAGACCGAGATCGAGAGCGATGCAACGGCGGGGGAGTAGCAGGCAGGGAAGATGGAAATGGAAATAGAGGACGTGGGAGCGATGTCCGAAGTGACTCTCGAGGGGTGGAACGATACCCGTTCGAGGGCTCGAGGACTGTGGGGTGGCGGGGGAGGACGAAAGAGAGTGGCGGCGCGGGGCTGGGACGCAGAGGGAAAGGCTGCCAAGAGGAGAGAGGGGGAGACTAGCGGCGGCAGTAGGAGGGCAGCTGCGGAGCTCGAGGTTCGTCCTATCAATCACGGTATTATTATCGAGTCCGTGATTAGCAAGGCATGCTAACGATATCTCTGGCCGAAGGCCCCGAGCCTCTCTCTCTCTCTCTCTCTCTCTCTCTCTCTCTCCACCCCCCTCCAGCACACACACCTACGTCCGCGTATTTGCGTCTAGGAAACTACAGAGCGTTGAGTGCACGTACGCGCTTGGAAGGGGCGAGCGGCAGACCGAATGAAATGTGCGCTTGTTTGAGTATAGCAGCGTGTGCGCGTGTGTCCAGGAGCGGGAGCGAGGCATCCGATCTAGGAGCGCGCGAGTTGCGGCAAGAGAGACGGAGAGGGAGGGAGAGAGAGAGGAACGAGCGGATCGGTGTTGGCCGCAATGCAACTGGAGTGGCCGCACGATGCGCGCGATTCCCCCCCGAGTAGCGGGCAGCAACCCCCGCCGACATCGCCAATACCATGACGAGGTTATCGAAAGATCGAGAGGGAAGGGGGAGGGCGTCGAGGCTGACCTGATCGAACCTAATGTGCGCGGCGCATAGCTTCCTCGCGTACATTGATTTAAAGCCGCCCTTACTGTCCTCCTCCTACTGGCGAGTGCGGCCAGCTGCGAGCATGTAGGCCGCCAGGCAGAGCGCCGGGAAAAAGGCGCTATTTCCCGAAGATTTGCATAGGGGCAGGGAGCCCCGATGCTAAATCAAATTTGTTCGCGTGTCTCGAGTGCTGCGCCGACTTTTTCCATATCGCTTACTGGATGCACCGGGAAGCTTCGTTACGCGCCTCTTTCTCCTTTTTATGGGATCGGCCCGCGTGCCGCTCTACCTTTTTTTTTTTTATTTTCGTTTGGAAATTGATACTCTTTCGAGTCTCGCGCGATTGAATTAGGCGGCCCGCTCGCGTTATTTTGGCTGATTAGCCCGCGCCGATGAATGGAATAAATATTGAAAATTCTTTGGCCCTTCGTGGAAAGGTGCACCCTTTTACCGACGTCCATCGATGTTTATTCAAAAAAAAAAAAAAAAAAAAAAAAAAAAATTGCGCTTGAAAAAAAAAGCGCGCTACCCTTTTAAAAATTTTACGAGAATGCGCCCTCAATTATCCCCCCGCTTTTTTACTTTTTATTATTTTTTCAATAAAAAAAAGAGTGCAACTCGCGTGCAATAAATCCGCCCCGCGCGCTTTTCACTCGATCTCGCGAAATAAGTCGTGAAAGAAAAAAATGCGCGGTCGCTCGGCATAACGATTCTGAAAATTCAATGATCAGGCATACATACTCCTTAGCTCGACGAGTGCTCTTTTTCCCCGCGGCAGCCAGCAAATGCGTGCATCACACATATCCACCGTCGGAGAATCCAGCCGTCGACGTGTCCGAGGATGCGCGCGATACGCTCGGCCAGCGGATCGAGAGATTCCGGGGTTCGCAGTCAAATTATTGGTACATTTTATTCGAGTTATACGGATCGCTCGCAATGCGATTCGCCGCTAAACGCGTTACGGGAAACGTAATTTAGCCCAGCGTCAGGACGGGCGGCTGATCCCCTGTCCGCGCGTGTGCGCGCACGTGAGCCTGTGTGGGCGAGCGCGTGCACGAAGCGGAATATGCGCCTCGTGACGGACATCGCTTTGTCTCCCTCCCTCTTTGTAAATCCCTTCGTGCGACTATCTCGCTCTCTCGTCGCCGCGAGCGCCCTACGGCCATCAGTCTCTGTCTCTTTTTCATAATTCGATTATCGTCGCTACATATTCGTCCGTATTCCTCTCCGTCTCTGGGTGCCAGCCCCTCCCCCTTCCATCGGTACTTGAACTGCCTTAACCGTTTTCCGCTCGCCTCGCAACTACACGCCCTATACTCTTCTTTTTTCAGCCTGCAACCAACCCCCCGTGCTCGCGTTTATTCTTTCTTTCCCTCGTATCTCGACGTCCTTCTGCTCTTCGCCCTCGCCCCTCCCTCTTGTGGATAAAAGAGGAAGAAGAGATAGGCAGCGATAGATGTATAAATGAATATTGGCTTTTATTATATTTGCGAAGTGCACAGGCAAATCGCAAGGTAAATCGAATAAACAAACTTCCAGTCCTGGGGGGGAGCACGAGGTTTACAATAAAATGTAAGTTTTAAATAAAAGGGGGAAAAAGGCGAAGGAAAAATATCGCGGGCGGGAGGAGACAAAACGACCGCGATAAATAATGCGAGTAATTCTTGTGTAAATTAAGAGCGAAAAGCGAAATACAAATGTTGGCTCGCAGAAAATGAGTCGAAGAATTTTACAAGGCAGCGGTTTCACCGTCCACAAGGAATATTAATTCTTCTCCAAGTAGCAATAAAGTCTTTAAACTGTGGGTAAAAAATTTCGATTAATCCGAGCGATAAATTTTCAAAATCACCGTATTGCAGGATTTATCGCGCAAAATTATAAGATACATTCGAATAATCAGTAGTATTTTCTCGAAATGTTATTATATGCGTTTACACAATGGCAAACAAACAGGGTCGTTTAAACTAATTAAGTGAGCATCGCGGATGAACGATGGCAGCGCGCCGTATAAATTCTACGTGAAAATAAATGATGAAAAAAAGCGCGGCGAAACCTCATGCGTTAACTTGGAATAATAAAGGTGAGCCTTAATCAAAGGAAAATTGTGAATCGGACGAGTAAAAGCAATAAAATAAAAGAAAAGAAGGAAATGCGTGTGGGCGAGAGCTGGGAGTGAGAGAGAAAGAGAGAGAGAGAGAGAGAGAGAGGAGAAATGCAGTATGCATGCGGATGCACGCGCAATGTCACCGATGCGCTCGGCGGCTCTCGCTATCGCGCGAGCTAATGATATTTCGCACCCATTATGAAATATTCGAAATGATTTGCCTGCATTGTACATTTTGATTCGGCGCATACTCGTCCTCCCCCCCGACCCCCTCGATGGCTTCCTGCAAATGCCAACAAACCAATCCTGTTTTCCTCTTGCTCCTATATACCACCCCACCTCTGGTCGCACACACAGCCACCGACAGTGTGAAATATTAACGATTTTTGTGTCCTTCGCTCTCCTCTTTCACTCGCTGTCTCGCTCTTTATTGATTTATTCTTTTTGCGCTCTTTCGATTGCGAGTTTTCGACGTGCTTGCGCTCTCTTGCTGACAAAAATATTGCATTAGCCGCGCGCTACAAATTGCGTTTCTGTCCCGGATAATTGAGTTTTCGAAGTGTATAACTTATTAAAAAAGTAGTTTATGCTAATTTACACGACCCCCTGTTCCCCTTCTTTTGCCGACGCGGCCGTTCGCGCTTTTTCAAGGTGAACGCGCGTTTGATTGTAGAAGAGCACATTTCTTTTTATTTCATTTCCACGAAGGAAACATCAGAAACGCGACTGCCTTGATAATTGCTAGAGTGCCAAAAATGACGTTACACATTTTTTACATGAGTCATAATATATCAGTCGCATCTGTCGCTACGTATGTTAATGAATTATTTGCATTTTCAATGGACGTTATTATCTTCTTCCAGTTCTCTCGAAAATAATGTACTCTTTTCTGTTAAACGCCTCTTTCAACTGAAAAATTCTTATTCACGAATCTTAGCATTTTTCCATTACACAAGTGTATTTAGTAAAAAAAAAAAAGAAAGGAGTAAGGCGAGCCAAAGGAGACAATTATAGGGGGGTATCACACCTCGTCAGCTTTTTCCGCAGCGAGGAAAATCACGCAGCACGCCGGCTGGTAAATCCGCTTGGCGATCGCTTGGGCAAAATCGGCCGACAAAAGGCGGCCTCTCGTTCCCCGGCGAAATAATAGAGGTGTAAGGGATAAAGAGCGCGTTTATCGCTCGCAGCCAGGGACGCGCGCTCGGGCGCGCCAGCCCCGGGGCGTGCGGGAGCGAGCGAGCGCGCGAAAAAGAGAGGCGCGCGCGCGCGCGGGAGGGTTAGTTTAAATTCTCTTCCGTCACCGCAAACATGCATAATGCAGCCGGGGCGCCGCGCGTGTAAACGTGTAAACGTCGAGCGCGCGTCGAGCGCTAACCGCTAAATACGAAAAATCCCCAACCACCTGTGCGCGCCCGCACGGCCCGTCCGCGTGTTTCAAGTTAATTGCAGCATAATTGCGGTCGACATTTTGTTGCTCTTGTCGAGCGACCACCCGATCGCGATTCCCGTGACTTTTCCTCTGCGGCACCCTGCATGTGGCGCGGTGTCGATCCAGATTTACTTTTTTACTTTAGCCACGGTGCAATTATTTATTACCTTGACGTCGCTTCTTTTATTGTACCTACATTAACTTACTCTTCCACATTACACTACAGTCGTACACTGAGCTCAATTATTTATTCTTTTAATTGATATACACATATATAATAAACATTAAGTAATAAAATAATATAATGATCTCAAAGATATATTAACATGTTTCGGGAAAAATATTTAGA
>JAWWEN010000048.1:7096736-7107072 GCA_035582955.1 Sycophila texana | reverse complement strand
CGCGGCGGCCGCGGGGGTGGGGGCCGCGCGCTCTCGGCCGCCTGGCCGCGCGCGAGCGCCGCCACCCGCGCATATACACACACCGGCGCGCGGCGGGACGCGCCGAGCCGTGGGGGCCCCTCAGTCGCGACGCGCTCGTCACGCGGTGCACATCGTCGACGCCGACACGCAGCCGCCGCCCGCGCACAGCCACCGCATCGCCGACACGCAGCCGCCAGCTGCTCCGCTTCCTCGACGCCGGCGCGAACCGGCCGCAGCTCCTCAGCGTCGCGACGGGGCCGCGAGCGCGCTCCTCTCGCCTCCGAGCCCGCGCACCGGCCCGGGACACGAGCACGTGCTCGCTCGCCAGGGGGCGGGCGGACTCCCTTCCGCCCGCGCGTCGGCAGTGATCCCCGCGACCTTGACATTCTAGTGAACTCAGTGCGAGCGCGTGGCCGAGGAACTCTCTCGGGACTCGGTGTGGCTCGGCCTCCCAGGGACAGTGATGGCAGCCGGCCGCGCTGCCGGAGCCGCGAGCCACTGAGGGTGCGAGTGTCGCAGCGCGTTGCCAGTGCTGGAAAAAAGAGTGAATAGAGCGCCGCGGATGTTGCAGATGGCCCGGACGCAGCAGTAGCCGCCGGCCGTCCCCCGCAGCGCCCCGGATCCTCGCCGAGACGGAGGAGGAGAGCGCAGCGCGCGTCACGGCCGACCGGGAGCTTCCCGCCATCCACGCCGGCTGCCCGAGCCCCGCATTCTCTAAGCTGGCCGGCCACGAGCTCGAGGAGGACGCGATGGCGCAGCAGAGCGGCGCCGGCTCGCCCCAGCAGTTCTGCCTGCGCTGGAACAACTACCAGACGAACCTGACCAACGTCTTCGACCAGCTGCTGCAGAGCGAGAGCTTCGTCGACGTGACCCTGGCCTGCGACGGGCACTCGGTCAAGGCCCACAAGATGGTCCTGTCGGCGTGCAGCCCCTACTTCCAGGCGCTCTTCTTCGACAACCCCTGCCAGCACCCGATCGTCATCATGAAGGACATCAAGTGGCCGGAGCTCAAGGCCGCCGTCGAGTTCATGTACAAGGGCGAGATCAACGTGTCGCAGGAGCAGATCGGCCCGCTGCTCAAGGTGGCCGAGAGCCTCAAGATCCGCGGCCTGGCCGACGTCAACAGCGAGCACGAGCTGACCTCGAGGCCGAGCCTGGAGGACACGCTGAACCTGGCCGGCGGCCTGCAGCAGCGCAAGAAGCGCCGCCTGGCCTCGGGCGACCGCTCGCCCAGCGCCAGCAACTGCAGCCCGGACCGGAACGCCTCGGACCACGACCACGACTCGGCCAGCACGGGCCAGGAGAGCCACGGCCTGGGCTCGAGCTCGACGCCCCGGAGCCTGGGCTCGCCCAACGTGCCCAGCATCAGCGTCACGCCGCAGATCAACCTGCAGGAGCTGCCGGTGAGCCTGCCCCTGCCGCCGCCGCCGCCCCTGCCGCCGCCCTCCGGCCAGGGCCCCCAGGGCCAGCAGCAGCAGCAGCAGCACCAGCAGCCCGGCCAGGGCTCGCAGCACCCCTCGGTCGTCGGGCACCACGTGTCGGCGACCGGCCACGTGACCGCCGGCCCGCACGCCGCCGTCAATCACCTCGGGGCCGCCCACGCCGTGGCCCAGCAGCTCTCGGTCGCCCAGCAGCAGCAACAGCAGCAGCAGCAGCAGCAGCAACAACAACAGCAGCATCACCAGACCGGCCAGCAGACGGTCGGCGACGACCTGGAGATCAAGCCCGGCATCGCCGAGATGATTCGCGAGGAGGAAAGGGTGAGTACCATTCCCCCTCTACGCTTCTCCCTCTCGCTTCGGCCTTTCCTTCCTCATTATCTCCGCTTTTTTTCCTTCGCTGCGAGTCCCTTTCCTCCGCTCGCCGAGCTCTTAATGTGCCGAGCGCGAGAACGCTCGCTACTCATTTACCTTGATTAAAACCGTAATTAGTAATTACATTCGCGGAATATTACTCGCGCCTCTTTTTCTCCTCCCACCCCCATCGCGCTCGCTTTATTTCTCTAAGTAGTCGTCGGCGGAGCCTCTCTCGCGTATATATAAAATATATGTATACATAAGTAATGACCGGTCGTGCGCGCACACGATTCAAGCGGCGCGCAGAACGCGAGAGATATATATTAAGGGGCTCATTAAAAATGGCCGTACTTCAATTACAAAAGTAATTACGCCCGGCGCGCTCTCCTCTCCAGTTTCTAGAGAAAAGTATTACGGGCAAGCGCGCTTGAAAAATAAAAAGCCGCGAAGGGGGCAAGAGAGAGAGAGAGAGAGAGAGAGAGAGAGCCGCGAGAATAAAGATGAAATAACAAAACGTTATTATATCCGCAGGCCCGTCGAGATTTTTCAAGGCCAGCGGCTCCCAAGTCCCCTTGACGCGTAAATTAAATAACATTAAATTAGCCGATCGTTGCGGGACGGACAATATCGGCCGGGAGTAAATAAAACTCGGAGCGCAATCGCGACCCGTATATCTAACGCGCCCACATGCGCGCAGCCGGGAGATCGCCACTTCGGCGGTATACTGCCGAGGAGAGAAAAAAAATTTAATCTTCCCGGGGATGTACGCCGGCGCATTATATGCGTTTTCGGTAGTAACGCGCGCTCGCCACGCTGGGGTTAACTTACGCCGCGCCACGGGGGGCGGCGGGGCGGGGGGTTGGAAGAGGGGAGCATTGCGGAGGAAAAGAGTCGCTCGCGCGCGCGCGCGGGAGACAGTAAATCGCGAATCGTATGTGCCCATTCATCCTGATACACGCGACTGCCGGACTGCATATTTCCTTGTGCGCGCGCGCGCGCGGGCGCAGTTTAAATTAGTGGCCCTTTTTTCCCGCGCGTCCGGGCGTTACGCGAAGAATCGGCCGATGTGTGCGCGTACACGTATCGGGGAAGGATCGTTCGGGAACGCCGCCCCAAATTGAAAAGTTTGATGTATTAAAATCGCTCCTTCACTCTCTGGACCCTTTCTTTTTTTTATCTCCCCGGCGCGTAAATTTTTTGCATCCGAACGGCAGTTTTGCATTTACTGAGAGGACGAGGCACTTGCGCAATGCCGAGTCGGAACGAGCGATTCCGACTCTCGTATGCGGAACCGATGTTCCTTTTTTTTGCTTTTTTTCTTTTTCTCCTTTTTGTGCTGGTTGGAGAAAGGAGAGGGGAACGTATACTGTTTGTTTAGGTGATCGGGATATGCGTACGTGTTTTTTGTTAACGTATGCCTGCCGGATGGGCTCTTGCCGGAGAAAATGTATTAATTGGGTTGAGTTATGGTAATATTTTGAAGGAATATTAATATACGTGAAATTGAATAATTTTGAGTGTTTTGATATAATCGTATTTGCCGAGCATCCTTCTTCGGTTTTCATTTCGACGACACTAATATAAACTATGAATTCAAATAGTCATTTGAATTGCATACACATTAATAATAATATTATTAATAATAAGGAGAACGAAGTATTTAAATTATAATCACTCATTTTTAATACAACTCATTTGAATATTTGAATATTCTAAATTGTAAAATGTGATAAAATCATTTAGCCGTATTCATAATGCATTAGCCTGGAAAGACAGTAAGAAAATAATTAAATAAAATTAGACGGAGTAATGCTGAAAATAATGACGCGAGGGACATAATAATTTCGCGATAAAACTTTAATTTCTAAAGAACAGAATAAGAAAACCAAAAAATGATACAGCCTCGATTTACGGCGCGGCTCGTAAGAACCGTAGCGACTTATGCAATAATAACTATAATTTTTCAAGAGTCGAGGAAAAGAGCCGTTCCGCTCGTTCCAGGCCTCGAAAGCGAGAGAAAAAAAGGATCTAATTTTCCCCGAATCACCATGAAGCGAGCGCGTTGACGATCTCATTTCGATGCAGCCACACAGCCCCTATGCTAATACAGCGAGACGAGCCGTGCCGGTCCCCGGGTCACTTCGTCGAACGCCAAAGGACCTAATCACTCCCATGGCCTCGGCCTCCGTCGTACCGCGGGGGACAGAGAGAAAGCGATGCGGAGGGGAGACAGGGAGAGAGAGAGAGAGAGAAAGAGAGAGAGGAAAAAAAGGAGAAGAGGAACAAGGGCCGACCCTTCCCGCGGCCCCAGGTAGCTCTCGCATCGACGGAACGCTCTCGCATATATTTTAATAAGGGCCGAGCTCCCGCGCGAGCGTAATGCTATGTGTTTTAAATATTTCGAAAATTGCTTTCCTAGGAAACTCGCCGCATAATGGCAATACTCGGAATATAATCCGCCGGAGATAGCCTACTCTCCGCACTTAACTTCTTTCCATTTCCAAAGCGCCCTCCCCGGCGGGGTAATAACGCCGCGGCAGAAACTCGAATCTCCGGCGCCGTTACGCAGCCGCGTATATACACGGGCGCATAACGCGGAGCTCGATTTTTCCGCGTCCGGCTCATTAGCGATTAGCATTCCGATTAAAGGAACGGCAGGATAGAGGGTCATTCGGTAATGGGAGGAAAGAGAACGACGAAGCGCCGCCATTCGTCAAAGTCCCGGCGATCGTTGCCTTCGGTCCCCCACCCCCGCGCTAAATTTTCCATTTCCAAAATGGCACTGACGGACGCGCGGAGAGCCGGGCCGCCGCGGTAAATCAGAAATTATCTTGTCGCGTCCGCGGTGCACTCGGCGTCGTGCCTTTTCCCATCGAAACTCGCATAAATACCGGGCTACGCGGCCGGCATCCCTTCGACTGTCCGGGCCGCGATATTATACGCGCGACTTGATGGACGGATGACCGGGAGGGAGGGTGGCCATTCCGCAGATTGCTTCGCTCCCGAGCGCGCCCCGCGAACAAGGAGATTTATACCGCGCGAGCCCGTCGTTATCTGTCGCGGCCGCGCCGAACGAAAGTATACTGCCCCGACCAACATTTGCATCTCCGGGAGACAAGCCGAATGCACGGGGGAGGCGGCTGCAACGCTCACCCTTTCCCCCGTCCATACCCTCGTGCAAGTGCGTGACTTACCGTTTCCGCGGGAGTGCACCCTCCGTTTTTTTCGTCTCTCGTTCGCTCGTTTCTCCTTTTTTTGCCGGGGAAAGTAGTTAATCGTAAGTGCGCGATGGACGGAAGGTGAGGGCTGCTTGAAAAATTGCGCCACTCGTGCTGCTCCCTTTTTAGCAGTTTCGATGAAAACCGCTGGAAAATGGATGTATCAAAAGTTGTATTCCGAAGCTGCCTCACTCTAGGCAGTTTTTTTTTTTTAAAAAAAAAAAAAAAAAAAAGCTGTGATTAATGGAGATTTCCGATGCTCAAACGTTAATTGTAAAAATTATCGTACAAATCGTAAAAGTGGCAACTCACGATAAGTGACTCAGAGTAAACATTCTGTGAATTATGAATATTACAATGCGTCAGAACATTCCGTGGTAATCTTAAGTTCTACGACAAACAAATTTTCCATCCGAGTTTTAGCCAATTCCATCGTTGGCTTACTTCCCGATCAACTGAAAACTCGGCGCAAGTGCATACTGCTGAAAAAATATATGATAAAATAACAAAAGCCTAATACTGTATTTGCGCAATTTCTGCCTTACGTCACGAAATTTATTAGTTTTTATTGAACGTAAAATGATGAAATTGAAGCGAATGTCACTACGACGAGAAAACTAATAGCGTAAATGTTTTTTTAATGAATTTCATTATAAAATCGGTAATACTTGGCAGAATTCTTAATCGCTCTTTTAACTAAATCTTCTTTCTTGATGAAAAAAGATATTCTTAATAAAAAAATGTCAATAAAGTAAAAGAGGATAGTATTTAGCGCAGCAGGTCCTCGATATCGGTGGGGTCGAAAATTTCACACGTGACGGAGAAGCCGGGCAATCGGCAGCGGCGTCGGTGGCCGGGAGGGCGACAAGTTTCGCGTTACGGGCCGGATAATCAGGCGCCGCGTGCCAACCCGGGCTGGGGTGCGCGCGCGGGCGTCAGGGAATAAATTTGATTTAGCGAGCTGTCGCAAAAAGCGGCGATATGAAAGTCGAACGTGCGCGCGCTCTCGCGTCGGACGGACCGATAGAAATTAAATTTTAGAAAATTCGATTATCCCCTCGTATCTACGCCTCGCCTCGTCTCTCCCCCTACCAGGCCATACACAAAGCTGCCTAGCCTTTTTCGATGGGCGAAATATCCCCGATGTTGGCCGCCGTCTTTCTGCCCCCGTCCCGGTAAAAAATATCCGATCGGCCTGTTTTGCTTCCTTAATACGCGGAGGAGGAGGGGTAAAATGATGTTGCCCGAGGCACAGGTCGGTTGAATTAATTCGTTAAATATACTTTTCGATTGCTCTTGGCGCATCTCACTTTGCCTTCGGATTCTTGATTACGCTCTGACAGTGACGTAATTCCATTTTACTATTATATATAAATTTCCCAACTCAGACCGATCACGCGATAATGTCGTAAATATTGAAAATTAATGAAAAACGCGAATATAGTATTTATCGGGCGATACATTAATTCATCGTTACGTCTGTCTGTGCCGAGTCGTAAAGTTAAACTTGGAAACATCAATTAGCGAATATAAAAAGTTGCAAACTCCTATATATATGATGTAAAAAATTTTCACCGACGATATTTTATTAATGTTCTCGATCGATCGTGACGCGAAGTAGAGAAACTAAAGCCACAAAATATTCATATTTTTTGGCACTCTTGCGTATTATGTAATGCCAAAATTGAATCGGTTTCATTTGCTCGCTGTCGCCGGTAAAAAGTGAATGTGTCGCTTGCAAGTTTAAATCCCTATAAGTGCGCGTCACTAGAAATTTTTTGAAATTCCCGCGCTCCCGGGCGCTCGGTGCACGCGCAAGATTATTTTATCTTATAAAACCAGTTGCTCGGATGAACTCAAGGCTTCCAGGGTTACTCAATCGCTTCCTCCGCTTTGTGCGCCGCGATTATTTTTTTTTCTTTCCTTTACTCTCGTTTACTATTCTCGTCTTATCGATCGCTCGGATATATTAACTTGCTAAATATAGATTTTGTTATCTTTTTAAAATGATCGAAACAAATAGGTATAATACCGGTTACATTTGGAATTTGAAAAAAAAATGGTCTCACCGACTGTTAATAAAATAACGACGCCTGCAAATAATAAATGAAATTGCAAAATATAAAAGAAAATTGAAACTTTAATATTTCCTCGCAATAAACCATAGCCGAATGCTAAAAATACCCGTTGTAAATGACGTAGCTTATTGCTTTTGACGTCTGATCGTTACGTACCGCCAGCTTTTATTACTTTCCCTCTCTCTCTTCTCTCCCGCCGCGTGATGATCGTCATCTTTATATAAAAACATAGAAAATCAATGTAATGCTTCAGCTTGAAAAACAGATAGGCGAATTGAAATTTACAACAGCGAAATTTCCCAATCACTTGGATTATCATTTTTGCGGGATGAATCGAGCAAGAGGCGAAAACGGGAGAGTGAATGGACTGAGGAATTTCGCGAGTGCGTATACGTGGTGACCCCTTCCCCTGCCGAGGAGTTGAAACGGCGCTACATTACGGCCGCGGCGTGTATCGCCCGAGATGGCTGATGGCGGCCCATTGTCTAGACTACAAATTAATCTGCCGATCGATACGGCAGCGACGTCTTTCCGCGCCTCCCGCAACCCATCGTTCCTCGACGCGTGATACTCGCGGTAAACATCCCCGGATCTCGCTACAACAACCCAATCGACCAAATTTTGTTCTCTCTTATACTGCTTGCAGAACACAAAAATGTTTACATGCAAAACTGTGATGAAAAAGAGGTTTTATTAAAATTAGCTAGTCCATTATTAAGGATGAGTTCTTACGTATTTATGGAGTCAAGCAGAAAAATTCATATTATTTTGATGAAAGTTCGCTTGCAAAGTAGCCGAGGAATCGCCGAGGAAGAGTAACTAGCATCACGCACAGGCAGACTTTTATGTCATGCAAACGTTAACCGAGGCGTAACTATCTTTCGTTTATGGCTCGCACAGCGCAAGGAACAAAATTACATATAGCTCGGTTCGCCGAGTGCGATACACGAATTCGTCGCGACTTTTGTAAAAACTGCAGGTGCGCGCTCGGGCAAGTTGCTCCGGTCAGGCCTATGTCGTCCCGTCGATATCACGCGAAAGCTCGCGCTAAACCATTACTTTCGCGCGAAAGTAGTAAAAGTACGAGGAAGAGGGGGCGGACCGCTTCGCAGGGGGGTGCGAGCGACGGAGAAAGCCTGTAGTTTAGCCAAAGTTCAGCGTCTGGGTTTTCGTGAGCGACGACTCTCGGTCTTTTCTCCCCCTCGCTCTCGGAATTTAGCGGCCTATAACTGTGTATAGGCCGCCGCGGCGCGTCAACCGGGCGCTTTATATAAAATATTCAAATGAAAGGTAAAAAGGGTTCGGCAGCCGGCGCTATACATATATATATATCCACAAAGTAAAGGAGGCGCGGTGGGAGGGGGGGATTGCATTAACCAAGATTGCCGACGATAAAATGAAAATAATGCAGAATGACGTGGGACCTTCCTCACGAAGGGAGGGGAGTTTGAGTCGTCGCAGAGCTTCGCCTCTCGCTTGCTCTTTTAGCCCTCCCCCTCTGCCGTCTCTCGCTCGCGCCTTCTCTCGAGCGGAAGCGGGATAAAGCACGATGTAAAGTAGGTTTCGCGGCTCGTCGGTCAGACTCTCGAGAGGAGAGTAGCTCCTTCTTTTCTCTCGGGCGAAGCCGAGGTGACACCGGAGAGCTCGAAGAATAACAGACGGAGAAAAATGCAGGCGCCAAGAGTCGTTCGTAATTGTATTAAATTTTCCCCGACGCGCAAAAACACGTCCCCGCGCAACGACCGCCCCAGCCTCCCTCCCTACCTGTTTCCACTTTTGCCGCCAAAGGAGAGTGCACTTTGCGACGCGAGCCGCGCCTTCCTCCTTCACTCTTATCTCGCTCCATCGAAACTTCCCGCGCTCTTTTTCCCTCTCGATAGTCGATCGTCCTCGCTTTATCAGCGCTATGATTCCGTTTTTTTTTTCTACTCGGGGTAACTCTCGGAGTTTTGCTTTTGCTTTTGCTTTTGGATTTGGAACGTGGGTGGCATCGATCTGGTATCAAATAGTCTTCTGTTGAGAGTGCACTGGAGTCCGGCCGGCACACGAAGAATAAATAAAACCCCAACCCGAGAAACATATGTTTATGTTGTCTTTTTAACCGTGTAAACAAAGAATGGCGAAAAATTTAATTGACGATCGTATTAAATTTATATAATTTGACACGCGTTCCTCCGATTAAAATTCATCGTTCGCGCGAAGAAAACTGAACTGAGAGTGTAACCGAAAAATAAGAAGCACTCCGAATTCGGCCAGCGAATTTCGACCAGTCATATGAGCCTCTTGAAGAACGCGAAAAAAAAAGCAGGTCATCATCAACCCAATTTAAATCAACGCCCATAACTTTATCGCTCCACACGGTGTAATTTTTTAGCATAAAAATAAATGAGTGTATCTCTCGTTGCTCAAATGGCCAGCAAAAGCTACTCACCACGGTGGGATAAAAAAAGCAGCATCGCAGCGTGTCCCGCCCATTGCAAAGTGCATCTAATAAGAGCGGCGGGGGTGGAGGGCTGCAGGGCGCAGCTGCGGCCCATTAGAGGAGAGCGCCTGGCTCCAGAGGCGGTGTGTGGCCGCGCGCGCGAGAAAGAGGAGAAGAGGCGAGAGAGGCGCGCGGATCGGCCAATCGCGGAGAGAGAAAAAATGCTAGCGCTGAAAAGCATAGATTGCAAATACACACTAGTGGGTGGTCCCAAGCGCGAGCGCGCGCGCAATCCAGCCGGCCTAAATGCGCGCGCGGAATTTTCGCCGGCGCGAGCGAGGCGAGCGCGGGGATTCCCCCTACCCTCGTCACCTGCTGCTCCGCCGGCACACGTGCAGCAGCGCTCCGCACGCGGCCTCCTCTCTCCCCGAACGTTTTGTCGGCCTCTCCCTCTCGTCTTCTTTCTGCCTCTGTCTCTCTCTTTCAGACTCGTCGCTCGTGCGCCTTTCGCTTCCGTGCGTGTCGCCGCGGTCCGTACTAACGGGCTTATTATGCCGCGATGACCCTCCCTTCTCCTGCTGCAGCTTCTCGAGTGCATAGCTTCGTTCGTGTCTCTTATCGCTTGACCGCTGGATTAGTGCATTTTCTTAACTTGCGACGGTTCGCGACAGCCCTTTTTATATCTATAACATCATGTGATCTAGTTTTACTATAATTCTCGCACTTACACTGAGAGAAATGCTATAATAAAAATTATAATAACTTGAGCAAAAATTACAAAGTAACATTGGAATCGGGACC
>JAWWEN010000048.1:7046562-7096636 GCA_035582955.1 Sycophila texana | reverse complement strand
GGTCCCGATTCCAATGTTACTTTGTAATTTTTGCTAGATTTATTATAATTTTTCTTATAGTATTTCTCTCAGTGTAAGTAACCTTACTAAATATATCAATTTTTTTATTAAATGGCTGCTGCGAGGCATCTATAGTGTAATCACAGTCATATAATAATAATAATTGAGTTAAACCGTTTTTCATGTTATGTACAGCACATTAATATAAATAAACTTTGAATGCTCATGATAAATTCAACATATTTTTCTAACGCTATTTTAATGTTTGAAAATAATATAATTAAATCGCGAGCGAAGCTTTCATTATTATTGTATCGAATATTAATGACGCGAGAAAGAGTACGTACTTAAGTTTAACAAATTACTCGGACATACATATTTAATTGCAAAAAGTTTTTCCAGCAAAAGTATATGCTACCTTTTTATCGACTGATTATATTGCATGAAAACTTTTGCTTATCCAGTATTTATGAAGCATAACTTCGGACGGGAGTTCTCATGACTTACTTATATATATACATAAAATGCAGCATTGGCATTATTTTATGAAGAACAGTTGAAACGATGCCTTATGTATAAAGTTAGAATGCATCAGACCCAATGTAATATGTATATCTACTGCTCTTTATTCCATTATTATTCATTATGTTGACTACGCTACGAAAAACAACTTTCCTTTATACAAAGTCAAGAAATGGATTAATAAAACATAAAATACATCAAACTTTCAGCATCTCTAAAGCCTTCGTTATGAAACGTTCTCGTACCCACGCATACACACGGCCGTACATTTGCCTTGTAAAAAAAAATAAAAGCGTATCTCTATTTGTCAAGTTTTCCTGTACTTTTCAACTTAGATGCATGAGAAATTTTGCCAGAGCCGCGACGGCGATCGCTGAGTGGGTTGTCCGACGCGTGCAGTGCGCTACGCGTCCGCGTCGGTGCTCGCTCGTCCGAAGTCCCCGAGACTCTGGCGCAGCCTCGGCACATCCGGCCGCATTAACCTTTCATCGCGGGCGGCGCGCCTCGTGCACCGACGCTGCTACACCGGCGCGGCATCGATCGGCCGCCTCGACTTTGGACTCGGCGCTTCTTGCTCGGCGCCCTCTTCCGCCGTGGGGGTCGGGGGGGCCCGCGCGGCGACGGCCTTCGCGCGGGAGGCAGGGAAAAAGCTTCTCGTGAAAGATGAAGGGAACGGCGAAGTTTGCCGAGGGACGAGGGCGAGAGAGACCGAGAGGAGACCACTTTATTCGCCGGGGCCAAAGGCGGAACTTTCGTTTTCTCCAGTTACAATTTCGCGCGGAAAAAAATCGCCGCGAGATCGCACCGGCGGATAAGGCGCGACCCTCGGCTGACCGGTAGATCTAAGTTGGGCCTGGATTATTTAAGGGTTGCGCGTTCTTTTGAAGTTCCGGGCTGCGCACGGCGAATTCAGGAGGGTATATATGGTGGAAGGTGAAAAAAACAAAAGCCTCGCGCGCACCTGGCGGAGAGGCGCCTCGCGCGCGTGGCGCTCGCCGAATGCGGTGATGTGCGCGAGTATTTAGATTGGCGAGACTCACCGCGCGTGTATCCTCCGAATAGTCGCGAGGAAGATTACGTCATGGCTCGCGCCGCCGCCGCCGCAGCCGCCGAGAATGGGCTTTATTATTTAACACTCGCGAGGAGAGCTCGGCCCGAGCGAACGGCTGAATAGGCCATTGAGGCCGTTTCTAAGGGACCGTTAAGTTATTCTGTAGATATAATTGACGTTGAAACCTCGTGAGACTTTGCCGCTGCCAGTAATAAAGTGCCTATAGATGTCTGCCTTTTCCTTTGCTCGGGCGTGTGTCGTCTCGCATCCGCGCGCACACGCTCACCTAGACGGCTAGACCTCACGAATTTCTCCTCCTTCTTTTTTTTTTCTTTAGTCGTCCCGACTCTCCTGGACTTGGTCTTCTTTTGTGCCACTGTACGGCCGCTTTTCTCCTCTCGTATCCCTTTCCTGCTTTTTTTTTTTATTGCTTTTTGTTTTTTTCCGCCATTTCAAGCTTAATGCGAGCCTCTCGAACGCGAATTAATTGTACCTTACGAAAGCGAGCGATGCCTCGACTCTTATGCCGAGCGGCTTCCGGCGCGTCTCGGGACTTCCTCGAAATCAATTACAAATTCAAATGATCGTTTTTATGATAACAATAATCCCGCGTTACCATCTATTTCCCTCAAATTCCATTGTTCTCGGCGTGCAGGTGTAAATTAAAGTTTTATTTCCTGAGAACGGTCGAACGAGGGGAGCGAGGGAGATGGACAAAAACTTATGATTTAACAATGTTTTTACATCTGAATAAGTCTTTAATTGTTCTAAAGATATAAAGTGCCAGTTGGATGTTTCGTAAATGATTTAAATTTTATTGTATGTAAAACAACTTTATGGAACGCTGATTGTATGGAGTCGTAGATAAGTGTGTAGCAATGAGCCGACGAGCGTAAGAATAATCATTTTTTTTTTACTGAGATAGCGATTTTTATCAATTTTAAATACCCATTTGCATTGCTAATAAGCCTCGCTATTTTTCATTTGAATTTCAGTTTAACATAAACAATAGGCTAGAGTTACACGACATAAAATTCAATTTGTGGTCTACTTGCTAAAAATTTTATTGACTAGCCTATGCAATCGTGTATCCTTGTTAGAATTAATTGTTAGAATATCAAATCGTTTCCTTTTTGACGAATAAGCGGTAGCAGGGAACTGCGTATGAAAATTCCGACTTATTTCACGCACTCGTGATTGATATTCTTCGTGCGCGGCTATCGAAAATATTTCTCATTCTATCTTACTCATCATTAAAAAAAACGACGAAATAGCCAACGCGATCCGACAAATACGCAGCGGTCAATCACCCAAGTTGGCCATCGCGACCTTCAGAATGCGTCGTCGAGCTTAATTCTCCTTCTCTCTCTCTCTTTTTCTGAAATAATAAAAAAAATTATTCCCTGTATAAGCATCGTGGAGTTTTCGATTAGACAAGGATTTTTCGCAAAAGCAATTAATATTTTGATTACAGTGTACATTTTTTATATTAGAAAAAAAAAAAAAAAATACGTTGACGCGTGAGGAAACAGCCACGCTATACCTCATGGCTTATCGCTCTTGGACTCTTTTTATAAGTCATTGAAATATATACAATTTTCTAAATAATAATTCTCGTATTCCGGCAAAATAAACAAGTTTCGGACGTTGAACTTTCCGAAGGCCACGCGGTTCGGCCGAACTTTTTTTATCATTAATCCACGGGGGGCACCATCGAAATTTTCCGTCATATTAAGTTTTATTTTAATGAATTTATTCTTTTTTCAAAATGTGCGTTCCCATTAATTCGTATACGGAGAGGCGAACGGTCGTTACGGTGATTTCAGTGTACGATAAAAAAAATGAAAGAGTAACGCGGCAAATATAAATACAAATTTTCCCCGGCGTTGTACGACCGTTATTATTTCGGAATTTTAAAAATTATCTCTCAACTACGGTGTAGCCCATTAATTTTTTGGCGCATCGAAAATTTCCTATACACCTCCTACTGCATACCTAAAGAAAATTACTGTAATTTGCTCAATTGGAAATAAAATACATCCGCGCAGTAAATTCAGCTAAAGATCGTTAAGATAAATCGTTAAGTTACTTCATACAGGAAACCGAGGCTCTAAACAAGCTCAACAGTTCCTTCAGATAAACTATATATCTATTTGCGAAATTCCGCGTTCTGACGCGTCCTCATAATATTTAGACGATTCGATCCTTTTGTGCCGCGTGTAGATCAAATGCATTCGAGCGAGCCTCAATCGCCGTTGGAATTTTTACTTTCTTCGCGTAAATACGCCGGGAAACATTGGCCTTGATAAATAATCATAAAAGTCACACCTTTTTATCGTAACTCGGATACTCGGAAAAAACGCTACTTTACCTTTTTGGTGAAAAAAAAAGGTTGATTGCCTCAAGTTCTAGCGAAATAAACTGTATTACGATTATGCGATCTATAATTATGGTAATAACAGATACTATAAAATCTGGTTGTATCCGATATAAAACTAGCCGTGGCCGTGTATTTTTTTATTCCCCGACGAAATAAGTCCGGTATTTTCGTGGAAAAAATTATAATTTTTTTTCAGCCATTAATTTTCGATAATATAGATTGCTCGAATTTTACAATTTAATCCTACTCATTATGCATTATAATAAAAAAAGTCGTAAAAAAACAAATTAGACTTGATCGCATAAAATGCTTGAATTACTTTCATAATTTTGCTTTTTAAGATCTTGCATTTTTAGCTGACGAGTCCGCGCGATCGGGCACTGCACCGGCGATAGAGCATCGCGCCGAAAGAAGGGACGGGCGCTCACTTCCGCATCCCCGAGCAGCAGTGCAAATAGCGCGGGGCCGCAAACGCCCGCAATAAATGGTAAACGCGGGGGAGGGCCGCGCCCGGACCCCTGAATAATCGAGCGCGAGGCCCGGCGGCGCTGTTTGTCCGCGTCGGGCTTTGCTGCGTCTTGCCCTGCCGAAAGTAAAGCGCCCGTCCTCATTGATTGGGTTCGATCAAATTTTCACGGACAACAGGTGTACGCGCGCAAGTCCCCCCTTCCTCACCCGCGTCTTTGCATCTTTCATGTATTAATGGCGCTCCTTTGTCTGCGCGCGCGAGCTTGTTGCTCCCATGAATTTACCATCTCCCGGCAGGCAACTCTGGCTTTTTCTCAAAGTCTCTCGCTGATGGATGATTTCGAGGGCGGCGGCCAGCCTCGTTGCGAGGAGCAAAACTATTTTTTTAAATGGATTTTCAATAAACATTGTTATGAAGGAAGGAGCGATTAGCATAAGGCTCTTGAATAATGCATGTATACGTATTTACGAAAGAAAATTTAATGGTAAAGCGAGCGCGTATTCTAAAGACTGTCAGAATTAAAAATGTGTAAAAAGTGCTGGGTCAACGAATATTTAAAAGTTATTTTATGTTAAACTCCGCCGTTTGAGGTTACAATACTATATTAAAAAGTTTAATGACACTCGCGAGTAATTTAAAGTTTCTAAATTTTCGCTTTAAATTACAAATTCTTCCGCGTTATTTCTATCGAAATTGGCATTTTAATATTAATAAAAAATTTACTTTACTGCTTTTAATGCTATTGAAATTAATTCTCCACCTCTAAATTACTTATTCTTGTCTCGCTCATTAGTCATGTATCCTACCTTTTTTCGCAAATGATAAAAAAATTGTAAAAAAAAGCGAAGGAGCGAAGAAACTCGACGACTTGAAAACGGAAGGATCGAACATTTTTTTTAAATAATCGCCAAATCGAACGGTCGGGAAATTTTAAGCGAAGAAATGCAAAAAATCCGCGTTTAAAGTACTCGTCGCGCTGAAAAGACGGAAATATGCGGTTCTCGGCTCGCGCTCGCTTGAAATAAGCAACTTTTAATACATGACACGTCAGCCGAACGGGTCGCACATGCATAATACGTTCCCCCGCGACGCGATTGCGTTATTGCGTTCGCACGAGGTATTTGATCCCATTCGTGCGTCGCGAACAATTTCTTTCGACTTCTTTTTTTCTTCCGACTTATACCAATCGCCTCTGTTAAAAAAAAAAATAAAGATTTATAGCATAAGCCGAAATAAGAAAAAAGGTAAGCAGAGAGAGAGAGAGAGAGAGACAGGAAGAGTAGGCGAGCGAGGCCAAACGTCGCGATGTTACGAGAGGCATAACGGAGCAGCCTGCGTATGTGCACAATGGGCGAGTCCGCGGTGCGTGCGCATTGCTTGGACGAATTAGCGGCATCCACGCCGCCCGGGGGCACTTTGCGCACCGAGTTGTGGCTTCATTTACCGATCGCGCGGAAAAAGGAGGCGCGTGGCCCCCTTTTTTCGGCATTCCGCAGACTTATCGCCTCGCGGGCATTCCGATCGTGCACACGCACACACGCACACGCATGCCGCGTTCCCCCCTCGGGCTCATTACGAAAATCTTACTTGGCTCTTTTCTAATATAAATTCATCCTTGCGCGCTGCCAAATATTTTTTATACCAGCAAAGTGCAGGTCTCACGCACTGTAGTGCAGTTTGACGTTCAATTGCAGTTTTTTTCCTCTCTCGGCAATAAAAGACTCTTTAAAGTCCGCTTTGCCTCATATATTTTGCCGTTATATCGCTTATAGCTTTAGTGATGAATGTAGAAAAATCCGATTGATTTTTTAATTTTAAGACGAGAAATTTTTTTTTCTTAAACACGATGGCAATTTTGTGAATTTTAAACAGTTTTGATAAGAACGAGGAAAAAAAACTTGAAAGTTACAACCCGCTATAAATTTGAAAAAATGTAGTTAAGTCCTAGCGAAAGGACGTTGAGGCATAAATTAATAGGCATAGATTAAAGAATTGAAATTTTATGACAGATTTAAGGAACGGGTATTTAAAAGATTCTTCGATCGTGATCGATGAAACACACACAAGAATCGGCTTATCACGGAAAAACTCGAACGTCTACGTTCAGCAGGAACTTGATCCTCGCTAGATATCCGCATGCCGTGCTCGGAGGCAGGGAGGAGCGTCGACTCAGCAAAATTTTCTGGAGAGTTGAAAATTTTAATTAATAAATAAATGCCCGCATTAAGACTCGTCGTCGGGGGGATAGGGCATTAAAAATCCGCGTATTAAGACCCGCGGAAAAAAGAGAGAGAGAGGGAGAGAGAGAGAAAGCTAGTACTAGGAGTGCACGATAAAAATATCCATGAATTGCTTCGCGAAAAAAACGGCGTAGACGGCAGGAGGCTAGAGGGGTCGGGCGAATTACCTTTTTCTCCGTGGCAGTGGCGCGCGAGTTCCTTGCCGCGCGCGATAATATTAAAAATAATGAGAATTAAAAAGTAGCCCCCTCTCGCCGTCCTCCAGCCCTCTTCTCTCCTCCCCGCGGTAATTGCGCTCGTTTTGAAAGAGAATACAATTTAATTCTCATAATTTTTAAAGGACGCCAAAGGAGGCTAGCCTACCGCCGAGCGCCGAGCGAGCCCGGCCCGAGCCCATATAAAAATGTATGCGCGCGCGAGTGAGAGGCTGGAAGAAAGCGAAAAGGGGAGGAAGGAGGAATATAAGCCGACGCAAAAAAGGGAACGAGAGAAAGATAGAGAGAGAGAGAGAGGGAGAGAGTCAGAAATTGAAGAGCGTGGAGCCCTCGGTGCTTTTGTGCGCGACCGAGTATGCGCCAGTACGCGCGTGGGTGTGTCTGTACGTGTGCAGGCCTGTGTGAGTGTGCATGTGAAAGCATCGCTTCTGCCGGACGTTTAGCTCGAGCGAGCACTGGATTCTTAAATATTAATGACTTAATTATCCGCCACTGGTTAATAATCCACCTTTTGGAGCTCGCGGAATCGCTATATACCTAACGAACTCACGCACGCATACACATAGCTCGCGCACGGCCTGCCGGTACTCCTATACAGGCGTCCGTCCCGCGTAGATAGGACGTCCACTCGAGTTATCTGTCCCTCGCGTGCACGCACACGTGTGCACACAATTGCGCGATACAATTTTCCAATCCCTGCTTTCCGCAGAGAGGGGGAGATGCCCCTCCTCCCCCTTTTCAAATAGGCAATCTTCCGCTGTTAGCGCGGATCACGCTAGACACCTGGCAGACGCGATTAGCGTGCGTGTACGTACGCGCCCGGGGGACGTGCCTGTGTTCACCTCGCCGTTTTAAAACTGTCCGCTCCTTAATGCGATATCGCCGGGTTATCGCCGCAGCCCGGAGTTCGTAGCTCTCTCCGTTCCCCAGCTATTTTTAAACTCTGCTTGATCGTCCCTAATATTGTTTTCTTTCGCTGCTACTGAACCGAAGGAGGGATTGCGTATAAATTTAATGCCGGTTAAGTAACGAGTTTCGCGCGGCGCAGTGACAAATGCACGTAGAGATATTGAAGGCGATTGCGGCTGATGTAACTTACGCGGGGAAAAATGCTTCAACGCGGAATTCTTTTGTGCAATTGCAAATTTCCATTTCGTATGTTTAAAATAATTTGTTTCGCCCCAATTATTGTAAAAAGACGATTTCTTAAAAGACTTATTCATTATCTTTTTGTTGAAGTTTAATATAAATCTCGCGGGTAGAGCACTTTACATAATGAATGTACACTTTACGTTCTTACAAAAGCGGAGCTGACGGGTTTCAATATTTATAAAATTAAAACCATTTAGAACTTCGCAACGATGGAAAAACACTGCATTATACGATTGCCGTTATTTCAATCTATTTTTCATTAAGAGACGTAAAATATAATATCTTATTAACTCATTGATTATTACGAGTTTATATTAATATTTGTATGAGCTGGTTTAACGTCGTGTCATTGAACAAAAAATTACATCCGTGAGATGTCGTTTTATGTTAAAATATGTATTAATATTTATTAGCGAAAATCTGGTGGAATATAAATATGAGAATAATTATTATAATTACGTATAAAAATTCTATCTCTCTACATCTGCATAAATTATTTATTCAAATGAATAATCGATGTCTATTAATCGAGTCTGCTTTGTATCGGGAATTTATTAGTTTAATAAAGGGAACAAAATATCTTATTGGTGTCGCTTAAAAACTGCAGGCCGTATAAAAAATATTAAAATAAATCAATATGCAAAAGAATAAATTAATTTTTTATGAACAACTTACTATAGGCCTCAATACATTTCTTTGAAAAATACATTGTTAGAAATTGAGATTACGTGCATTTTTTATAAAATCTTGACCTATTAAAATAATATATAAACGCTCACCGCTCGATATCGAGAAAAAACCGCATATTTCGCCATAAAAAATTGCAATAACATAAGATAATAAATTAATGTTTCTAAACTATTGAGATAAAGTTTATTTATACATGTAATAATTATGCACGGCGTGTCGAAAGCCAACCGTCGGTCTAACTCGCGCAAACGCACAATGAAATTACCCACGAAATGATGAAACGCATTCATTATAATATCGGCACAATTATACTTAATCATCGGACAAGTTAATTCCGGCAAATCGTCATTTTTGCCGCCTGGGAGCGCTCGCCGCCCCGTCAAAACTCAATCTGCCGTCTTATGAAAAACAAAAAAAAGGCATCTCCCCCTTGCTGACAGTTTAACCATTTTCAATAACCATAAACGTCACGCGGCTCGGATACTCAAGACAGTCTCATTCCCCAGCTATAATTACGCATCATCGGTATAGTTGTGGACTTGCTACTTTTTTTTTTTGGAAAACGCCGCACAACGGAACGATTAAACGGACCGGATCATTTATTTATACGCGGGGCCCGGCGCGTCTGCACGGCAAACAGCGTCGGTAATGACGGCGATAAAAGCTCGCCGGGGCGAGAAATCGGCGCAGCTGCCGGGCAGATACCGCGACTCTTATTAAATAGGTTAAAGTTGCAAACGCGATAACGATAGTAATTAGAATCGGACGCGCGAGCGCATGTGTCTATCGTTCTATCAACGCCTATTACAATGCGCGCCTCTCGCTTTACTTCCCCGCGCGTCCAGTTCATCTCGTCAAGAAGGCATTTCCGTTAGACTCATTGTCGGCCGGTCGCTTCTCTCCCCTCTCTCCTACGCGTACGGTTTTTTTCTTGCCACTGGCTTTTGGCCTTTTTCCGCGAGACGCGCGCCGCTCCTGATGCGCGCGAACGTAAACGGGTTTGAATATATAAATTGAGCGGGACGCTGGTGGGGGGGAAACGCGCGTACACGCTAAATTGCACTGCCTTTACTTTGGTCGAGCAATTTATTTGATAATAAAATTGTGCAGGAAGTAATTGGATTTTTTCCCGCTTAGGTGACAAACCTGTTCCGTGAAAGTTCTTGGTGGTTCTCGCCTGAAAATCTGTTATTATTGGATAAATAATAAGCGACAAATCGCGACCAATCTCTGGGCCGATCGGTAAAATCGGCGAGCTATCCTACAATAAAAAGACGATCGATTTATCAGTGAAAACGTCTACCGATCACGAGTTTCTCTTTTTTCTTTTTTTTTTCAGCAGGAAACTCAATTAATTCACCGACTTATCGTTAATTCTACCGAGCGAATAGGGCCTCCATAAAAGAAATTTAATATATTAAAACATTTACCTGAATAGGAATTACTTTTGTAATTTTTTTCTGGTTAAATAAATAAATAAATAAATAAATTTATCCCACCGCTCACGTGTTCTGGGTGCATTGTGTAGTTTTTTTTTTTTTTATTTTACCACTGGGAAACAGTCGACCTACGTACCTTGCAGCAGCGCCGGATGGACGGCAGTAGAGGGACGGATGATAATGAAAATCTATTAAGGCATCGCCGTTTGCTCGGCGGCTCCTATAATGACAGCGCTCACTGCAGAAGACACTGCACGCGGATCGCCACTTCTTTCGGAGACGCGGGCGCTCGCGTACGACTTCATTCATGCGCCGAGGTTTCACAGCGCGTCGGCGTGCCCGGCAAACGCGAATAATCTGTCCCGGCTTGTTTACGTCCCCCCCTCTACTCCCTGAAGCCCGCCGGCTTTTGAAATACACGTGGGGCAGCTACTGGCGCGTGATCGATCCGTGAAAGATCTAATCGGCTCGACGAGAAATAGAGAGCAGCCCTCGTCGCGTCGGGCGATCTATTTTCGCCTCTTTTTAATGCAATTAATATGTGAGGGGGGAAAAAAAATTAATTTGCGTTTCCGTTTTCATATTGGACGCTCGGCGTTTGCAGTGCACCGCTCTGTAAAAAAATTATTGTATTTTAGGCTTTTTTTTTTCAAGGTCTTGAATTATTCATCTTAATTAATAATTTACAAAAATTTTAGCTCGCTTTTACCCCGGAGGGAAAAGGAAAATAAACTTATTATTTTATTACGATAAATAAATTGATTCGAATTATATTAGTGTCCGCGTGGATAAAATTATATTTAAAATTTTACTTTTTTGCATAAATTTGCGAAAAATGGTCTCCTTAAAACAGTTCAATATTAATGAATAAAATCGCTCGTACATTAAATCGAGTTTTCGCGAAATGCTCGCAATATACTCCAGCGGAAAAAAAAATACTAAATTTATTTACTTTTTAATGCGCGCATTCATTTTTAAGCGCGAATGTTCTTTTTGGTGGAAGTCAACCGCATTCAAAAATAATTTCGAGTTTGAAGCAATGAAGAAAAAAATTGAAGCGCGTATATTTAAAATATCCCGCGAATTAAATAATTCGCGGAATATCAAGTTCGCGCTAAAAGGATCATTTGCCAGCCGCATAATCGTCGCGGCGTTTTTTTCTTGAAAAAAAAAAAAAAGAGAGTAAGAGAGAGACGGCAGAAGAAGAAGAGTAAAAAAGAATAGTAAAAACGGCAAAAGAAGAGCGGCGCGACGACGCATTGAAAAGAACCTCGCGCGCTTGCACTCGCGCACACATATATATATGTATATGTATATATAAATTTAATGATACGTTTTATTCGCGATTCGAAATAAAAAGAAAATTCCAGTCATTACGAAATAATAGAGCTAGACGTATGAGCGCTTGCGCGCGGCTGAATGTCAATGTGGCCGCGAATGTCAGCCGCAGACGGATTCACCTTGAGCGCGCGAAAAATCCGCGAAAAACGTACGTGCAATACTCGTCTCCTATGATAATGCAGCTCGCTGTGCGTACTCTTTCTCGTAAGCAAAAGAAAAAAGGAAGACGCGTCTATGCAGCGATACTCGTCGGTCTTGTACAATTTTCAATAGCAATCATGCTACCTGCAGGATGAGCCCATCAGGGCAAGTTACGATTCTCTAATTGAAGCAGCTCCATTGAGCAGAATGGAGCCCACGTCCTGGGCCGCCGTTCTAATGGCGAATTACGCCAATGTTATATGCAGATTTCGCGTCGGGCCGCAGCCTTCTCTCCGCCAAGCCGAACTCGGTGGAGGCGTCCAAAATGTCGAGCGCGAAAAAAAACAACGAACAAGTCGGAAGCGAGGCGATCCCTTTATCTATCGCGGCTGCTGCGGCGAGTGCAGCGTTGCGTAATCCCGTGATATAATGTTGTGCAAAACATAATGTATTCCGCTTAGGCGCTAAGCGGCGTTAAGTGGGTCGAATTTACTCCGCGCTTTATAATTTCTACTTTATATTCCGCTTCTCGCCTCGTGTTTGCGCCGCCTCATCTCCGCGGGGGTTATAGGATGTGGCTCGTTTGATAAAATCTGGGTTATGCACCGGCGACTAGGAAGCGCCGTGTCGATTCGTCTCCGCGTTGTCTTCGAGGTCAAGCGACCCCGGGACTTTTCTCACCGGACATTATAACTAATCAATCCTTCGGCGTCTTCCTCTCTCTCTTTTTTTAATTCGACGCAGACAAGAGCAAACGAGTTTTGCACATGCGCGTCGACCCACGCGTCCGACCGCTGTGTTATATAATTAATTATTTCATATATTAGAGGCTATTAACGTTCAATTATCTCGATGAGTGGATTTTTCCACGGCGAGATGAAATAAGTATAACATTGTTGTACGGACCTCTCCGCCGGGGATTCTCCGCGGGCGAGTCGAACGGCAAAAACTTATTGATTGCGTCGATCGGCGCTCTGCTTGTAAATTTATGGTCGAATCATTTTTCACGCCGTGCGCTGGCAAAAAATACATAACATACACCGAGAAAAATGTTTCATTAAAAATTAATAGAAACTTTATTCAAGCGAAGCCGGATTCGAAAAATTAAAAAGATTAGAATAGTGACTAGCAAATTTCAAGCCAGCGTAGTAAAATTTAATATGAATATTTTTACATTTACTACTCGTATTTATTTATCCGAATTTATCTTAGCTTTAGTAAAATAGTAATTTTTAATGCAATAGATTTTGCTCCTTGTATTTTATATTGGAAACAAACTCGCAGAAAATATCGTTTCGAGCGTTGAGGGACAAAAAAATCGACGTCGATCTAATGTAGCAGTTTAAATATTAATTGAATGTATGAAAGGAATAAATAAAAATATTCGCTTCCCGATTGCAAAGAAAGAAAAAAAAGGACGTGACGGATGCGCGCAATTGTGTAAAAACTTATTATTCGTGTTTTTCTATAAGCGCGCACGGGCGCACGTGCGATTGCATTAAAATACCTATAAATTAGATTGTTTGTCATTCAGCGGTCGTACGGACGTCGAGCGCAAATAAAGCAATTTGTCCGCGGAGTCGCGGATTTGCAAGACGGGCTTTGTATTTCGCTCGGCGCTTCGCGGTGAGAGGCGGCGTGCGAGCCGCAGATAAAGCGCGAATAATTACCAGAAACGAGGGCTCACCGGCCGATAAATTAATGATTTCCTTCTTCCGCGCGCGTCCCGGCCGGCGGAAGAAAAAACGAGAGAGGAGAAAATCTCCCCCTCGGACTTTTCCTCCGACGTCGCCCAGGAGGAGGCGAAAGAATAATCGACTGCGCCGGGGCTCTCCCTATCTCGCGGTTACGCAAGTAATTGAAAATTTCACCGGCGGCCGACGCTTTAATGTCCATTAGATTTTAAACTATTAGTAGTAGTCAATCAGTCCGCCCTCCCTGCAAAAAGGAAAATTATTAATCCGCGCAAGTTTTTAAGCTCCCTTCGCTCTTTCGCCGGCGTGAAAAAAACTTCCCACTAAGAAAATTTTCAGCAAGAAGCTGGATATAGCGCGGGGTCAGATTGTATTCGGGAACGCGCGAGCGGATAATTAAGAGAACCCAAGCGGCGTAAAATATTAAATTTCTGCATTTAATTTTCCTTAGCGGCTGGTCGGGGCTACAAATTTGACAGGATTTCATAATTTTATTTAGCACCGTCGCTGGTCCGCGCCTTTGAAGTTCACATCTCTCGAGTAAATTAGAAAAAATGAGCTCTAGAGAGCGGCGCGGGCGGTGGCACGAGTGCACCCGTTGAAAAGAAGAAGAAAAAAACGATTTGCGGAAAATAATTCGTTATTAGCCTTAGTAAAATTACAGCTTCGACGGTTGCAATTTGTCCTTACTACAATTTCTGACTTATAAAATCATGATTGGTGTTCTTCCCCCCTCTCGACCTCCTCCGACTCGGCTTCAATTGCTGATATTACAGTTTCAATTGTAATTTGTTGGGATAGGAATCTTGCGGCTGCCGGAGTTGCGATATTTTTTCCTCTCTTTTTCGTATCCATTACAAAACCTCTCGACAACGACACTCGTCGTAAATTGCCTTATCAACGTTCGACCGAAATAATAATAAATAAGATAACGGCCGCCTATTTACACGCCGGGAGTTACAAAAAAAAGGAGCATCGCATTATCTTACTCCCGGGATAGAGACGGCGGATAAAGGAGATCGTCGTGGCCTACGTGAATCGCGCTTATAATACGCCCTCGCAGAGATAAAACGAAAACGAAATGTAAAAAAAAAAATCACTTGTACCTTTTTTTTTTTTATTCCGGCGGAACAAGCGCTTGCGACATCGGTCGACACGTAGCTCGCGAGAGAGGAAGCAAAAAAAAGGCGATCCTCAATAAGCTGCAAACAAGCGCGGACATGAAGTATCGGCGCGGGCTCGGCGCTGAATGAGAGCAAATGAAATAATAACACGCGTTGCTCAAGTTAAACGGCCGACATCTCGGCTGGTTTTTGCGGAGTGCAAAAAATAGAAGGAGGAGGAAGGGAAACAGGAGAGGAAGGGGGGGGGCGACTTAAAGGACTCGGTGCGGCGATATGTAAGCCATTGTACAAGCGGCCGTGTCACGTGCAGTCACGCACACTGGCGCATACACATGTAGAACTCTGTACTCGCGCTCGGGCCGCAATATGTACATAGACTTCCGTCACTAAATATATAATAAATCACGGCACAATATAACGCTAGAACTCGATTCGCGTCTATAAGTGTACACTGCGCGCCGGTCGTCCTCTCCTGAGCCAAGCGTACGACATTGCCGCAGCCGCATGTGTATACGTATACATATAATTAATTGTAATTATGACTGCAGCGACGGGCACTTAGTATACGGAAACTCCGCTCTCTCTCTCTCCCTTTCCCGCCCCTGCTCTAAAACACATAGTCGCGCAGCGAGGGAGGGGAGGCAGGACGCGCCTATATCGGATGAAATGCGGGCGCGCGTTTGAATTTCGCGCCGCGCGCGCCCGAAAGAATGTGTACGTGCGCGGCGCGGCCGCTTGCGACGTGTGCTCTTGCTCGGCCGCCTCGTTAATTATGCAATCGAATTCGTGCTCGCGTATATACGTGCGCGAGCTTTCTCCGCGAAGGGAGCCACTTACTATTTAAAATTATAGTTGTCACACATACACCAGAGAGTCGGCCTCTTCGAGGTCGGCTATAAATTTTTTAAAGACACATTTATAGAATACATTGTGTCCAGGTTAAACAAGGCGACAGGCGCGCCCACCTGGCCGGAACTCTAGAAAAGCTCGCTCTTCTTTCCTCCCCTGCTTACCTCCTTCGCTTTCTACTCTTCTTTCCTTTTTTTCATTCTTCATCGAGCGTCTTTCTTTTTTTTTTTTACCGAACGGAGATATAAATAATTTATCGGAGTTTAGTTACACACCGGTCACTATATTTTTCCAAGGCGTGCGTTTCTTTCGGTCGGATTATACGAGCACATTGTAAACACACGCCCGAACCGCGCGCGCCGTTAGAAACAAGCAGTGGGTTAAGAATAGAGACGCCACCGCCCCTTCCCCGACTCCCCCGCGGTTAATTTTCTTTTGATGACGAATATTAACCAGGTCACACTCGAAGGGTTGCCGATGAATAATACATCGCGGAGAATCGTGACACCGGTTCACCCACGGTGTCGCGCGGCTATGATGCGCGCGAAATTAAATTCCTTTTCGGCGACGAAGAAAGGTCGTCTTTTTTTTTTTAATAAATCGGAAAGGAAGGGGCGATGCGAACCTCCATTCGTCAGCTGTTTTTCCTGACCTGATGATTCGACTGAACGAAATGTCGCAAGCTCGAAATTCAAAATCGAAAACTCACGTGACTGAAAATATCGTGCCGCTGTGTGCGTTTAATTCGCGGAAATGCGAATTAACTGGAGCAAAATGTTACGATACGATTTTTGTAGCAGCGTTTTATATTACCGAGCAGCCTTGGCAAAAAAAAAAAAGAAATTGAAAATTTTTTGCGAAATCAAAATACCACGATTAGTTCCAGTGTCATCGATAAACGATATACCTGCTTATAAAAAAAAAAGTCGGGAAGTAGAGTGGAAGCGCGAAATGGGCGCGTCAAGTGAATCGAAGTAGGGTGAATCCCAGACGCGCTTTTATTTGGAAAAGATCGAGCGTGGAAAAGCCTCGTGGCGCGTGAGGATGAGAAAATCGCTGGGCTAGGCGGGAGAGGCAGAAGAGCGGCAGGCGGGTGAGGGAGAGAGACAGAGACAGAGGGACGCGCATAATGCACGCACACTCGGTCGGTCGCATGCAACGCGTCAACCCGCGCGCATAGAGACATGTGGGTATATATATATGGTCGGTACGTACGTTACACTTTATACTCGGAACGGAAACACAAAGACTCGCTGGAGGCAGCCGGGCTTCGCGAGGGAGGGAGAGAGCGCGAGCGATAGTCCCTCGCGCGCGTACACACAGAGCGCCTCGTTCATTATGATTCGTGTATTTATATAAGGTCTAAAAATATACCTACGCTATGCCGGCGGGCCCCGCCCGGTATTTCATCTGAGAATAATATTTTAATGTACGTAGGGGTTCTCCCTCTCGCTCTCGCCTCTTCTCTCTCCTCTGTGCCAAGATTCCATTTTCTTCTCTCTCGCACTCGCTTCCTCCAATCCCCCGACCGCCCCCTCTCCTTAGCGACGAGTCGAGCTTTGTACTCTCCTGCGTTTTTGATGTTTCTCTATGAGCGCGCGTTTGTTGCTGGAATTGCGCGCGCGAGCGAGCGCCGTTGTGTATTTGCTTTATAACGCGAGCGCGGCCGCTCTCACACTCTCGCGCGGAGCCGAGCACGCGCACACCGGGGGCGCGGGGTTTTAATGCTTTCGGGGGGGTGCCGTCTCTCTCGCTCCCTTTTGCATCGGCCGAAACGGAGACACAGAGGCGCGCGCGTGGTCAACTTACCTTTTTCTTCCTCACTCGCTCTCGTCTCGCTTCTTTATTTTTCCGTTACCTCCCTTCTTTTTTTTTTTACACGCGAAGAGCCGTCGGATGCGCGGCTAAGGGTGCCGCCTAAAAATCCAGGAGGCCGAGAGCTGAAAGCCTCGCTCACGATTTTTCGGATGATTGCGGGACGGTTTTAGTTTAATTAAGACGCGTTTTCTCGGCGGCGCAGGCCGGCCGACCTTGAGTCCACCGAGTCCGCTTTTATTCTCGGCCGCGGTGTAGGAAATAACGATATATTGCGGTATGTAATGAAATACAAATCTATTTGTTAGTTACTCATTTTTATATAAAAAAATGATGATGTCATCGTTTACGTAACCAGCTTGGGATGTGACAGTCGCGTACGTGCAGTTTGCATGAGTTTCAAAGAAGAAAAATTCAATGGCATGAATTAATCAAGATTAAGCGAAATTTATTTTAAATTTTATTATTGTATCGTAAATTGCGACTAATGAAATCTACTTACTGATTCAAGGTTAAACTAATTTGCGAAATAACGGCAATAAAAATTAATTCAACCACTTGAGCGAAAATTCCAAAAAGGTCACACGTGGATAATTTTTTTCTTGAAAAAAAAAAAAAAATTCAATGATTTTCTTTAAACGCCGATAAATTGCAGATTCAATCCAAGCCCCATTACGACTTGCTACGACTTTCGCCTAGTATCAATCAAGTTGATAAATTTGTTTCCGTGGATTTTGGTGATGGCGAGTCCAAATTCCACGTAACACTTAGGCATGAAATTTCGATGTCGGTGCACTCGTGACTTGGCGCACAATTGCGACTAATAAGATCCCAAGGATGAATCTAGAATCTATTCACGGCAATCAATAATTCACGCTCAATTCATTAGGGTGTAGGTTCGTCGTCGCTTAAAACCGCGAGTATCTCCTCCTGGCCCCGTACGCGCGCAACAAAAGTTGCGCGAGCTCGCCGATGTGAATGGGAGCACTCGATTTATCCGCGATCGCATGTACACTCTGCAGTGGGAAAGAGAAAGAGGGAGAAGGGGGGGGGGGAGAAAGCGAGACGAAAATACACTCACGTGCGCGCCTTTTGCACGCTCTGCACAAACACAAACTCGGTAATATATTGCCGGCTACGAGTTGGTAATCTATAGGGTTTTAATAAATCTTATTCTTCGCGCATGATATATGGTAATAATAATTTACAGCATAAACTATAAACTTACCATAAAGACGACGAGATAGAAGAGGCGAGGTGCCGGGTAAGGGGGGGGGGGCCCACAAGCGAGCGAAGGCAAGCGCGTATTACAGGCATTGTTATTATTCTATCCGGTAGCCGGCTCGATTTCCCCCTTCCACCGGGCCTTTTAAATGTGCGCGCCTTGGCTTCGAATAAAATCTTATTTATAAACCGCCTCCTCACTGCCGGTCTTTGATGCGCGACCCGTTATAAGACCCTTCTAATCTTCATTGTTGCCCCCCACTGCAAGATTCCCCTGAAAAGGAGCGAATGCCCCACCCCGCGAACCTGTTCCTTTGCAGATTGTCGCCCGGAGAAATTGAAGAAAAAAACCATCTTTTTTTTATTCGCTACTATTAGAGTATTCAGGGCCGAACGAGTAGTGAAACTCCGATCTCGGAGAGATAAGCGCGCGATCGGCATGTCTAATTATTTACGAGGTGATCGCGATATACCGCGGGCAGGCGCACTTTCTACTAAGCGCCGAGAGAAACGGGCCTCGATAACTCGCCGGATTTTCCTCGCTGATGGTAAAATTAGTGGGAAAGTTTATTTAAAAAAAAAAAAAAAAATGGGAAGATTTTTTGGGGAAAAAAGAGGAGTGCGTCGGTGAAGCAGCCTACATTTGAATAAGTATTGGAGACAGGGGCAAGGGGCGAAAGGTCCCACTTGGAACTTTAGATTGAAGCGTACTTCACTCGTCCTTTTTTTCTGCGCCACTGCCGCCGCGGCGCCCGGAGTAATGGAATTTGATAGAACTTTGTCATTTCTGAATTAATCTCATATTTATTCAAATTACCAACGGTTATTCAAAGTGATTTTACATATTCAATATAACAAATTATCATTCGGACGGAATTATTAATCCAAATAATTCATCTGGACTTTTAGAAATTCTCTGGGAGATTCCGCAGCTTCCCTACCTCCTTTTTTGTGCTCGCGAAAAATTTACATGATAACGCCGAGTTTTAAAATTATACTTTTAAGTAGCGAGAAGTTACGTATATTAAACTTTGATATTATACTGATTTTTTCCCCTACCCTTTGCATTTCAAATTCTTTCGGCTTCTTTATATTTGCCACAAGTTTAGCATCGTAATTCTTTTCTATGTTGTCAATATATATCCCAATTGGAAATTTGGTCAACCTCTCTTGTACGACCGTATAATTTTCTTTATCAAAATCTAATGTAGACCATTTGTCTAGGTGATTGACCGATAACAGATCTGTTGATATTTAACGAAAATAATATAGTAGTAGAATAATTGGTATACCAATCGATTCACTGAAATATCTTAATTATTTCAATGAAAAAAAAAAAAAGAAAAATACTTAGAAATACTAGGAACATTTGGCAAAAGAAAAACATACTATTTATTATAGAATAGATTTTCGGTTCAAAGTACGATAAGCATACGTGACCTCACGATGAAATTAATATCTCTTCATAATAAATTAATAATTCTTCGGTCAGACAAAAAATAATTATATATCGAACTGTTTGAACTAAATTTGATATTTTTGATAGATAAGTCCAGCTTGTGTTTACACATACTTTGTGAACTAATTTATTAGATAGAATAAACTGTTCTACCTATCGAATAAAAATTATTCTCGTTGATAATATTCAATTATGGTTATTGAACCGCAGCCGTTTTGTCATTCAACGGTTTTCTCGGATGAAGAAATTAATTAAGAAATTAAAAAAAAAAATTTTTTAAATCTCTAACCGAGTAACATACAAATAAACGTTTTGATCAGTTACGTCAAGACTTCTTTTCAGCATAAAACAACAGATTCAACATATTACACAAAAATAAATTGAAAGCTTTAAAAATATATTCAAAATCGATTAAAAAAATTTTAATCGTCAGCCAATTAAAATACTTTCGAAATGCATTACTCGTGCCATCTTTTCCCAAGGGAATAAAAAAACGTGCAATTCAATTAAACGAACTGCCTCCAACAAAAAGGAAGGGGGAAAAAAAAAGGGAAAAATCAAAGTAGTCGGTGGTCGATCGAACAATTCGAGTGCGTCTCGCGGTGGCGAATTATCCCGTCCCGGGGGTCGGCACCTTGGGCACCACGCTCCTCCCCGCGTGCATTGTCCTCGGCGCTCGGCAGAACAAACACAAATCGGCTCGCTCGGAAGAATGCCTCTCGCCAGATATTATACTCGGGCGGCTCGCGCGCTCGGCTCGCTCGCCTGCAGAAGTAGGCCAGCATTACAATATTTTATTACAAGGCACTAACGTACAATCTAACGTGCTCGTATGCATTCGTAATGAACGTATATGAATCGTGTCGAAGCACAGCGGCGGCGGCGACTTCCCCTCCTTCTCCTACTACCGACTGTGCCTTCATCTCCCGCCACGGCGCCCGCCCGCGCCACCCATACACTCGCTCTCTCAGTCTCTCTCTCTCTCCCTCTCTCTCGTGTTATTTTATTGAAATTTATGGCCTATAGCCATTTATATATTATCCAAAGTCGGCAGTACTCGGTACAGCTGCCGCCGCTGCCGGCCCCGAGCGAACCCCCTGCTCGACAACGAGCCTCTCCGAGCTTTAACCACTTTGGCCTCTCGGCTTTGCTTGTGTGCGCGTGTGAGTATGTGTGCGCGCGCGCGCACGCCTTGCCCCCGCATGCTTCGCAGCGCGGGCGCAAGCCTGTGTTCGTGTATTAATATTAAAGTACGCCGGCATGCAAGACGACGTGCTGACGCGCTCCTCGTATTTTTCTCCTCCCCTTCTCTTCTTTTTTTTTTTTTCGCCACTCTCTTACAACAATCGTTTCCGCGCGCGTTATTATTAGCGCTCGTTGCGCCTACTTTTTATTATCGTTGAGCGCGAGCCCCGGCAGATGAACAAACTAGCGGCCGAACTGTCTCCCTGCCGTCAGATTCTTTATTTGTATATCATTATGCGAGTCCGCGCCGACGGCTGTATATTTATTTGCTTTTATTTTTTTTTTCTCCTCCCTTCTGCTGTCGCTCTCTCGCTCTCTGTCCAACTCTGTTTCTGTTTTGCGCTGCCGCCTCTGGGGAGTCAAGGCCCGCGGCCGCCCGATCAATCTGACCGGGCGAGGGAAAAATCTCGGAGGGGACGAGAAATCGCGAGGAAAGTCAAGTTAGCGCACCGGTCGAGAGAAAAGAGTTCGTGTGTGTATATGTCTGTGTGCGTCATATATGCGATGCATGAATTTTTTAGAAGAGCACCGCCGATGTGGATGTAGATGCTTGGTTGCCTCAGCGCAGGCACGGTTATACACTCGATTCGCGTTTCTTCGGAGTAAGAAACATTCTACACATTGTTATATACCCATCGATTCCTCGCTCCTCTCTTCAGTTCCCAGCTGATTAACCGAGACCCTTCCAGGTTACACCGAAATTTTCTCCAATTCACCCGAACGCTGCAGCGTTCTAGGAGGCGGATAAAGGGCCGGCTGGAGGGGGGAGCGACTCGTAGCAAAGGCAGCTTAATGATTGCATTAATCAAGCGCGGTATACGCGAGAAAAGGAAAGAGAGAGGCTAAGCGGGCAGAAAAAGAATGGACGAGAGTGATGATAAACGAGCGAGCGGAGTGTAAGGCGCGCTCGAAATGTTCTGAGGCTGCGCGGAGCACCTAGTAGTACCTAGAATAAAATATCTGCGCGAACAAGATAACGGAAACGCGCGATGAGATGGGGAGGGGGCGGGGAAAAAAATAAAATTTCGAGAGAGCCGGAGAGATAAGGGCCGGAAGATAAGAGATGGTAATAAAAGATGCGTGCCGACGCGCAACGTGCGCGCTTGTTTCTTGAGGAAAGGTGAGCGACGAGGGTGTCTCTTTCTATCTCTCTCTACGGTACGTACTGGGTTCTGACCCGTATCGCATCCACACAAAACCCTCCGTGCTTTTTGCCTACGCTGGCCGATGTACGTACACGCGAAAAATCTTACTTCTACCTGGATTCGCTGCTCTTTGTATCACTGAAGCGAGTTTCATTTTATTTCTGAATTTTTTTTTTTTATTTTAGTTCAACTTCTTTTTTTCACAAAAGGCTCTTTTAAACTGGCTTGCTGTTTAAGGAACTTGATTCGAGGGCTCGATTGTCTTCTCGGAGTTTTTTTTTTTTTTAATGTTGATGTATATATAAATATATCTGGATTGAGTTACTGAGTGCGTAATTTATAAGAGAGAATTTCATCCGGTTGTTTAATTCATCGCCATCAAGTAATTGCATCTCGAACGTCATCGTTTTACATTCAGAAAAATGAAACCTGGAGAAAGAAAAAGAATTGTTCCGCGTAAATTTTAAATTCCAAATAAACGAAAGGCATAATTTTTTATTTTCCAAATAAGAAAATTTAAAGAGAAAATTTCTCGCTCGCACGGAAAAAGTGATATCCAGGTAAAATTGTTCCACGAGGAAAAAGTAGGCGTAACGAAATTATCGTTTAATAATCATGATTAAATATCAATTTCGATCCTATACGATTGGATTTTCAAAAAAAAGAAAGAATCTGATAAAATCCTGGCCATCATTAGTTCCCATCTGAAGAGCCGAGAAAGCAGCGACGCAGGATTGCTCTGTTTCCCATCGCGGCGCGTCGTCTCCGTTCAAATAGAGCGCAAGAAGCGAGCGCGCGCAACTACCGGGAGAGTTTGCATGTCGGCCGCGACAGCCAAGTGGCAGTTCGCACGGCGCTCTCCGCTTCCTTCCCTTTCATTTTTTCCACCTTACATCCACTAAAGTCCGCTCGTCCCCGCATTAGCCTCTAATGGGCGCGCGCATCGCAGCCTCGAGATTTTAATTCGGCCGTCGACGCGCATGATTTATAAGTCGCGCGCCAAACTTTTTCCAGCCACCCCCGCTGAACTACAAAAGCGCGGGGATAAATCATCGACGAAAGTTCGAATCGGAGCGCGGGCGCGGGGTAATCCCTATACCGATTTCTCCCTCCCGCTCCTCCCCCGCTCCCGGCGAAATTTACAATAGCGGATCGGAAGCGGAGTCTCGCGCTCGAATACGTAAGAAGAGCCTCGCGCGCTCACGTGTACACGCGCGCACACTTTTTTTTGCTCCTTTCATTATATATACAAAAGGAAAGAAAGACTGGAGAAAATAAAAGGTAGAGTGGGGGAGGCGGGGGGAGCAAATGTATATGATGAGTAGCGCGAGCGAGAGCGCGAGTTATTTGGCGTCGAGTCGCTTAAAGCGCGTGCGTGTCTCGGTTTGTGCGTATGTACGTGTGTTTGAGTGCGCCGTCTGAAGGCCGAGTATTTGTGAGGCCAATGCACCCTACCGCTGGAATACAAGGCGCGCGCGCGCGCGCGCACACACACACAAACACGCGGACGGCCCGAGAGCCGGAGAGGCAGCCAGTCGCAATGCGATGTAATATTATATTTTATCGCTTTATTTATTCTAACCTCACGTCCTCCCCGTGCGCCGCCCGCCCACGTCGTTACCAGTCGCCATACGCCCGTTCCTTTCTTTCCTTCCTCCTCTTTCTCTCCCCCTCCCGCGCCCCTCGCTCGCACGGAGCCGAGTTTCGATCGCAAATTCCACCTTTTCTCTTTCTCTCTCTCCGCTCCTTTCCTTTTCCTTTCCCCCCCCCCCTCTCCCTTCTCCCGCGCCGCGTCTATTGTTTTCCGCGCACTTAAGCATTCTCGTAAAAATACATATGTGCGTGGACGAAATTTAAGGGGACGCGCGTCGGTAAAACTTAATTCCTCCGCGTCTCCCTCCCCCCCCCCCTCGCCACCTTCTTTTTTTCCCTCCGCTCCCCCCGCGAGGCTGCCTTTTCGCCTTTCTTATTCGAACGTTATAGTCATAATTTTATTGCGCATTGTAAAAGGAGCGCCGGAATAAATTGTCCTCCCCCCTCCTCCCCGGTTCAGCCGTCGACTTACTCCGCTCGGAGGTTATAGTTATTCTCGTTAAAGAATTGAAGATGGAAGATGAGGCCTTTTTCTTTGGCTGCATTATTGTAAAAATAGACTCGCTGGATGCCGAGCGCTCGAGCTCTTCTCTCGTATTGAATTTAATAAATTCACATTTGGATGTGACCGCGACTCGTAACGAGTCTCTTTATTCGACGGCGGGACGTTTCGCAGGCCGGTAATTAACGATTACGGGAATATATTATAAGTGATGTTTTATATAAATACGGGTTTTATCCGTGCGCATTAATCGCTATATTATCATTAGAAATATTAATGTTTTAATAAGGTAATAATAATTAATATCGCTTAACCCGCGCCGAGCCCGTTACGGCGTAACTACACAACTATATAATCAGCGAAATTAAAATTTGCGCCCATTCGTAAGCCGCGTTATTTATTATCCCACAATAATTCGATTCCAGCGCTCTGCATGCCTATAAATTACCGCATAATAATACGTAAGATAAACGAATAAAAATAAAAAAATAATAAAAATGAATAAAAAAAAGAGCATAGCCCCTTCTCCCGCTTGGAAAATCGGGCTGTTTAAAGTAGCGAGCGTAGAGTCAGTCGATCGCTCGTCGACGTGTCGCCGAAAATTAGCCAGCAAACAAGTGCAACGTTTCATCGCGGATGTTTGCCGTTCGCGGCGCTCGCTCGACGGAGGGTGTGGGAGGCACGAGCCGCGGTATTAAATGCGTGCACGCAGCCGCGCGCCTAAACGAATAATTGACGGGAAATGTTATAAGTAATTAATAATCAGGGATCGTGGATAACTACTCGCGGAATTTCTATATTGAACCGCGGGCGGACCGTGGTTGGAATCCATTGTTCGCGATGATATCGTCGCTCAAGTGCGTCCGATTGGACAAAAGTTCCGGGGTATGCGCGCGCCGCCGGGAATTCCTTGCTGGCAGATTATCGCTGCGTTTGCACGCTCGAAGGGATGAGCTTTATTGCGCAATTATTTCAAGAATTGGGATGCGCGATGAAAACGTCTTTGAATTTCTGGCTTTCTGAAGTGGGATGTTTCTCCTTCGGCGCTTCTTTTGCTGCTGAGCACGAAGACAAGTGGTGACAGTAAGTTATCCAAAATTTAGAGAAGAAATCTATGAGTCAGGCTTAACGGACAAATAAGATTAAGTGGTGAGAAGAATCCGAAAAATCATTTAATTCTGTTCAATTTCCATCAGTTAGTACATATGTAAACAAATTTACAGGCTTGCAGTGAAGCAATGTCTGACACCCCTTTAAATTATGTCGGGAACACGCTTTAACAACGTGCAACAATATAAAAGCTGCACGAAATTCTTTATGAGTGTTTGCTGTAAAGAAAGACATCGTAACACGAGCGAAGGCTCGCATTATCATTTTAACAGATTTCCGCGGTAGATTTAACTCGATAACAAATAGCCAGGGAGGCAGCGATTTTTCGCATGGAAGCTGCATAACGCAGATACTGGGGAGTCCATCGAAATGATTGTAAATGCCAGGCGGGTTTCGCGAGAGCATTAACATTTATCGTTGATAACGCGCTCTCGGCCGCGGGAGAAAATCCGCCGGCGGAAAAGTCAGTGGCGCACACAGGCGCGTGCCGGCCGAGCTCGCGAAAACGCCGGCTCTCGCACGCCAGTCGCACGTGTTCGAGCCGCGACGAGGAGCTCTCGCGTATGTACAGGAGCCGTGGCATCGTCTAAATGACAGCTCCCGGCGCGCGTACTCCGAGCTCGTCTCCCGCTCTCCCGGCCGCCCGCGCACAATGGAAATATTGTAAATTCCATTGTTTCTATGTCGAATCCATCCCATTTCGTGCGTACACATAAATAATGATAAACTCACGCGATATCACGGCCTCGCACAGACGGGCCACACATGCGACGGCCGCGCGGCGCACACGCGAGAGAGCCGCCGCGGCTGAATATTGTACGCGCGTCGTATTATTATGTACGCTAGTTGCATTTGGGATTTACCATTCTGACATTCATCTAATTACACTCGGGCAATTATGATAAAAATTAATGAAATTATTGCGCGCTCGCTGCGGCCGGCCCCTCCGCAGCCCCGCCGCGTACACCCGGCGAATTGCGGAATAAAATGTATAACGTTAAATTATTTATCAATGCCGTCTGCGTTTTCTGCATTTTCGGCGCCGGGGAGTGCGAGAGAGGAGTTCCGGATGGAGTTGCAAAAGGAGGGAGGGAGATAGAAAACACGAATCGGACGAAAAAAAGCCCCAACGAGCTCTCGCACATTGCGAAACAGTGGAGATTCTCCTCTCGGTAATTTTCCGGGACTCGAAAATTGTATAATAAGACTAATAAATCGGCTTATACTAAATGATAATAACAATATGTGAGGAGCGTTGCATAAGTCTTGTGCAAACATGGTCGCGTCGCTCCGCGCGCACTAGCACTAGTCTCTGCGTGTTACAATATATAAAAGCGGCGAGTATGATTTCTTCTTTGCTCTATACTATATACCGACTCTCCCTTTCTCTCTCTCTCTTTCCATCTATCTAATTCTTTTTCGCGTTATCTCGAATTTTTATTTGGTTATCGCGCGCATGTACTTATTGTTATTCTCACCCGCGCTATCCGAAACTCGGACCTCCACCTTGGATTCTCGTCGATGTGACGCTCCTGTTTTTTTTCATTGTCCTATAGTCCGGTTGAGTGTGTGCTCACAACGAAGCCCGCCTGCGCAATGTTTTTATATGAAAAAAAAAAAAAGAATCGCGTTCGTGGGGTTACAATAATAAAAGCTATCGCACTAATAAATAATAAATCACGCCACGAGATAACGTCGCGAGCGAGTACACAGCGCCTCGACGTTGGCCCGACGTCAGGCGCGCGCACTCGCGGCTGCATTATTACACGGGCGCATTCGATTGTTATATTACGTCGCTGTCTATTATTCGTAGAAAAGTATGAGCCCCCGAATCAGCACTCCCCCCACTTGCATTTTTCCTCGTCGCGAGCGGCTATCGTGCGCGGCGGCATTTCTTCCGCAAGCGGTTTTATTTTTTACGCTTTTTTTTTTCATTCAAACTATTTTGCGTTACCTATTTTATAAGATTTTCTTATCAGCAGCGTCAGCGGTTTATCGGGAGGCGATTTAGCGTATACGTCGACAATTTTTATCGTCACGTCGGCGTAAATAATTTTTTTTTTTCGCTTTCCATCGTCCGCGACGCTCGGGAGGAGGGGACCGGGGGCACGCCGATAAAAATTGGAAAGCAGCACTTTGTTTAAGCTAAAAAATCGCGGCTGGATTTTCGCGAGCAGCGAACGGCGCTGGCGTTTCCCTCTCTCCCTCTGTTTGTGATGGAGGCGAGGAGGGTGGGGCGCATGCTAAAAAGCCGGGGCCTGAATAAATAAACACTTTTTAATTGCAGTCCGATGCTACCGCGTAAAAACAATAATTATTGGCTCGTTCAACAGAACGCTCGCTTTCTCTCTCCCTCTCTGTCTCTCGCCGCCGTATTACTCCGGCCACTCCGCTCTTTCTGTGACAAGTGCACTATAAACGTTATCTCTCTCTCTCTCTCTCTCTTTCTCTCCTCCCCCCTTTTTTTTACTGTAATTTTTACAAATTTACGTTTTAAAACACAGCTGCAAACCGGGCGGTGGCTCTTTTTTTTACTCTGCATATGTTTACGTTTCGGCAGGCCGGCTTGTATATATAACGCTTGATGTGCGTAAAGATAAAATTGGACGTTTCCATTTATTTTAAAAAGTCGTCCCGCTTTTTACATGTATAAACGTAATGACGGCTTCTGTGTTTATTCTCCCAGCTCGGCCGGGCGTTCCTAATTTTCTTAGAACATTTGGACGCGAAAATGCCCGGGCACCGAAAATAGTACTCTGGTAAATACTCCCTGGCGCGGCGGGTAATGCGAGACGATAAAAACTAATCGATGATAAATTTTTTCCTAAATATAAATGTATGCAGCACATAATTCCCGACGAAATGGGCGCTATAAAGTTACGGCGAGCTCGAGCACGCCAGGAGGACCGGCGCCCGCCGAGAAAAAACATCCCTCGAACGTTCCCGTAGGCCGCGAACGTGCGATAATCTTAATGAGTATTTTCCCGCTTAAAGGGAAACGCGGCAAAAAAAAAATTTTCCGCGTAAAAAAAAAGCGCAGTACGCTCTTGCAACATTTAACAGTGTCATAGTATAGAATTTTCAGATTTTTACCAAAATTTACTACGATTGTAATAACCCTTGAAAGATGTTAGGTATAAATTACTCTGCCTCGGCTATTTCTCACTCGAATCGTGCAATTTTTGCTATTTCAGCCTGCGAGAGTAATTTTGCGCGATATTAATTTAAGAAATTCTTCTCGATCCAGCCGACGCATCGATCAGTCAGAAAATTTCGACAGCCCTGAATAAAAAAAAAAAATAGTAAAACTAGGAAGGAGACTCCGGCAGTTCATTGCACGATGCAAAATTAACGGATGCAAGTCGTTAACGCTCCGCTCCACGTGGCTCTTTGAAAATTCCGCGGCAATAAAATTCCTTCCTACCGGGCCCGATTAATTTCTGCAACGTGCGCGTAAATTATCCCCGTGCAATATCCGCGCCGAATAGGTCCGGCTCCTTAAATTTTCACGAGGGACCGGGAAAAAAAAGAGTCGGTCACCGGCCCCACGCCACCCCCCCCCCCTCTTCCCGAAGATTCAATCGGTGCGGCTGTCAATTAGTTCGCCTTATACAAGCGATTGTCCCGGTGTAATTGACTGAATTACAAGCGGGAGGGAATCGATCACGCGAGCTACGTGAGAAAGTAGCTCTCGGAGTCTACCTCGGCGGCGCGTGTCGCCCGCGCGGATGTGTGAGTACGGGCAAGAGCAAGCGAGAAAGAGAATGAGAGAAGGAAAATGAAGGTGTTTCATGAGCGGCGCTCTCGAGTCTGTCGCTCGGGGCGGGCTTCCTCAGTTCCGCACGCGCCGCATGCTCGCCTCCGAGAATCCAATCGCTCTCTCTTCATACGCCATCGGAAATTATATTTAAATTGGCTCGGCGGGTGCTAATGAGACGTGCGTCTTCCTCCCTTTTTTTAGCGCCTTTAACAATCGACGACGCGAATTGGCTATCCGAAAACGACCGACCCGAAGGTACGGAATAATTTATTATGTGTACGGCCGATAAAGAAAAAGTATGAAGAGTCATTATTGAAATATGTACGACGGTGAATGTCTAGATTTCTCGTGAAATGTCTTGTATTATGCATGAAATTAGAAACAGGTTCTGTAAAGTATGTTTGTATCGATATAAAATTATAGGTATTATGGCGGACGTGATATTGCTTTTAGTGTACACTCGAATAGTTATTAATATTTTTACTCATTTTTGCCTATACCGTCGGAAGCGAAGAAACTTTACTCGAAGAATGTAGACATCATATCCTCCGCTAAACAAAAATACATTAACACGTCCATTCGAGCAAGGAGAGGAAAGAAAAAGACCGAGCTCGATGTTATTTAGGTGCTTTTATATTATAGTTCGGGCCGTCGGTTATTTTTCTGTAACCGGTTTTAGGAATTTTTTTTCATTACCTCCATGGGAAATGAATCATCTTAAATAAACGCCGAGGGTATATACACACATACGCTGTACAGGATATCTTAAAGCATTTATCATCGTTCGAGGAGCCTTATAAAGGACAACTCGAGGAGGATGCGAAGTCGCGCGCATACGCTCGAGATAAAACCTAAATCGCGTAATAACGGCCACCAGAGGGGAAGCGAGAGAGAAAGAGAGAGAGAGGGAGGGAGGAAAAAAGCAATCGACTGGGTTTTGTCTTGGTCTCGGGTTCGCTCGAGGAGGGCCTCATTAAATTACGCGTCATTAAAAACGTTGAAGGCAATGAGTCAAAAATCAAAGGAGCGCGCTCGCTCTTACACAGACTTACTCACACGCCGCGCCAGGCGAATTATGAATCGCAGCCGGCGATAAATAAGCGTAATGTTTTTACGGCGGACATTAAATTTACATAATGTACTCGATGTTTTTAAATAAAATTTTTACTAGAAGGCATATCGGATATAATACATTCGCGAGTCGCGCGGGCTCAAGAAAAATGTCTCTTATTATTTTTCAGCGAGTCGTGTGCGCGAGCGCGTCTCCTCTCTCTCCCCCTTTCTCCTCCTTCTCAAAGAAATTTAAAGTGCACTTAAGAAAATTTAAAACATTCATTATGTTTCCGCAAGCGCGTTTGTAAAAAGCTTGCCTCGCAGCTTCGTATACACACGGCCAAAGAAAGAGACGAAGACGCGAAGAGGAGCTGGAGGGGGCGCGGGGAGGACATAATAGAGGCACGCGCGCGCAAAAGGGAGCCTAAGCAAGTGTAAGGAGAGGAAGGAAGGAAGGAAGGAAAAGGTAAAATTGACAATTAGTTTTGTCTTCGTCCCCGTGCGCCAGGTGGTTTCGACGCGCACGAGGAGAGATAAGGCGCGCGGGGCTCGGGGAGGGGGGGGGGGATAAGAAAAGGACGTCGAAGCCGGACATCTGTACTCTCGCTCCCGCTCGCTCGACAGCGACGAGCCCACTCCCTCCCTTTCTCTCCCCGTCTGAGTGAAGAGAAACATATTTCTTTATTATTACTCCTTCCAAGCTTATTTTTCTTCTCCAAGTTGAATTCCAGGTAGGAGTCTTCCTTCTCTTCTTGTACCCGGGTGGAATTTATCTTTGAAGTCGTTATGCTTTTTATATGCGTTTATATACGCGTGTACGCGCGAGCGCGAAAACGAGAGACAGAGACGAATATTTTTTCGCGCGCGAGCGCGAGGCCGATGTATAGACGCGAGCGCATGCGTTATATGATTGATGCCAGCCAGCCGGAGCTCGCCCTCGGAACGAATGCGCAATTATTTACGTTTTTTCGTCCCGCGTCCCATCCCAAGGATATAGACGCGAAATGAGAAATAATTCGAGCCAGCCTTTTTCTCTCCTCGGCCGAGCTGAAAGACGGCCGGCGGAAACTTTTCGCCGAGGCTGTACTGGCGTCAGACTGCCGTTATAGCTGTTATTATTTGTATATTATAATTTAGATACAATTATATTGGTGTCCTTCTCTCTCTCTCCCTCCCTCCTTCGTCTCCCTCTCCGGCTTCTCGGCGGAGGTGGCGTTGCCGGGAGATGAAGAAAAATAGAGCGAAGGGGGCAGAGGAGGACGGAGAAGGAGAGAAAACGTATAATAAAGTCTCTCTCGCGGTAGAACGAAAGAAGCGAGATGGAAACAAGAGTAAAGTATAAAGGGAGTACCGGCGGAGGATGGAAGGAAAAGAGAGAAACTATTTTATTTTACGAGAGAGGGAGAGAAAGGAAGAATAAGGCGAGAGGCAAGAGAAGGAAAAAAGGAGGAGAATAAAGATGAGGAATTAAAATAGAAATGAGCGGGGAAAGAGAGAGAGCAGGAGACTTCAGACAGATGAGATTGCGAAGAAGGAATTGAGATAAAAAAAATGTAGGCTGAGGCTGGCGGGGCGCAGGGAGCGCAGGGGGGATAGAAAAAAGGAGCAGAGCGAATAAACTGTGTATTCTGTAATTTTAAGCTAGAGCTAATTCTCCACTCGAGATATTAAGGCGATTTTTATGAAATTATAATTCTCCGCGCATAAAAAATACGACTTACTTTAATTTTCTTTCTTCCGGCCCGTTCTCTCCTTCTGTCTCTCTTCCTCTCCCAACGGCGCGGGCGAGCGCGCAAAAGTATTCCATTGGCCCTCGCTCGCTGCCGTTGCCGCCGCCGCTGCTCTTTATAAATTAAAAATACAGTATTAGACTCTTTCTTTATAGAAAAGCAGAGCGCGGACGAAGGAGACGGAAAGATAGTGAGAGAGAGAGAGAGAGCGAGCGAGCGAGAGGCAGAAGACGGGATAGGGAGGGTAGGAGTGGGGTTGAAGAGGCAGAGATAAAAGAGGGACAAGAAAGAAAAGGACGGCGCCGTGCGGAAGAGCGTGCAGCGGGGGTGGGAGGGGCGCGCGGCACTGCTGGAATTCTTTCGTCAGGCCGAGAAAGGGGTGAAGAGCTGCGAAGGAGCGAGCCGCGCACGGGGAGGTAGGGAGGGCCGGAGAGGAAGAGAGACGGAGTGACGGCAATAAAATATATTACCGGAGAAAAATGATGGCACTGCGAGACAAAGAGGCCCGAAGGCATTAGCCGCGCGAGCTCGCGGGGTTAAGAAATTCCTTTAGTGTAGTTCTCCCGGCGCGCTGGTATATATATATATATGCGAGTATACGCCGGCGGAACACACCTAGAAAGGAGGAACATTTTGTTCCATTCGCAGCGTCGCCCCGTAACGACCGATACACCTGCCGCGCGCTCCTCTTTGTACGCGCCCAAGAGAGCCTCCTTTTTCTCCCTCCTTCCTTTTCGTTATTAAAGCCTGTTTATAAATACGATATATTGTGCCTTTCAAGGCTCCCTCCTTTACAAATATTACACATTGTCGTTTTTGTACGCCGCGGCGAGCTTATCAATCTTATCGTCCAGCGATTATTTCTTTCTCGCTAATGGTGGGCCCCTCCCTGCCAAATTACGCGGCACCCCCTCTTCCCGTCTTTGTTCGCCCGTAAAATGCTAGGCACAAAAGTTTAAAGATAAATTTTCGCTTTGATGTGCGTTATTATACACACTTTTACATGCTGTGTACGACGAGCTATTGCGCGACCGTGGACGGAGTTGGAAACTCTTGTGGTTGGAAAAACTGCGCCGAGCGAAAAAAGAAGGGAGTAGGCGAGCGGTAGTAAAGGAGGTGGGGGCAGGGGGGGGGGGCAAAGGAAAAAGAGTTAGGACATTTCTTGGTGCGTTTTATAATTTCTATAATTTAAAGTCCGCGGCAGCTGGCGTGGCACGTAATTACTTTAACCAGAAGAACCCGTAGCTCTCGACGTGTTTACTTTTAATTCCCCCTTCCCTCCCCCAGTCTCTCTCTCTCTTTCTCTCTCTCTCTCTCTCTCTCTCTCTCTCTTTCCACCCCTTTCCCAGAGTCTCTCCTTCTTCTCCTTAATAACGAACGGTCGCGGCGGCTCGCGGCGTTGCCAATTTCAAGAATCCATTGCAAATTCGAGATTTATTTAATGTTTATTTCCGACTTACTTGCTTCCGCTCCTTTTTGCACCTACCCTCCCGTATGACGGAGAAAAATTTTCCTTTAGGTAAGACTGTCGAGTGAAAGGTAGGCACCTTTGAGATTCTTTATTGAAAACGAAATAGTTGCATTATCGAGAGCAATCGATAAATTCGATCAGTCGTATTAACTTTTCTTCAATGCAGTGAAATACTAGTAAAGCTGAAAATTATTTGAATTGAAGAAAATATCAATTATTACTGGACTATTTAAATAAAAACTTATTTTTACTTTGAAACTGTATATTCCTATTTAAAATTGTATTCATTTTGAGAGATGTTCGAGGTACATTATTTTTGTAATTGTGTTAGCATTGGTTTTGTTATGAAAAAAGTTTTTTAATCCAACATTTACTCGGACTAATTTCATTTCGCAGTTAAAAAAAAATTGTTGCAAGTCGTAACAGATCGACCGAGACGCAAAAGCGTGGGTTAAAACGTAGTGTCGGTATCCGTGAAAATTCAAGGTGTCCCTTGGTCAATAACTTTTTTTTTCATCCGACCTTATTTTCACTGCGTGGCTTCCTTTACTCTTGACTCTTCCTTCTCCCGTCTCCTCGCTCGTTCCTCACTCAAACCTACACAGCTTGGCGGTCTCGGCGTGTACGCGGCTTGGCGCTTCGCCTCGTTTCAGCGACTCGCTGAAAAATCGCCCGTCGTAAACGGGAACAGCGGTTTTATTGTTCCGCGCCCAGACAATGCCCAAGAATATTATAAAAACTTTCAGACGGAATATATTAATGTTAACTCATCGCTTTACCGTTAGGCAAACTTTTCGTTCTTCCCGAGCGAGCAGAGCAGCTCGGCCCTCCCCCCTCCCGCTCGCTTTCCTTCTATTTCTTCTTCCTCCCGCCCCATCCCCGGCTCCTCGGGTAGTCTCGCGAAGGTGATGGTGGGGAGTAGGGAGAAGAGAAAAAAAGAAAAAAAAAGAAAAAAAATAAGGAAACGAACGGAAGGAGCGCGCCAAACGAAAACGGGCGAAAAAGCGCGAAATATCGGCGTGTGTGCGGTCGTTGACTCTCTCACTCTCTCACCGCTTCTCTCTCTTTCTCGCCGCTCTCGATTATACGAGGAGAATGGCAATCCGAGTATGAAAGGGTTGCGACGGAAGGGCGGGTTTCGCCCGCACTTGCCTAGGAAAAAGCCCGAGCCAAGCTCGCGAGTTGCGCAATCGATGCTAATCGGCCGTGTCAAAGTACCAATTATTTAAATCGCGCCGGCCGGCCGCTGCGGCGAACAAAACATTCTTCCGCGGCTGAATAAGTTGACGAAATGTTTTATAATTAGGGAGTTTTGCCGAGTGTTTTCTTTGTGCCGCAAACTAACCTCGTTCGCGGTTTCTCCGGCGCGCCGCGGTAGCCCGTTTCTCCTCTCCGCCCCCCGGTCGACTCTCCTCCCTCGTCGTACGTGTGTATATACGTGTGCGCGAGCGCGATAACGCGGAATATGAAATTTAGCTGTAGCAATATATTTTAAGTAGTGACGAACTGCATAGTTAAACTTATCGTAAAAAGCACTTGGAGCGCCTTTTTATTGCCGGGGTTTTAAAACTTTTAGTCCGCAATGCGAGGGCCGAGCCGGCCTCGCGCGCGAGCTCGGCAATAATAAAAAAAAAATTTTTAAATGCAAATTTTACAAAAGCCGCCAGGGCGCCGCCATAGCGCAGCGTGTAAGTACGTGTGCAAGAGCGCCTGGACTAATTTAACGCGACGAGCCTTTATACGCGATAAGGAAAAATTCTAATTGTTTGCTCGCTGATTTATAAGGCGAGCTCTCCAGCGACGCGCGGGCTCTTCCTTTATTTCGTTTTAATGGACATTTCGCTTTTCGGAGTCTTTTTTAGATTCGCTGTGGCTTTTAACGAGCTTGGCATCCTCGATCCTTCGATCGAATCATTTATTTTAGGACGTTTTTTTTCGCAATCGAGATGTAAACATTATTATTCTCGGCATTATCTGAGCCGAGGCTGTAAGTGAAAACGGAGATTTCATTTAAAGATTTTAATCGCCGATGTATCTTCGTCGACTATAAATCAATTTTCTTTTTCAATTTTGCCGATATCGATAGATCTCGATTTCCGCGTTTCTCGATTGTTTATTTTGCAACGTTAATTTTTCATTTTACATTCACGAACCTTTAAAAGATATCCGCGTAAATTATAGATTCTTCATAGCATCGAAGGCAAAAATTCACATTGTATCAATATTAAGTAAATTAACGTCTCCGGGATTTGTTCCGGGAATAAATTAAATATAATTTTTTACCAACACTTAAACCCCATTTCGTTCGTCACATCTAATTTACGGGAACAAAGTCCAGCCCCGTGAAGGAATATAGAAAAAGAAAAAAAATAGACTTCCGTCCGACAGCGAGATCGAATCGCGAAGGCGTGAATCGTTGTAGGACAGCGCGGGCGTCGGTTCCCGGTCATTAGCATAGGGCAATCCATAACATTTTTTTGCAGTCGTGTCATCGACAAGTCCGAAAGTCTCTCCCGGCCAGGAAGAGATTACGTTACGGCGGCTCCTCCGTGAAACTTTCTCCACCCCTCCCCCACTTTTTATCTAGTAGGTACCTCGCGCGCTCGCGAAATATACAATGTGAGGCGCGCGGCATAAAGTGCAAAGTTTGATAAAATATTCGAAGAAGCGCTCGTTCCGAGGTCATTTGAGAGTCCGCCCGGGGAAGCGGCGGCGACGGCGGAAGGAGAGAAAGAGAGCGCGGGTGGGGCCCGGGTCGGGAGGGGGCGACCGGAGCGACAGCGATAAACTTTAATGTATTCCGAAATATTAAAATATATTCGCGGCTGGTATAGCGCAGATATTTTAACGAGTTACGTCGCGGCGGCGGCGGCGGCGGCGGCAGCGAGCCGAAGCCGACGGGGCCGCCCCCTTCGCCAACAAATTATATTTATACCGGCTTATTTAAATATATTCGCCTCGGCTCTGCGCACAAATGTTTCCTCCGCGCTCGTTTGCCCCCCTCACGCTCTATCTGTGTCTCTCTTTCTCCACTCGCCCACTGAATAAACACAGAGAGAAAGAAGTTTAGTCTTCTTTTTTTCGCGGCTGTGTAAACCTTATCTTTGGAAAAATTTCACCTGCCTCCCCCGCGCCGTGCTCCTTCGCGAAACTGACGTACATACTGCCTCCTTCGCGCAGCTCCGCCACCTAATTCGAGTGTACCTCCTCTTCGTCATTTTCAAGGCGATGGCGTTATAAGGGGAGGCCAATAAAAAATGTACATTTCTTTTTTCTCTTGACGCTCTGTATTTGAATAAATTAAAGAGATAGCCGAGGTTCTAGAACGAGTCGCTCTGTTCTCTCCTGCTTATGCCTGTAAACGCGTGTACATGAAAAAAGAGCAATTTTAATGTGTAACCTAACGTATAAGTTATACGTGCCCACCACCGGGCACGACCCTCGCCTTGTATACACTGATGCTCTATGGTAAATAATGATATGAAATAAATCTAACGATATGACGTCGCTGATACGATAATTACGACTCAAGCTTTGGAAAAAAAGGAAGAGAGAGACGCGGAGCGCAAAACTCGTTTCCCGAGAGCGTGTGCGTGCGTACATTTGTGCGGATCAATGAAAAATAATAATAATCACTTCTCGTTATGAACGTGCTTTTAAGTGTAATGAGACGGCTTTACATTGTGTATGAGAAATGTTGTAAATAATTAATCGCGGAGCGACCCCGGTGGGAGGAGAAAAAAAAATACTTGCATGCGGTACACTTTAAAGTTTTATCGAGCTTAGGGAGGTGCGCAGTCCAAAGTCATCTTGAACGGACTATAGGAATCTACGCTGCGTTCCTTTTTTTTTTTTACTGGACGGGCATAAAATTGATCTACGACTTCCTAAAAAATTAAAATCTGCGTACGGTCGCAGTTTAAAAAATTATCCTCCATAAGTGGACAAATGCAATGTAAAAGTAGCACAAAGGATAAGGGGGCTGGCACCCCAGACTTCTCCTTTCCTTTTTCCGAAAAAGAAATAGAACATCGCGAGTGAATCCATTTAATTCTCCTTTCTTCCGCGAGAATATTCGTATTCAATTAAGCGGCGCGCGAAGGTATAAATTAAAATAAATTATATTCCCGGCCGAATGGAAAATGCATGGAGCGCAGCGCCTTTTATAACGCAATAAATACGAAAAATCTAGCGACCGCCGTCATTATAATACTCAATCAAACATTATTCAAACGAATTCGCACCTCACAATAAATCGAGACATTTCCCCGCGCACAGTACGCAGCCGGGATCGGCGCGCTCGAATCCGTAAATATCTCCCAAAGCCCCCCCCCTCCCCTTCCCCCGGCCTTATCGTAAAAATTGACAGGATCGCACAATGGGCGGCAGATGTGCCTACCATATGAACTTTCTAAAAATGTTGCCTCCCTGTAAATTTTCCGTCTTGGCGCCGCGCGCACACACCGAGGACGAACGAACACACAACGAGCGCGGCGCGGCTCGCGAACGTGCCCGCGCGGATACGCGGCGGCGGGGGCGAGCGATAAAACAATAATTCTCTAATTTATTCGAGGCGTATCGCGCGCACAGTTGGCGTTAATATATCATTGGGCGCATCTGCCCCCAGCGAAGCGTTTCAATATGTTCTCCGGGTAACCATTTCTATATAAATATTCACCGGACGCGCGCGAGCCCACCCGCGCCGCCTCCACCTCCTCGCGCGCTTTGTTATCCACGCGCGAGAGAGACCGCGGCCGGATCGATTTCACGCCGAAGCGCGCGCCTCTGTCGCGATTTCATTAGCCGGCGCGTCGCCGCGACACGCGTAATATCTAAATTTACAAGATCGCCCGCGGAGCTTGAGCGCATTTTTCGCCGCAGAGCCACGAGGACTTTTTTTTACTTCTCTTTCGACTTACGGGGCTTTCCCGGAGGAAGAGGGGAGACTCGATGACGACAGCGGCTTTTAATGAATGCGTCACTTTTAATTATAAAAAGATCGCCGGGTATCGATCTGTTTGCACTAAAAATACGAAAATTCGGAATATATAAATATAATATAAAAATCGGATATAAATAAAAGTCGTTTAGGGGTTAATGACCGTCTATGCTGGCGCCGGCAATTTGGAATGGTAAACTTTTAAAAAGCCTCGTTTAAAGATACTAATTTTTAATAAATATACAATACAATTTTTAATTAGAATACTGATGGATTCAATTAATCACTTTTAGAATATGCCTTGCATACTATTACGCCGCAGGAATGACATTACGTATTTTAGAATTCAAGTTTTTTTTTCATGAATTCAATTAAAACAATATTTTTTGAACGTGCAGACAAGTAAAAAAAACTGGTTTCCAACGTTTTATTTACCTGCTAATAAAAGGAACTGCGAGCATAAGTAAGAATACTGGCCTTATAGCATAAAAAAAAAAAAAGAAAAAACTAGAAAGCATAATAAACGATAGATAAATATTGAAAAGTACGTTCGAGAACGTCGAGCTCCTCGATCGCCATTCGCTAGTAAATAATATCCACGCGCGATGTTTGCCGAAGAGGCCCGTTTAAGAAAAAGAAAAGAGGACGGAGGAACAGCGAACGACGCGAGAGAAAAAAGGAGCGCGCGGCGTTTAGAGCCGAGGCTTGAATGGCTTGGACACACACACCGGCGCTCGCTCCCTTAGCCTCCTCCTCGGCCGGAGGATCCGCGAGCTTATTTGCCTTTTAATCTGGCGCTCAGGCTTGTGTGCCCGCGCGCGCACACGTACGCGCGCTCGTTAGAGCGTCGCCTCGAAAAGTCGAAAGAAAGACAAAGACGGCGGGCGCGGAGCCGACGGGCTCGATGATGAAATATACGCGGCGGGGGGAGCGTTGAACCCAATCAAGTGGCTGTCATAAATTTCCATCAGGGCGCCGCGGGGACGTGCTAATGGTCGATGCGAAATCGCGAGCGACGAGCCTCGCGCGTCGTCGCCTGCACTTCTACGGCGTAACGCGCGCGAGTTTTTTTCCGCATTTCGTTGGAGCGCCGACGGTGCGGGGGTGGAGGAAATTTTGACGGAACGATTTTTATCTCTCGGCGGCCTAGACGAGCGCGAGCGCGTGCTCCTCCTCTATTATATGTAAATGCCGTACAAAGTGTATCATTGTTGGCGTATGTATTTAAATGTAAATGAAATACGCAAAGGCAATGTAAATTTATAGAAAAAGCCGACGATCAAGATAATGTAAATTGAGATAATCTTTTAAATGCAAATGACATTTTTCATCTGCATATAAATGCGCCGTTGGAATTTACGTTAATGCAATATGGCCGAGCAGAAGAGGAGGATGAGGAGGAGGAGGAGAGGAGGGACAAAAAAGACGAGCGCGTCTTATTACACATATGACTCAGTCGGCCACGACAATAAATGTGATTATATTAAAATATCGCCTTGGTTGAGCCGAGGCACACCACGGACTGCGACGTTATACGCCGCGCGAAAAAAGCATCTCGGAACCGTGCGTATTACGACGACAGGTGATCAATCAAGCGATACGCCGCGCTGAGATCCGGCGTGCACCTGCTGATGCAACGATTACTATCCGCTGTCCCGAGTTGTATACCCCGCGTTGTTTCGTTCCCTTTTGCACTGCGCGTCCGTACAAAAGCGGCAGGGAATTTTTTTTTTTTTTTTTTTTTTTGTAAGTCGTCAAATGCATTTAACCGATGTATTATTGTCTAGCGTAAAAAAAAGGGTCGGTTAGCGCTAAAATTTTTATCCCCTCGTAACGCGTCATTTTCATTTTCCAAAACGTAAGGACGGCAGCTTTAATTCCGCGTCGTTTTCCAAAAGCAAAGAGTGAGAGGCAGAGAGAAAAAGAGAAAAAAAGGAATAAATATCGAAACGGTCGCGCGAGCGCGCGAGTCCATCTCTGGCCGGTGTCGCGCGGGCGATTTCATCCCGATGGATAATCAATGGGCGGAATGGGGCCGCGCTCGAGTCTTGGCTTAGACGAGAAAGGGGCCATTCGCAGATACGGACTAATGTTCGCGCGTCCGCTGTAGCCTCCGAGCTCTCGAGCCGGAGGTGGAAAGAGGGGGACGGACGACTCCGGCGTCGGGATGAATATGGACCATTTTTTACGCGCTTTTCGCGCGAGCGCGAGGCGCCGTTCGTTCGGCACTTTTTACAGTTATTATTTTTTCGTGTTTATCTCCTCTCCTCGCGTTTCCAATCGTAAATCCAAGAATGACGGGCCGTTACCTCCTCGAAATGGCGCGCCCGGCTCCTCTTCTTTTTCGCGGGGCCGCGTCCTGATAAGAAACAGCCTCTCGCGATTTTTTCCCGGACTGCTCGAAAAAAAAAAACATTTTTTTTCGTCTACTTCGACTTCGAACACTCGCTCTTCACCAGCTGTCGCACACGTCGTGCGCGGCGCCTCTCCCCGGCCTTTTTTTTTTAACGCGGAAACGACTCGCGATAAACGCGAACAAAGCCCACGAAATGAAAGGGAGCGCGCATGCGCGGCAATTAGCAATAAAGTTTTCATCGTTTAATAAAGGGCTCGCGCTCGGGCGGCGAGTATAAATGCCGCGATAAAAAATCGCGAGTCGCGAATTGGAATATTTTCGGGGGAGCGAAGCGCATTGTAAACTTTTTTCTCGTCGAGACCCGCGGTAAAAGCCCGACGAGGCAGCTGGCCGTCTATAACGCGTTACGCGAGACAGTTATTTTCTCCGCTGTGGTCTAGCGTCTCTCTCTCTCTCTCTCTCTCTGGCTTTTTTTTAGATCTTCTCTTTAAATCTAAATCTTCTATCCTTCTCCCACTAGCCCGATTCCAGATTATCATAATTATACTCGCGGTTAGTTTTTTTCTCTCGGCGAGTCCCGGTCTCTCTCTCTCTCTCCTTCGTTCGATACTCGTTCGATTTCGCTTATTACCTTAATTATGGCGCGGCGCTGTGCATCCGTCCTTTTCTCTCTTTCTCTCCCGCTCGCTCTCGCGTGTAATAAGTATACAGGACGAGACGCGCCTTTAATGCCCGAGCGCACAAAGCGAAGAATTTGCAAAATGACGATTGATGCGCACCGCGGCGCGGGGAGGAGGTGAAACGATCGGAAATTACAAATAGGCCGAGCCTTTCGAAAGCCGGAAATTCGAGATGCGACCGTGTCTTTATTTGTGTTATTTAGCCGGGGAATCGGCCATTACCAGCTTAATAAAATGTTTCACCTTCTGCCTTCCCTCATGTTTTTTTTTCCTTTTTTTAATATCCTCGCTGTGAAAGCTCGCCGATCGTGCAATAAAGAATAAACCCAGGAAAACCTAATTAAATTCGGAGAAAATGTCTTTTCTTCCGATCCGCTCTCGTCTCTCTCTTTCTCTCGCTTCCTTTTTTCCCCAATCCTCTCGGCTGCTTATCATATTTGTTACATGCGAAAACTGCCGAACTCGCGTCGGCCGATCGCAATAAAGGCCGTTACGGCATGAATTAGATATAAAGATACGCGCTTACACATGCGGACATAAAATGTTCGTTCCATTATTCAGTTCATGAATTTAAAATTTTATTGGAATTACATGAATTTATACTTTCCAAGTCGATGTATTTTAGGGCGCCGGCTGATAGGCGACCACCGCCGACATAGAGGCTGGATCGTCGACCGATAAATTTTTCTCCCTGTAATAAATTGGAAATTTTTCTTAAGGGCATTATGCTAACGACGTTCGCGGGGAGGCAACGGCCCAAAAAGAAAAATCCGCCATGCAAATAGGCAGTCATTACAAGGACTGCGCGCGTCAGCTTAACCCAGCCCGGCGAGCCTCTCCCTCGAAGGTGCGCGTCTGCGACTCGTCACACATTAATCGCGCGTCGCTCTGTACTTTTCGACGGCGTTCGCGAAATCGCGGCTCGTTGGGGGCGCGATCGCCCGGGCCGATTGTTCGTCGCTCGTATAAACGCGGACCCGGCGAAAAACAAAGCCCGCGGCCGGATTTCATGCTCCGTGACTAGTTCGCGAAAAGTGAAAAAAAAAGAGAGACGGGATGCGCGCCGCGGTCGGGGAATGTCCGCGGGCCGTAATGATCCGTAACGGTACACAGCGAGCGTAACGCGCTCCGCGCGTATACACGCGGCTAAGTATATAAATATGTAATATTCCGCGACTTCCTGGCCGCGTGTAATTTGCGATCGTAACGGCGATCCCCCGGCATTGTCGCGGGCATTATAAACAAAACTTATCAGAGCGGCAATGGCCGGGGAAATGCGTATACGCGAGGTACGCGCGCATACGAGTGCGACGCTCCTTTCATCACTGTAATCACTTGGAAAGCTGTTTGCTAATGCAAAAAGCCGTTTCTAAACAATTGCCGCTTTATGCGGACTAATGCACGCCGCGACGGCTTCGCCTCGGACTGCCTGTGCGTATATTTAATGTCCAAGTGTGCGTTCGCCGTTTTTATATGTCACTTTTCAGTCGAGGTGAAACTTCCAGTCTAACTTTCGTTGCGACTCCATGTAAAACTGACTGCTTTTTCCACTCTTATTTTAGAATTAGCGTAATTATTAATTCGTTTTAATTAATCCGGCCTTGTCCGGATGCAGCCTGGAAATTCACTTTTCCAGAAATAACTTAATTGTTGCTCGTACGAGCGCGTATAAAATTCATAAAATATATATGTAAATTAGCAGCGCGAGCCTTTATCTGTGGCGAGATATTTGATTGATGCTTACTTGTAGGATAAATTTTAAATGTCCAGTATGTATATTACGCGTTGAATAATCGCAATGTTCATATCTAATCATAATTTATTTTTTTATTTTGTTTCAGGTGAGTTGAGTAACGTACAAAACAGCGCTTTACTAAATCTTCCGCGTCACGTAAGTTTTCAGTTCGCTCTTTTTCTATTTTATGACGCTTATGCATGTGTCATTAAAAATATTTTCCACTTACATTGAAAAAACGGATTATTTATTGGCACAAGTACGAGGTAGCTACTTCAGGTTAATTTGCAAGTGTCGTGACAAAAATAATTTTTACACTACTCACTATATGGTCCTTTTTTTAATTATCGAAAAAAATAAATTTCCTAATTATACGTAGTTTCAGTCTTCGATTATTTTCCATCGTAACTTACCAGTTCTTTTTTCACGATATGTCATTAACTGGAGTGTAATGAAATTTAAAATAATTTTAGTGATGCACAATATTTTAATATTTCATTCTACCATAAATGTCTGTAAATCTTGCCGGCAACCATTTTTTTCATTGTACTATTCTATTTATCGTACTTTTATTAAATGCCATAAGCGGCAAAAAAAAAGATCTGACCGAAACGCAATTCCGAAGTCGGGAGTCCTCTAGGGAAAAAAGCTCATTTCCTTACGGCAACAAAGGCGCAGCGAAAGAATTAAATTTTCATGCTTTTATAAACTTTAAAATCGCGCGAAGCTTACGCGGAAAAAGATTTCTAATTCGCCCAGGGGCTCGTGGCGTTTTCGGTCATTGGCCGAAATAAGCATAACCGTTTTATTCTCGGCATTATTAGTTTTAACCCCGGCCAGCCCCCTGTATACAGAGTAATTGCATTAGCCATGACAATAGCCATAAGTTGTAGCGAGTCTTCCGCGAATTTCCGCATGGGAACGGGGGCTAAAAAAGACAATAGCGCGCGAGCGAGAGAAAACGAGGCGGACGCATAAAAGCTAAAGAGAGTGAAGGGAAGAAAGAAATAAAGGATCTAGAAAGAAAGAAAGTCGCGAATGGGGATGAGGAGGTGGGATAGACTAGCGCAGGGGAGGAAGGGGGAGTGGGTGGGGTAGAGAGAAAAAAAGGCGGTGAAGAGAGTGAGAGGAGGCGCAGAATGAGGAAAATCGCGCAACATGATCGCGTGAATGGGGTACAGAGGGTAGATAGGGTAGAGAAGGGAGACGGAGCCGGGGGGCACGCCGCGAGTGAAAAACCGGAAAAATATGTCATCGTTTCCATCGATAGTCATCACAAAGAGCCGAACGAACGAGCGGCGGAACGAAGCGTGCCCCCCCCCCCCCCTCCCTCCCCCCTTATCATTTTCCCAGCGTCGCTTCACCCCTTTGCGCCGAACACGGAGAGTCATTGTGCGTTGCTCATCCCGGCGTATTGTCGTGCCGAAACAATGATTTCATAAAAATACAAGCGCGCCGCGGGGGTTGGGGGCGCGGCCGGATGATGCATAGGCGCGCGGCCGATGACGACGGATGCGTACGCCGGTACGCGGAATTGAAAACATCTCCGGCTCCCTTGTCCGAGTGTCGGGGGCGGGCTGAGGGGCTAGGGGAACCGACGAACACACGTCGCGATTTGCCTAATTGCCGAGTCGCACGTTCGAGGTGCCTATACTTGCTTTTAAGTATTCGTGCGGGTGTGTAATTAGCGACCGACGACTTACTTTAGATTTCTTTTTTTAACTTATCATCGAGATATTAGAGGCGCGTTATCGTGAGGCACCGCTCAAAACTTATCGGCATTGCGGGAATTAATAACAAAAACTTTTTATCTTTCGTATTTTTTTCCCGCTTTAATATGTATATGAAACTTAATGTTGTAAAATTCGAAATATTTTCGATAGATAAATTCAAATAATTTTATCAGCTTCCTTGAATGATTTTGTAATGCAAGTAGATCTTTGGCTGTTCCCACGACGGTTTTTTTCTTCTGCTTAACAATTAATAAACAGAATGTACGATAAGAATCTTTATCATCTTGTAAAAAGAACGTTTAGCCTTTAAGAGGTTATATTTATAACATAATATCTCGCGAGCTCGAGATAGAAAATATTGCATTTCGCATTATTTCAAAAGTCCCTCGGTCTGAATAATAATTTATAAACAAGCGATGTTCTCAACAACCTTGACTGACTCATTTAGGTAAATAGTTGTTGCTCCTTATCGCCCGAGTTCCGAGATTCTCCTGCGTGAAAAAAAGTTAAAAAGAAGACTTTAAAATTTGCAAAGCGTAGCTTAAACAAACACGACTACACTGACGTTATACATAATCCTTAAAAACATATTTCTTCAGCTATTTACGATATATCAGTTAAAGCATTGAAATGTATTTTTCATAAACTACTGATAACACTTACCACGTAGATAAATTAATTTAGTGATACCGGTAGATCACATTTGGAAATTATTAAAATGTATAAGCATATGGGAAATTAGTGAAACGAGTAGTCACGGTCGGTGACACAATTTCATCCTGGCGGCGCGAAATTGGCGATCGAGAAAAAAAAGCTTGCAAGCACACATGTGTTTGCACGCATTATCGGCGCTGCGGTGACGTCGGTCCGAATTATGAAATGCCATCAATAACATAATCGCGCGATGATAAGGCCTCGGGCCGCGGGGCCGGCCGGTCGGCTGACGTGTCTTCCCGGCGCGGCCTTGAGAAAAAAGGTCGGGATGGAAGGGAGAGTGCTTCGGGAGCGCACCGAAAATAGGATGGCGTGACTCGACGGGCGCGCGGGAGCGTGCGAAGGATTGGGGTGCGCGAGAGGGAGGGAGGGAGCGAGTTGGGGAGGGCGTTTTTCGGGGCTCGTGCCATCGTGTGTATGCAACAGGTTATAGTTTTTGGCACACACCTCGCGTTGGCCTCCCCGCGTGCTCTCGCGCTCTTTCTCCATCTCTCTTTCCGTGCTCGGACGGCCGCCCGAGAGCCAGTCGTGTCTCTTTTCTTTTCCTCTCTATTTTCTGTCATTTCGCTCAGAAGCGCCACTTGCTCGCTCCTCGTTTTTTTTTTCCTCGGCGGCTCGCTCCTCGCTTCCTCCGCTTCTTCGTCTTTTTTTTTCTACCTTTTCAGTCGCCCGTTCCTCTTTATCCGATCGCCCGTTCGCGAAAGGGCGTAAAACCGCTGTCGAAGCACTTTGCGAGGCGTGGGAGGGGACTACGTTCCAAAGCTACTCGTGCCGCGCTGCCCGTCTCGCTTTTATTTCCATCTCCGCTGGACTTTTTTTGCCGAAAGGGGCCGGGGAGCGATCTCGGCCGCGATTTTCCATTATCATAAGGGGTGCGTTTGCGGCTTTGCGTTCAGCTCGTTGACTTTTCAAATAATTTCGGCTCGTAATTAGATTTTTTACCGTCCGTTCGATCAAACATTTAACTTAATACTTACGGTTTCTTTACTATCGAGTTGTAAAAATCAATATATAAACACCGTTATTTCATTTGTTTGCGATCTCTCTTCTTTGAAGTTTAAATTATTATAAAAGAATCACTTAAAATATTCCATTTATTTCATTCTTTACGTTTTTCAGAAAAGAACAACATATCAAAATTATGAAAAAATATTTTTTCAAATCGATTTATATTGAAAACCAAATAAATACGTTTACTTAAAAAAAAAAAAAATTATCTTACAAATATTCAAACAAAATGTGTTTCCCATTGTGTTATCAGAAAAAAAAATCAATGATAAACAGGAGCCGATTTTATAATTTTTTTTAATTAACGATTTTAATTGCAGCGTAAATCTTTAAAGGAAGTGCAATATTCGTATTAATTTCAAAGCATCAATTTAAGACTCAGAACATCAAAATTTGTTCTATCTTGCGTACCCTAAAATAAGATGGCTCATCTGTTTTTTTTTTAAAGGCTTCATTACATGCAATCAAATTCATGATAAATCCACTTCTGTTCTGGCGAGAAGGAGAGAAAGAACATCGTCAAACCTCCTTTTCCGCATAACGTATCACATTTCAACAATTATAGTTCCGAAATTCTCAGTGACAACGATCTACGCAATAAAATCTCGTCGGCGTTAAAGAAGGCGCTTAAAGATCGACGCGAAGATACGTTAATTCACGGCACTCGACTTGTAGGAGAGGCGTAGACTCTCGAAGGCAAGCCTCTCGAAATCTCGAGAGCGGTCTAATTCAATCGTCAAACAGATAAGACGGCCAAGCCAGCCGGGGTGTCGAGGCGTCGGTGGCCCGATCGCTTATCGTGCTCGCCAGCCGCTTGTCACGCATGCCGCGCGTCGCGCGTGCCTGCGCACTGCTGCTCCTCCCTACCGGCCCAAGAAAAGGCTTCGCGGACGACGAGTCCGGAAAACCCGGCGTGAAGAAAGACAGGCAGAGAGAGAGAGAGAAAGAGAGAGAGAGGGATATAGAGAAAGCGACAGCGGGGAGGTAGGAAGAAACGCGCGTTCGCCATTCGCGAGAGCTCTCCGTGCCTTTGCCCTCCTCGCTTTTTTTCCCCGCGCGCGCTACGAGAGTTCGCGTGTTATTTGTGTTACGGAACGCCTGTTACAGATAAATATAATAGGCATTCATAACCGGCGTATTGTCCCTCGACGAAGCGCCGCTTCGCGTTAGAGCTTTTACATTTTTTCCTCCGTCTCTCTCTCCGCTGCCGTACCTATTTTTTCTTCTCTCTTGCCGTACGCTCGCGTTTTTTTTTTTTTTTTTTTTTTTTTTTGTTTCTGACGCATACACACGTACGACGAGTACGACGAGCGTCCGACGATTAGAACGAGCGCGCGAGCGAGAGCGAGAATGCTGCATTCGCCGAGCTCTCATTTTTATTATTCGCGTTTTTTGGAATTTTTCCAGTAGCACCCGGCATTGTTTCACGGTTTGTCATTGTTGAGCGCGAGGCGAGCCGTCCTATGGAACTAGCTCGAGCGTGGGGGGCGGAGGGGGTGCAGGCTTCGAAACAGCCCCCCTCCCTCCCCCAGAGAGCGCGCGAGAGAGTTATGCGGGAGCTTCCGCGGGCGCACGAGCCTATACAGAGAGGGTCGGCGAATATAAGAGAAAGCCGCGGGAGAGGGGGAGGGAGGGGGTAGGAAAAGAAAAAAAAACGCGAGCTTCGATGACTATCGAATGACTCGGGGCATTTTATCGACTCCGCGGACATCGTTCGCTTTTTCTGACGAAAAAGCCGGCTACGGTCCACCTCTCCCTCCCTCCGCGACGGAGCGTACCTATCGGGCGGCTCTGATTTTCATTCTCCCCCGGCGAATTCCGCAGCGATTTTCTATTTCCAAGCCTATACGCTTTTCAAACCGCCGTCGCCACCGCTTGCTTTACTCGCCATTTTATTTTGACTTTTATGCGGGGGTTGTGCGCGCGGGAGCGATTTTTTTTCGCGATAGTTTGTCGCAACGAACACCCTTTCTTCTTTTTTTTATTTGTTTTCGGTACGATGGAAAATGGGAGGGATAGACCATTTTTTTTTGCGCAATTTTTTTTTTTTTTTTTTTTTTGTTCATCGGCGAACACTCGAGCGTGGACAAAAGACGGTGAATCCACGAGTGGCGTGCGCGCGCGCCATATACGATTGTTGTTATACATCGTTTCGAGTGATACTCCATTTATTATTACCATGGCCGGCGGGCTCGCATGTAGGAATTCACGCAGGAATTCGAATCTACAAACTTTGTTTGTCGACTCACTCAACGAAACAAATTCGCCGATTGGTCGACGAATTACACCGTGGAAAGCTGTCCTTCCCCTCATCCCGCGTAACCTACATTTGATAATCTAATACGGACTTGAATAGCGGATTTGGTAGTTGTTTTTTTTTTGGTTCGAAACTCTGGTCAAAGACTGACTAAATACTCATAGCGACTCGTTTCTTTGGTAATTCAAATTTCAAGTAAAATTCCGTCAATGTACGGTAATGAAAACGTTGCGCGATAAATGAAATGTACAAACATTTAAAATCATGATCGATCTAAAAATCGATCTGGTTGTTTCTACTCGTTTTTTTGCAGTGCATACCTGTCGCGGCGGTATGACGGAGGACACAATGCGCGCTTTTATCAGTCCGTCGTCGCTCGGTATCTCAGCCGGCATTGTAACTTGGCTCGTAAACCTCGTCATTGGAGACAATCGATCCTAATTCACGTCGGGTTCAGGCAGCTCTCCTCAAGTGTCCCGGTCGCGTACGCGCGGGCGTCGCGCTCGTGAAAAAAGTCGCCGGCGAAGAGAGGAGCGGCCTCGCGGCGGCGCGGGTGAAAGGCGAACGACACGTACGGACCGCGTGTATGCGGCGCACGCGGCGAAACAATCGAATCATTACACGTGCGCGAGGCGATTATTATTTCGCGCGCACGCGCGAGGTGACAAAGGGGGATCGGGTCCGGGGGCGGTAACGTCAAAAATGGGCCGTAGCGACCGGCCGCGCGGTAATCGTAAACGTAAACATAAAGCCGGGGGAATGATGTAGGCGACGCGGGGACGCGGCCGATATTTAATGGCCGGACGGACAATGAGCCCGTCGTCCCCTCTAGAGTCGGCGCAGACCACCACCTGGTCGGGGCCGAAAAGCGCGGTCGTTGATCGACGCCGGTATAGGGAGACCGCAGGTATACTGGCCTGCGGCCTTTTTTTTTTTATGCGTCGATCCTACGACACCAGTGATCGGCAGTATGCGAGTGGAAAAATCGACGCGTGGATTGACGAGAACGGGTTTTTACTTCTGCGCGACTTTTTTTTGTTCTACTGCAGATTGAATTGTATCTTTTTTTCGCGGTGGGATTGTATTACGTTTCTGCCTTTCATTTTTTTTTTTATAATTTTATTCTTTAGATCTGAATAACATCAGTGCAGAAAATAATAATATGACACTGAAATTAGCAGAAGATTCGATAGCAGCCGATTCGATTTTCATGATGAAATCATCACGTTCCCCACCAA
>JAWWEN010000048.1:7034744-7046462 GCA_035582955.1 Sycophila texana | reverse complement strand
ACAAAGCTCTAGGCAATTTCCTTGGGGTTTTTTCGAATCGGCTGCCATCGAATCTTCTGCTAATTTCAGTGTCATAATAATAATGCGACAATCGCATATCTATTACCACTACTGTCAAAATATGTTTAATGCGTGAAGAAAAATTATTTAGGTCAGTCTAATGTCGCATAAAAAAGAATATATTTTCAACGCCATTCGTCACTATAATCTTTACTCGCCGTGTATAGATGAATCAATGCAACAATGTTTAGATTTCATCGAGTTCTGCTTTGAATAGCAGTTTTTAAGTATTAAAACGTACTTTAACCACAAGGCTAAGGAAAAAAGACTCCGTCTATACATAGAGAAGGTGAAATAGAGCTGACTATAGTTAGAAAGCGCCTATTCCTTATGCAAAAGGCCAATAAAAATAAAATTCGGTACTCGTTAAAAAGAGCGTCGGGCGACGCGTTGAAATAGCGCCACGAGCAACAGCCCCCGATGATCGCACTCTCCGGCGTGCTGCGAGCAGCGGCACTAATCAGGAATTCTATTCGGCCGGTGGTCGTGGAAGAAAATCACGTTGATTTCAATATTAATAACGCGCGCGGAAGCCGTCGAGCATCGAACCGCAATAATATCCCGACGAACCTCCCCGACAATTCCATTATCCATTGCACACATCGCATCAATCACGGCTGAGGACGCTGCGCGGAGATGGTCCGCGGGGGAAAAAAAAGGAGAGGCCCTCGCCGCGATCCTTACGGCCGAGCAACGCTAACTCTGCTCTCCTGCAAAAACTCGTCGCCGCGATCTCGAATAATTCATTTATTTATTATTCGCTCTATCCCTCCGTCTCTGTCCCTCTCTCTCTCTCTCTCTCCCGCAGTGCATTATGAATTATTGAATCTTGTAACTCTCGGAGTTATCCGCGGCGGCGCTTGCGGTCGGCGTAATCCGGATGGACACGTCAGCGAAAGAGCGCGCGCGCACGCGGGGAATAATACTAGGCGATGTTGGCTCTCTACAATTAAATATGAATCATTGATATACTGTCGCTCGGCGAAAGGGTACGAAGTCGGGCCACCGGGGGCTCCGGGGGAGGGGGGAGGGCTATTACGTGCCAGACGATTTCTTATATACCCTTTTCTTTTTGCCCCGGCCGTATATTATTTCCTGCTCGTTCGCGCAGACGGAGGAGCCTTTTCAGCTCTGCCTCTTTCTCGCTCGCTCTGGCTTACCCCCGCAGAGCTCAATTATCCATTAGGCATTGGCTTGGCCTTCTCATACAAAACGTCGTATTTCATTAAAACGACAATCGGGGCAAACTTGCTCGTAATTTACCTCTCCTAGTAATTCGATTTAAAAAACACTTTCCAATGTAAAATCGTGAAATTATCCAAAGTGTTCGGTCTGCCGCCCCCTACAAACGTGGAGGTGGAAGATGAGCAGGTGAATGGGTTGGGGGGGGGGGGTCGTCGAACAAAGAAGAAAGTTTAAAGCGTCCGCGGAACGGTGGCCGACTATAATTTTGTAAAAAATGCCTTGTGAACTTTCAGCCTTCTACACAGTCAATAAACTTCGCTAAATATAATTATTCGATGCATTCTTAATCGATGCGAGGATGAATGATGGGTAACTTGCGAGGCTGAAACTTTTTCAATTAAAATGCCCCGTCGTCCTTCATAAATAATAACGCAAAAATAAAATCCGGCGAGATAGCGCTGAGGAGGGGAGGAAGCGAGGGACTGTTTAATTTGAATTAATTAAAAAGGCGCGCAAAGGGAGAAAAACTCGCGAAAGCCTTGTCCCTGCGCCTTGGAGCGGCTGAATTTTTTTTCTTGAAAACGCACTCTTTCTCGCGCGAATGAAATTTCACGCTAACAAGAAATTAATATTCGCAGCGCGATAATAACTTATGTCCACGGCGAAGCCGCGCGAGGATTCGAACTTGCACGCATCATCGTCGTTCGCTGGGAAGGGGGAGGGGAGAGAATTAATTTACCAACGAGACAAGTCATTTTCAAATCTGGATCAATAAGAAACCACTCTTTTTTAGAAAATTATAACATTTTAATTATCTCCTGGATAAAAAAGTTATCATTTTTCATCAAGGTCAAGGTTCATGTATAACACAAATAACAAGTGTACTTTTCTACTGCAACCGATAAATTCGTACAAAAAAAGCGAATGACATTCGGTTTGAGGCGTCTACCCGATAAGACGCATTCCTTTATGCACAGGCAAATATTATCCAGCTAATTAGATTAGTGCGAATCGGTGCTGAAGTAACACCGGCTTGTCCGGCTTATCGGTCGACTCGGTCGGAGTTCCCGCGGTATCGTTGGATAAAAATCACATCTTCGAATTTTCGGCGTCCCCTCGTCTGTCGAGGCGATTTCCTCGGGGCGGGATTACACGAGCGTACGATGCATAATTCATCGGCGCCGCGCGAGATTCTCTCAGCGTCGGTCGAGGAAATCAATTAACCGTTGTGTACACATTATTTTGTCCGCGCGAGCCCGTACAGTTCGTTTTCTTTTAAATAACGTCACCGTCGGTGCCAATATTTGCCGAGTTCGTTAATTTTATACAATAGTTAATTCCAAGGCAATTAATAACCCGCGTCAGCTCTTTTGTTTCACAATAATAATAATTATTATTAATGTAATTATTGTTATCGTTATTATTTTTCCACATATATTTGCGTAGGCAGGCGTACTAGCAAGTTCTAATCGTTCTTTTTTTTTTTCAAGCGCTTGCGTCAGAACAGACTTTTATGAAGTATGGATTTTTTTCGAGTTTAATTGTACTTGAATAAATATGAAAAGCAAAGTCATCGCATTTTTATACGTAAGAAAGATAAGGTTGTCTTGCAATATTACCTACGCGAAAGTCTTTTATTCAATATTTAGTATATTTTTAGAGGCATTTATGGATAAAACGAAAACCGGCCGGGACAAAGAAGTTGTGCTAAAAATTTACATTTTTCAAATATTAACCAACTGTTGCTTCATAAATTTTAGCTTATGGCATCTTTTTTGTGATTTGTAACCAGGTCATTACGCTATATAAATGATTTGATTTCAACTACCACTGATAGATCTAAATAATTGTGTCGAAATCATTTAAATATTAAATTTTTTTCTGGACTATCTTTTGTGCTCGGATCATTTTTCATTTCTAGTTTATTACTGACTTGACATTTATTAACGTCATTCCAGCGGTGCCTTTAGCGTCGAAGTTAATGATTCGCCGAGCGACTATTTATACGATCGATTGCAATCAATAAATCACAAGTTATTTAAGCTACGATTTTCTTCTTTTTTAACCTTATAAAACCGATTGCTCAGTATGAATCAAAGAGTGGATGAAGCGAACGTCGTGCAAGACAAGCAACATAATTTTCTCGTTCATCGCGTTACTTAAATGAAAAAATTTATAAACAATTCCACACGAATATAAATATCTCCATTAAAAGTTCATACTAATTGATAAGAAAATTCTCAATGTCAGGTTTAACGACCATTTTTCACCGGAGTACAAGAGCAGTACTCGAATATGAAAATCAGTAGCATCCTCGACCGCTGATTAGAAAAAGAGTTGAGCATTTAAAAAAAAAAAAGATCCCTTCAATTGAAAAGCCGCGCGAGCGCACGAAACGCCTCTCACGGCTGATGTTACGGAAGGGGAGGGGTGAGTAGGAGAGAGCGCAACGAGCCAACTGAAAAATTGCAATTGTGCTAATGCGCGCCTGCAAGGTAGACCAATCGATGATCCGCCTCGATCGGTCTCTAAGAGGAGAAAGGCGGTCCGGTCGACGGAGGCTGGATGGAAAAAAAGAGCGAGCGAGGTGGAGGCAGCCTCGACGCTCGCTCGAAGGATAGGCTCGCCCGTAGTTTCGGGGCGAATCGAGCGCGCGCGCATTACCCGTCCGAGCGATATTTGCATTCCACTCGAGCGCGAGGCCGCGAGGCCGGCTATCGTTATGCGGGATTTCGCCGCCTCTACTTCATGTCACTCCGCATTGCTACCTCGCGCCCCTCCCCCACCCCCCCCCCAACCGGCCACCCCTGCATATACGTCGATCGTCATCTTCCGGCTGTGGCCGATTGCTTTTAAATTTCGAAATCCGCGGTAAACACTAGCCGCGCTTGTTTGTTCTCCGTAAGGGCACAAAGAGATCTCCTCGATATCGGCGCGAAAAAAGAGACCACGCGTACACACGCGCGAGCGGCGACCGATCCGAAAAGCGCGCCTGAATGAGCTGCGAATTAAAAAAAAACTGCTAGTAGCGGGAAAGGGCTTTTTGCTCACGTAAGAGATGAAGGTTTTATGCATTCGTCATTAGGATTAATGCACGGCCACGGCGATACTTGTACGCCTGGCATCGTATAAGCCGGCGTCAATGGATTTCCAGCCTGGCAACGGCGCTGGAACGGAATAAGGGCCGGGAAATGTGCGCGTGCATAGGCGAGGCTGCGCCCGGTGGATTGGCGCATCGCTGGCAGCGCTGCGGCCGACTCCCCCATTCTATTCCTATGTATACCTAATGCATCGAGTGTTAGGTACGCTTCGCGCGCGCCCACGCGCAGCCCGGCTCCACTCGACATAAAGGCAAACGCGGGCTACGCGGCCTCAATCGAATGCTGATCCACTCCAGGCTAACTACTAGTGCCCGAGCCGCCGCGTCCGCCGGGGCCCCGCCGCCTCTCTTCCTCTCGCTCTCTCCCTGCGCCGGGCGAAAGAGAGGGTGCAGGACGCCGCGGGGGCTACCCGCGCGCGGGGCGAGATTTGCCTGCCTATGGTGCACGGGCGCCGCTCGAATTACTCCTGTGCGAGCCTCTATTGCGAAATCGAGCTGCGAGCGCCGTCCGAGGGATAAGAATTTAATGCGGCGCCCCTGAGAAAACAAGCGACGCACTCCGGCGCAGTTTGTTCTTTACGGGCAGCGGTTCCTCCGGCTGAATATTTCAGCGCGACCGAAAATCCCCTCCTCGTCGGCAGCGGCATCGAGGCACGCCTCTAATCAACTGCGCTTCGTTTGTGCCGGCCGCACGTATCACGATTTCATAGGGGGAATGCCACTCTAAGACCAGACTTTTTCTTTGGCGGGGAGATTTTAGCGAAGAAACGTGGAGTGACCCTTTGGGTCGTAAAATTTTTGTTGAACCTGCGAGATTTAGTTAGCTTACTTCCAAACATTTACTTCAAGATTATGATGTAATTTTTGCTTTCCGAATTTAAAAATTTTAAAATTTAGCTAAAAGAAACTTTACTCACGATATTCTTCCTTCATAAAACTAAATATGATCATTATTAATCCTTTTATAAAGCTTAAAGTTACCTCTCGCGTAGAGTTTTGCATAGAATATTTAGACGTAAAAATGATTTATTGTTTTCAATATTTAAAAAAATGCATACATCCTCAATCACCCCACGTATTTAGAAATACATTAAATTTCAATTCGTATTTAGGGTATATTTTTTTGTATAAAGAAATTAAATGGTATTTAAATGTGTCAAATAGTGAGTAAAAAAAGTCGAAGCAGCAATCGGCATACTCGGAACCACTAATTACTCGTGAATATTTAAAGAAGGCATTAAATATTTTTTAATAAGAAAATGGATTTTTATTCAAAATTAAATTGCTTTTATCTTATTATTTTTAATGAGTAATAATTAATTTCCAATTTCCTCAGGGCGAGGCTAAAATTGTTAAAACTTAATGTTAGCTCGGTGCAATGTTGATTCGTTCAATCGCTACCAAATATATATTAACTTAAAAAATGCAACAACAAAAAGTTTGTTACATAAAAGCTGCAAGAATTTTGTTATATTTCCGCTAAAAGCTATGATCTTAATTATAACTAAATAGGTTATCGAAGCTCTTTCCGCTCTTAAGAAAACATTTTCTTTTTCTTCAAGTTATGCAAAATTATTGCTAACAAAGTAAGCTTCGTTCCAAACGTTCATAAATTTCATCGAGTTGCGTTAAATTTTTTAAGGAAAATTGAAAAGCTCGTTAGGCGCGCTATTTGCATGCATATGAAAAATCAGACTTGAATATTTCACCGATTTTTTCGAACAGCTCCCCGAGGAAATCCCAAAATCAAATCTACCAATTTGTTTTACATAAGAAACGAAGACACTCGTCTACTATATTTCGAAGCCCAAAAGATAATCACAAATTAATGGATAAATTATTCAACTCGATGCTTTTTAGTCTTTATTTTTTATCCTATGAATTTGGTCGGAAGTTGAAAACTACTTTTGAATAATAAATTTCACTCCAGATTCCATTTTAAACTATTAGGAATAAACATTTCAATTTCGTTCAGATATTTCAGGTAGATAAATAACTCTATAATGACATGCAGAGACACATTTATTAAAAAGGTTATAAAAATGTTAAAAAAAAAATTAACATTATTAGACAATGGTCAAATAATAGGTATTCTATTGGGGTGGATATTTCAAGAGAACTTTGATTTGACAATACAGTTAAAAAAGATAGTTTGCAACAAAAAACAGAATTTGATTAACCTTCGCCCTTTGTGAACCCTTAATCGTTTTTATTTCTATCCGGTTGTAAACAAGAGCTCCCGCGTCGGAGTCAAATTAACGGACAAACGTAAAAAACAATTAAACTCAATTATTCGATATATTATTAAATTTCGTCTTTGAATCGAGCCACGCGTTCGATGCCAGTCCGCACAAAAGCAATTTTTGTTTTAGGATATGGGGGGTGTGCATGCATCCCTTTTTTTTTTCTGCTCGCGCGCTCTCGAGCCCCCGGCGCAAAAAGCGCGGAAAACGGATGAGCGCCCCTCCTAAAAGGAAAAAAAGGACGAAGAAGGTGCGTCCGCACGTAAAGTGCTGCTCGCGCGATACTCGCGGAGAAGGGGGTGGGTTATTCAAATGAGTCGACGAAAATCATCCGTAACCCCCCCCCCCCCCCGGAATCCTCAGCCGTGTATCGGTCGGCGATATTTAAATGGATTTGAGCCTCTCGCCGAGGGCTTTATGCTCTCGAAACTTTTTTCCGGCCCTTTGTCGGCGGTTTATTGCACGCATTCACCCCTCGCCTGCCTCGCCTTTTTTCACGGGGACCTCGCTGGAAAATTGGGTTAGTTTGACCAAGTAGCCCTTAAACTCGTTGTTCGAGAGCCTTTTTTTTTTATCGGAACGGGAGTAAGACTTTTTCGTCGAATATTCCACAGGCACCGAGCATCACCCTCCATCGTGTAAGCTCATTTGCGGAGTCTTCTTTTTTCACGACTGATGGCGACGTGCTTGCCGCGTACCTCGCGGTAGCGATGAGCTTTATTTATATTGATGTACCAGCCCGCGAGCTCGGTTTAATTAGAGTATATACATATACATATATATATAAGGAATTGTCAGTTTGTAGAGTATAAACGGCGAGCGCGCTAATCCGGTCCGATAAAAAGTTAATGGAGCTAAAGTATATTCACATGTTAATTTAACTATCAGTTAATTTATTCGAAAATTTATAAGCGACTCTTTATGAAAGTCGTTTTAACTTTTTAAAACAAGGGATTATAAAAATACATTTTTAATTAACCCTCCCTACCCTTTATAGTCCACGGAATTGATCCTTAAATTCGAATTAAGCCCGTTAAACTTTCAATAATTGCGAATAAAAATTATGCACTTTTTATTAAACACTTTACATATTTAAAGAGCCTCATCAAACTTGCACCATCTCCGGCACTTTTGTTAAACTAACGGGTGGCATAATCCAAGATACTTCCTTTTTTCCCCGCATCGCCGAGCTCTTCTTTTATTGTTCCGCCGGTTAGAAATGGAGTTCGGCGCTGACCGGGAAAAAATATCCGAAAATGGCATTATAAACGCGACTAGTGGCCAAAATGACATTTACGATGCGGTACAAAGCCGCGGGTTGCGTTTTCCCGGTGGCGAGAGGGGGAGGGGGGGAGGGCGGCAGGATATTCCTCAAGTGTATATTTTATTTGGGCAAAAGCGCTACAGCTATTCGTCGCTCGTCCGGACACTAAAATGATATTGCGCTTTTTGCGATCGACAAATGGAACGAAATGCAAAAAAATAATGGAATACCCGGGGCTCGAGAGATCGTAGCGCGCGCAAAAAAAAAAAAAAGCGCGCGCGCGCCCCGGTGGAATGGGACAATAATTGAAATGGCACGTAAAACCGCCGGATCCTCAAAACCATTTTATATTTTAATCGCACTTCGATAGGCTTCCCCGAGCGAGATTCCCTCCCTCTGTCTCTCTCGCGCCGACCGAATGTTTTTTTTCGCCTCTCCTCGCTTTTTTTGCGTCGACAATTTTCCGCGACCGGTTTCGCACCGAAAATCTATCAAAAATATATTTGTTCCCTAACCCTCCCCCCGGGCCAGCGCGCGTTACCCTCGCTCCCGCGCACGGTCAAAGCCCTTCGCGCTCTTTTTATAAACTTTGTCCGCGCGCGACGCGTTATTTTTAATCCGCGGCGCACGGACGCGTCGCCGTTACAAAATATTTATTTATCTTGCCTCGCGCATGTATTTTTCATGACAAATTTGTTTTTCTGTTTCAGGTGAGTACATATACACACGATCAGCCGGAAAAATCGCCGTCGACAGGGTCGCGCACTCCACCACCCACCCCGCGGTACTAGTGAGTGATATTTGTATGAGTAATTTTCACTAGCTTCTACCATTTATTTTCGTCATTTTCGTTCGCTTTACTCTCGTTATTTTTTATTTTTTTATTTTTTTATTTTTTTTAATCAAGTAGCCTGCGAATTATGTGCGTTTCTTCGGTTAAAATTTTGAAAGCGCAGTGTGATCGTCGCGGATATTTAGCCGAGGGGGTTTAGTAGTCGAGCGGAAAGAGTCGGGCGCTCGAGAGCCCGTCTTTATGAAGTGAATGAATATAAAAAACAGTAAGACTCGCATAACGATTTTAACGAAAGCCACTTGCTTTTAAAACTCCTCGTAATCGTAAATATTCCTCTCCTGCCCCCCTCGACGACTCTGCCGATGAATGCGCGAGAATCGAAATAAAAGCGGCGAAATAACCATATAAAGTAAGGGAAAATGTAATATAAAAGTGTTTGTTCGACTGTAAGCTTATTTAATATGCAAAGTTCTCCCCGACTCCCCCCTGACCGCACTATCTTCGCTCTTACATCTCGAAATAAGGCAGTAAAAAAGTTTCAACCTTTTATTGCCCGCTTCTTAGCGGAATATTAAATCATTATTTTCTTACATTTGCACAATCGTTATTACAGTCTAACGATCCTTTCGCAGCTGAAATAAAAGCAGGAGTGCGCGGGGAGAGGCGCGCGGGGGTTAAAAAAAAGGAAGAGGAAGGGAAAGGAGCGCGCTCCGAGAGCGAGTGGAAGGTGAAGGATGAGAACGAGTTCCTCGAGGTGGGAGTGTGAGAGAGAGGGTCGGACGATATCGATTACATTTTATTCCTCGCGAGCGAGCACGCGAAAGCGCAGAAACTCCCGGGCCGGGCCGTCCCTTCCTGAATAGTTAAAATCTAATTTTTATTCGGGCGCGGATGTATTATTAATTTCCGCGCCGTCGCAGTTGCGCGGCGCGATTTGCCCCGCGCGTAACAACAATGGCTGTGCTCCTCCTTTGCTGCGAGTTTCTCTCTCTCTCTCTCTCTCCAGCGACTCCCATCCGGCGGACTTTTGCCTTTTCTCGGCGTCTCTCTCTCTCTCGGCCGCCGCCGAGCTATAATAAAACTTTATGTATTTATTATCGCCCGAGATAACGAACGCAGCGGCGGCTCCTTCGCGGCCCTGCGGAACGCGCGAGTATGCGAAAAATAATGAGTGTAGCGCGAACTTTCAGGCTTTGCGCGCGCTATTTAGTGATTCATCTCGGGCGCGTTGACGCGCCGCCGCAGCCGCGGAGAAAAAGAGAGAGAGAGAGAGGCGAGTTCGGCCGCGGCCGCCTCATTGAGCAAATAAACCGACTTGTTCCCGGAAAATGTATTTCAATTTTTCATCCCGGGACAAAAGGAATTTATGCCTCCTCCCTATTACCCGTCCCGGCCGCTCGCTCCCGGTCTAATTATAATACTCGCGGTGTTTAAATTTATATCACTTTTGAAAAATATTCTTTTGTGCTCGCGAGTCCGGCGTATATCTCTTTAATAACGTTCCGAGTTTTTTTAATTAAACAATAAGAAACTCGCTCGCGAAGACGCAATTAATGTTTATGCATTACGTAAAGGAGAAAAAAGAAGGTGAGGAGAGAAGCGCGCGCGCGTGAGCCTTTTGTTGAATGTTTTATTGCAACTAATTATATTACTGCGAGAAGATAATGGATGTTTATTAATATACGAGTAATAAGTTTTTTTCTCTAAATAAAAGCGACTGCGGCGCCGACTGGATTGTTGTGTGCACAGCTGCTTAAGGAAGATGTACCCGCGATGTGCGTTCACGTTTCAAGAAGGCCGCCTTTTGCAACTCATTTGCGCGTGTGTACATATTGCCCCGGACAATATTTTTCCTCTTCAGCCAATAATCATTAGATAACAGCTTTATTTTATTGCCGCGACAATAAAAGGTTTTTTTTTCACTCGCTCGATTGTAAGCGTTTGATACGGCTCGAGCGTAGAATATTTCCGTGGGTAGTTGCGAAAAAAAAATTGTGCGCCACCGCGGTCTGGCCAATTTCTCCCTACCAGGGCCGCAGACAAAGGTAAACAAAATTGTCCCAAAAAATTGTTTGATTTTTTAAGATTAAACCGCCGCAATTGCCCGTTTACACACGCGCGCGTGCCCAAGTTATTCGGCGAAAAAACGAGCAGAAAAAAAACAGAATTATACTATTGAAAAAATAAATACAACGAGCACTCGTGCGAGCAACGAGCTCTACTGGGTTAAAAAAAAAAAAAAAAAAAACGAGCTTCCCTCATCCACGTCGACGGAAAAAAAATATTCGGAAAATGAAAAATTAAGTCAATTGATTTTTCGGCCTTCCATTGGCGAAAAATAATTTGTATTCCTATTAAGGGGTCGAGCCCGGAGCCGAATGCCTCGACCGAAAAAAAAAGGGTCGGCTCGCCGGCGGAACAGCGAGTAACGATATCGGCGTTGCACGCTGGCTGGATTTTAATCGAAGCGCGACGTATAAAGTTGCTGACAATCAGATTACCCCCTTTGCGCGCGCGCGAGGGAGAGGATGAGCGCGACTGAGCCCCCGACTACTATATCCCCCTTTTCGCCCAGTCCCTCCTTCGCGCTCGTTTTCGATTTTACCGCGCGGGCCAGATCGAAGCTTTTTTTAACGCTCGTCCACGATGATTTTATTGATTCTCGAATGTGGGATCCAAGGAAGTGCTGGATACTTCGAGGTTAAATCGAACGGTTTCTTTTATTACTTACACTCCTATCCAGAATTATTTACGGTTTTTTCTTGTTTCTTTTTTTTTTTGTAACTGAAGGACAGTTTTATTTACTGCAATATATAGTCTAGAATTGCAATTCCTTCATCGACGTAAAATATTTAATGAAAGGATTACTCCGTCTATTAAATATTTAAATAACAATTCCTGGCTCCACGAGATCATTTAAACTCCCCCTTTTTACCCAATTTAACGGAGCGATCGAGTCATCTAAATTAAATAAAAACGGCATCAGATCCCGTAGTTGTGCCAGTCCTCCTGACTCTCGGGCAGTCGTAATGCTTTTTGGCATAGCGGGTGTCGGAGAGTCGGAGGGACTTAT
>JAWWEN010000048.1:7006917-7034644 GCA_035582955.1 Sycophila texana | reverse complement strand
GACTTTTTCCACTCTCATCGATAATCCGCAGCAAGAGACTGTAAATAAGACAGTCCACATCGCAGGGTGATGAGAGTATGGACAATTCCTGGCTCCACGAGATCATTTAAACTCCCCCAATATTTAAATAAATCAACTTCTGATGTAATTTACTTATGTAATTCACTAACGATAGATTTTGGTATTTCGCATACGGTAAACAGATAACACACGAATTAAATCTCTAATCCGTGTTCATCTTTGAGGCCGTTCGAATTCGAACGTACTTTATCTTGCCTCCGCGAGGCGCGCGCCCCTGTTTTGATTGGCCCCTGCACGTCGAAGCTCCTCGATTTAACGAACGATTGTTCCCGTGAACGCGCGGCACATTTCAATATCGAAATCGTATCCCTTGCCCACCTCGCGTGACAGCCATCCGACGGGATAAAAATTTTCAAGCTCATGCACGCGCTTTTTAGCGACGCACGCAATGTAGACGCAATAATGTCGCCCTCTTGTTTGTGCAAAAAAAAAAAGAAGCAACGAGCCCACGGAGAAGGGTGAAAAAAAAAAATTCCGGGCTTTTACCGCAGCGGCGAAGGCGAGCCGATAGCTGTTGACTCGAGGGCCCGCGCACACACAGCCTAAGTAGCAAACAGCAGCACTATAAAGTCCCGCGTTATTGTCGCGCGTATGCGTGGGAGCTCTGAGTGGACGAGAGAAAGAGCGAGAAAGGGGGAGGGTCGCGAAAAAAATGTAGGCGCCGCATTTATAGAGATGCGCGGCATTGAATCGTAGAGACGCCCCTGTATATACCCCTTTCACGTCATCATCGCTGCTCCTGTCCTGGTAATTGGGGCTGCGTCTCCCGAGGCTCGGTAATAGCCGAAAAACCGCGGGACCTCCCCGTCGCGCGAAGCGGTCCTTTCTCGCTCGTCCGACTCTCGAATGAATTGAGTCTTGCCGCGACGCGCCTCGCCATTACGCTTCGCGAATAGAAAAACGATCGTTTTGTGCTGTAATAAAAGCGAAAATACATTAGTCAAAATTATCGTGCGCGAGGCGAATCGAGTAATAACTCATCGGGGCCGCGCTGAGAAAGATAGAGAAGGAGAAGGAGAGAGCCGGGGCGACGGAAGGAGAAAAAGAGTACAAGAGAGACGTAAGAATAGCAAGAACGAAGATCCTTGAGAATGAAACTCAAACGGATGGTGTGCTCGCATCGGGGAAAGGGAGAAAGAGTAGCAGAGAGAGAGAGAGGGAGAGAGAAAGTTAAGAGGAGTGAGGAAGAGAGAGGAACGGTGTATATTTGCGCAGGGCAAAATTCAACGCTCGGCAATTTCGTTCGTTAGACTAAACCCAACGTTATAATATTATTTTTTAATAACGGCCTCCGCGAGCCGAGAGAGCGAAGAAGAGAAAGAGAGAGGGGAAGGGGGGGGGCAGAGGGAGAAGAGAAGGAGAAGCGGAGGTTAGCTTGCCCGACTGCCATTACGTTACGCGGTAAATAATAAACGTTTATAAGGCCTTGGAAGTTATTATACAATATATATATGTATATACGTTCGTATACGCGCCCGATGCCATTACTGCTATCGTATATTATTAATGCAGTGGCTCTCAACTGCTAATTCTCCTCTCGTTTGTCGTTCGCCAATTTGAAATTCAAATTTAATCTCCTCCCTCTCCACCCCCTCCCTCGCCCCGCCGCCTGCGCAGCCTTGTTTTTCATTATCGAAAACAAACTTATTAAACTTATTCGAAAATGAAGCGCCGCCGCGGCGAGGAAGGAAGGATAGGAAGGAAGGAAGCACGAGGCGCGCGCCTCCTTCTCCGGCCGAGTAAATCGCACGAAATAAGCAAGATAATTCGTCGGGAATTTCGCGCGGAAAAAAGAAAGGAGGAGAAGAAGTCGAGGAAGAAAGCGAGAGCGAGGGCGCCAGAGATATCTTTCGGCGACTCTCCCGGCCGCGCAGCACTGCTCTAATTGCCTAGTTATTTCGTTAAGATAAGCTTCAGCGTGTGCCGGGCGTACCCCCGCCGCCCTCCCGGAGCTAATTATTTTAGATGTAATATCGGGGACAGACGCAACGTTAAATTAACTTTTATATCAAATGTTTATCGAATGCACGCCCCGATAAGATTAAACTACCAATTTTTTTATGGCGTCCTCGCGGTGCGCGTCGCTGTACCGCGGGCGCTGCCTAGGAATATTTATATTGTTACGTCAGCAAGCTGTGCGAGCGACGTCAAGACTGCATTACACGAGCGGTGCACGCATATAAAACTCGCGTTTCTCGATTGAATTTCATTATGGAGCTTATTGCGAGTCTATTTATCCGCGTTCCCCGAGTCCCTTTCCGCTCGAACCGACGATCGAAACACGCGGAACGAAACCATTCCTCGTTTCTCCTCGCCATTTTTATTTAATCATTTTTTTTTTCTTCGGGTCGAGAAAAAGGTACAAGTTACAGAGCATGCAGGAGAAAGAACGTGGAAGCGGGATCCGCGAGTTGAGATTGCGAGGCGCGTATAATGCACACTTACGGTAATCGCCGTTCTAAATTTACTTATTTCTATAATTATTATAAAGAAAAAATTCCTAATGTAACTGTAATAATAATATCGCCGGGTAATAACGGTAATCAGGCGGGCGCGCAACAATTATGTTAATATTTTTTAAATAATTACAAGGAGCGTCGGACTGCCGGCGCGACTATGCTCCGGCATGACTGCGCGATTACCGCGAGGAAATTATTATTTAAAAAAGGAGAAAAAAAAAAAAGAAATGAGCGAAGAAAAACCATCTCCCGACGCGAGCGCGACATACATACACACATCTCGCTCTTTTCTAAATTATTGGCTTCGCGCGCGCGCGCGCGCACACTGCTGCGGCCAAGAAGGACATTACATAAAAATGCCCGGCGTATCTGGCGCGTTGAGAACCGCTCGCTCTCGCGCGCACTTTTATTGTGTAAAATAAAAGTATTGCGCAAGAAAATGACTGAGCGCTCATGATACGACCATAAAACATCAAACCGTACGGCATTATTAATAAACTACGCATGCGCGCTTGCCTTTATTGCGCCGAGTATAGTCCCGCGAGTAGCGCGCGCGCGCCGCTCGCACCAACACACCTGCAGCTCTGTGCATAATGCGCTCGCATATTCGCGCTGCCATAACCGTGACCGTGACTCGGTGTCGTTTTCCCCCCATGGTGTCGAATGACACGCCGGGGCTCGACATAAAAGCTTGCCAATCGATCTCCCCACCTCCCCCAGCCCCCTCCTCCTTTCTCGCTTTCCGCGAGCGCTAAACTAATACAAATAACGCGCGCGCGCGCGCGCGCGCTTCTATTTTAAATGCCCCCAAGGCGAAAAGAGAGCGCGCGCCTCTGCACTGCAGCCGTGCGGCGACCGGCGGCTTTCGGATTTCAGATTTTACCAATTTATCGGCGTAATCGCGCTCGCGAATTGCTTTTTTATTTCGTTACTCGCTTTTTTTCCCGTCGACACGAACCCGCGACGCAATCGCCGCCTGCCCACCCGCGCCCCTCTCTCCTCTGCAGCTTTATTTTCCTTTTATTTTTTTCGAATGTGGGGGGACCACCCGTGAATTTACATGTCGCTCTTTTTTTATCGAACCCCGTCATTCTTCATAATTTCATTGGAGTTTATAATAAAAAAAAAAGAGAGCCAGTGAGAAAAAGCGCGACGAAACAACGGCGACTACGACTACACGTTGACGAAGGGGTAGAGGGGAGGTTGGGGGAATAATAATTTTTATACGCGCAAAGTGGCCGGAGCGACGGGGCTATATTGCTAAAGCTTTATTTGCTAATTTCATTTTATGGCTCTTTTTCATTGCCGGTGAGCGGCTAGGACGCGGGACTCGATACTCGTCGCTTTAATAAAGCCTCCGCGGAAATAACAAAATAATCGCGAAACTTTCGCAAAAATACGGGCCAGAAGGGGAGGGGCGGGGAGGGCTTGGCTCATGTGTTTACGCACTCGCGACACACACGCTCGCGCGTATCCGAAGAGTAACGTGATCCGTTGCGCGGTCATGAATTATGAATGAAACCGACTTTATGAATGAGTCTCAATTAATATTGTTAGGATCGTACGCCGAATGGAAAACAAGTATCTCTCGATGTCTACCTGCTTTCTCTCTCTCTCTCTCTCTCTCTCTCTTCTCTCCCTTTCGCGAAAAGTATACACGAATGGGGAGAGAAAAAAAAAGAAGAGGCTCCGCCGTCGATGATTCTAACGGGCGCGTGTGTACGTCGTAAGCTTTTCCCCAGCGATAAAAAGGCGTATAACGAGTCCAATGTACAAGACGCAAGGCGGGCTGGCTGGAAGGGGGATGGGGGGGGGGGCGAAATTACAAATTCGAGAGGGCAATTTCCATAAAAAAATATTTTCATTACCCCGACGTGGGGGCTCTCGGCGGCGCGACTCGCTGAAGAGTCGATTCGTTACGACCTCCTTGTAGAAAATATGCTAGCTCATTGTTCGGGAGGGGGTTTTGCGGGGTGGGAACCAGGAGATAGCGAGACGGCGAAATATAACGTAACCCACACGAGCTCGCCTCCATCCTCCTCGTCGTGCTCCGTCGTCGTCGGGCTTGTAAATGTGTATACATACATACATATGGAATTAAATATACGATACATTATTCATTTTAAGTTCTTTCTCCTTGCCTCGCGTTCGGGCAGCCGAGAGAGCGAGAGACAGACGCACCGCGGCCGCGGGAGCGAGACGGAGCTCTACCCCCTTTCCTCCCGCCCTCTGCATCGCGTCTCCACACGTGACCGCGATGCAGTGCGGAGAGGCTAACACACACGTTGCCCAGATACACACTTGAGGGCCGCCGCGCTAGAGTATAACTTTTTATTTTAAAGATGGCGGCCGCTCATTTGCAATTCTATGCCGGACGTCGATATGCTTGATTTATCGTAACTATACTTACCCGCTCCCTCGTTCTCTCTCTCTCTCTCTTTCTCTCTCGCTTTCTCGCTCTCTCTCTCTCTCTCTCAAACTCCGGGCCTGATTCTGCTACAATTTATATCGAGCGATCTGTGTGGATGTATTATACATGTGCGCGGGTCCGCGTTCCGATATCGAGGAGTTTACCGACATGTATATGCGCGTGAGTCTCGCGATGCTCGGGAAAGAGAGAGAGAGAGCGCCGAAAAAGTAGACGCCGTGTTTACGCGTTTCCGCGGTTCGATGACTGATCGCTTTCAACTTCTTGCCTTATGCCAGAGTCGGGGAACCCCGCACACACGTTCCTTATTAGCTTTTACTTGTTCATAAATTTATAGAAATCTACCAGTCTAGCCGAGGCGGTCTTTCAAGTTGCTTCATCGAAAGTTTGTAAAATGTCATATTCCACCGTGAGTCGCGGATGTTTTCTAACGTATTTTATCGAGGCGAAGTATCTGAATTTGAGATTGGAGGAAAAAAAGAAGGGGGTCGGCGTACGCGCGAGGTAATCGATTCTTTACGAAGCGGGCTCACATACATTTTGAAACGCCAGGCGCGGCCCTTCACCTTTGCTCGCCAGCTTATTTTTCAACTGTTATTTAAACTGGGTGTGCTCGTAGGAAAAGGGTCCTATACTTTGTTTTGATTGCAACTTGCACTCGGCATATGGCCGACTCACACCTATAATTATCAGAATTAAGTATGACGTTGTTAACCCCGATGATCACTATCATTATATACTAAATAATACTATATTTATATAAAAGAAAAACTCCTCTAATTGTAGGTATAGAGCTCCCCCATATGCCGAGTGCAGGTTGCAATTATAATAAAATATAATAGAATTCCGCGTTGTAAACTCGACTCGCCGCTCTCAGCGGGGGAACCATTATTCAAGGGCTATATCGTCATTAATGGAACGCGAGATCCATGGAATGAAAAATTCACCTTGGAGATATTCCTTCTCGGCGAGCGATAATTGACCGAATGTATTCCTCGTCTCTCTCTTTTTTTCGAGCGCCTCCTTCGGCCGCGGCGATAATTAATTTGCCGCGAGCTCGTGAATAATCGGGCGCGCGCGTTGAATTGACAAATTATGGGAAAACACCGAGCGACTTTCGCTCCAATTGTCGGCAGCCGGTGCGTAACTATGATTCACTGAGCCAAGTCATGCGAGTATCGATGATTTGGGGAGGTGGGGGGTCTATAGGAAGAGGCCATCGAATTTCGAACTGATTCATGCGGGGTTACTACTGCGAGCGCTCGAGGGGGAGAGGAGAAAAAGAAAGCTGCGAAATTTATTGCACCCTTCCAGAAAATCCACTTATTTACATATCGCGCGACTCGCTTCTTTATATTTTTCGAAAGGCGCGCTTGTACATTTATTATTTTGCGCCGGCGGTGATTTATGCGATTCTTATAAATTCCTACGACGCGTCTGTTTGTCGTCGCTCCTAATCGTACGTAGCGAGAAAAATATGAATATAATTTTATTGCTGGTAAACATCGGCGGAATATAAAACTGATAAATTGAACTGAATTTATGCTCCGATGGCTTTAAGTGACTAATGGAGTACGCTTCTTTCGGAGAGAATGATACGGTATAATCGTGGAAAAAAAGGTCACGGAATTAAATAATTATATTTTATTACACTGCCTTGACTCGACCAAAATTGTTGTATTAGCTTCTTTATGAAATTATTCCGAGTGATGAGTCATCCGAATAAATTTTATAACCACTTCTGAGAAAACACTTTTTTTTCAGCCGTTATTGCAGCGACGTTATTTATTCGAACAAAATATTTTATCATACTCGAAACGATGGAAATAATAAAAATTAATTACTATCCTTTTCTTATATAATCACGCGGGGTATATTTATTAATTTTCAGTGTCGGAGCCGCACTCTTCATTTGAATATCTATTTGACGTTTGTCTATCTATAAATAATGATACAAGGTTTATTTACCAATATATTAGTTTTACGATTCATGTACCAAAGTCTGATATTCATTTTTCCTCCTTTTTGTTTACCCGAGTAATATCTTGTTTTAACACGTTCATCTATTTCATCTTTTTTTATCACATGACATTGCGTGTTGTAAAAAACGTACATTTATTTTTATTATCCCTAAAAACTTCTCTGTATTCATATTTTTTAATTAAAGAAGTACAATCACGTAAGACCCTGATTAATTAGTTCTCGGGTAGGCGAAATTAATTTATCTTTCAATGCTAAAAAGTTATTACTATAATATTAAATTTCAACCTTAAAAAGTAAAAAGTAATATAAAAAGATTGTTTTATTTTATTAAACATTAAAAGTTCGACATTAAAAGTTATCTAAAAATACCTATTGCAACAAATCATTCCACATTTGGTTGGTACCTACGGAGCTTTAAATAATCATTCAATCATCTTGAACATTACAATCAAGCGTGTATTAAAATTGATGAATTCACATATCATTTAACCACTCCTTTAAATTAACATAATTCTATTGAAATGCTCGAATCGACTAAATTATAAAAAATTCTAAGACCCGAAGTCCATTTAACTGCAGTAATTAACATAATAATAAAATTTATAATGAACGAGAACATTACTTATTTATTATTATTGCTCTACGCAGACCGCAAAAAAACGAAGAAAAAAAATTACTGTACTGAAGCGGTGAAACAAACGGCAATTCGGGAAAGTCGGAAAAAACAAGGTGAGGGGGAGAGTTCAAATCTTTGAAGGGCGCATTGTCGGACTTTATCAGTTGGCAGCCACGTGCTCGGCGTCATAATGACCACTGTTTGAAAATGCGGCTCAACGAGATGGTCCGCGTGCACGCGGACTCCCCACCTCCATTAATACGGCTGCCGCCTTTCCGATATGTACCTGACCGCCGACACGCGTCGCCGCGATATCGACACCCGTACACGCGCTAATTATCTCTTGCTCGAAATTCCCCTTCCTTTCCCTCTCCATCCGACTTCCTTTGTACCTCTCCTTTTCTTCTTGCGCATTATTTGCTGCACTCGCACTCGCTCCTCTTTTGTCGCTCATCGATCAAAGCCACGCTTTTCTTTAATTTTATTTTTTCTTCTTTTTTCATAATAATAATCTCTTATTTTTTGCGCAAATTTATCATCGCTGTGGTTTACGTAATCGTTGTTTTTATTCAAGCGAGATCGATAGAGGAAAAAGGCGTGATCGTTGTGAAATAAATTGTTAATGTTTTTTTTTTTTTTGCGATTTAAATAAATTTTTATTCACCATTAACGCCGAGAGGCGGTTATTATAATACTGTATAATTCATGATCGCGCGATAATAAGATACATATCGTCCGCGAGATTTATTAAAAATCACCGCGCACCGCAGCTCGCTCGTGCGCATTGTAATATTTATCATATTTTTTATTAGCGCTCATTTTATGATAATTAGATGTGTGAAAAATAAACGTCGATTTCACGTGGCGACTCGCGGAAACATGTTTGCTAAAGTATCGCCGATCGCCACGACGGCAGTTATTATAGCAATTAATATATATTTTCCCGGCCTTTTAGCCCCCCTATCCCCCCCCCCCGCCCCTTACCGTCAACTCCTTCCCTCTTCTTTTATTAACGCACAGCTAAGCGCTGACTGAACAACGACGTTTGCGAATATTATTTTTCCTAGAATATGTTATTCTGGCGCGACGTTACTTCGCGCTGATCGCAATCTCGGCGGTCGGCCGCGCACACATAGAGAGGCGCGTGTGCGAAAAATGGCCATTTCGCGACTGCACTGTTCGCGCACCGCGGCAATTATTCGCGGCAGGAAATTAAAAATGGTAAAATCAGCGCTAGTAGAAGCGCCGCGGCGACCCTGAGGTGCAAAAGCTTGTGCTCGTCGCTAGGCTCTTTCTATATATCGCGCCTCGCGAATCGACACTTATCGGCGCGCTCGGGCTCCGAGTGGCGGTATGTCGAAACGAAAGTTTTTGTGAGATAGTCGGCTAGTAAAGAGGGCCGAAAAAAAATTATTTTCCTCTGATATAACAAATGAATCAGTGTGCTCGCGGGAGGGGCAGGGGAACGGGAAGGGAACGTGGTGCGGGAGGGACGAGAGACCTCCAGTGTGCATGAGGCCAGATAAAGAAGTGTATTTATTTTTAGCAAGGTCACCGAGATAGCGCGTTTGATAATCCGCGTATTTACTTTAAAAAAAAACCCGCAGCCGCGCGCCAATCTGGTGCATTAAATATGAGCTAACAATAAAGATTGGATTACTAATTCAATAATAAATTCATGCGAAAAAAAGAATCACTATACAAAGAATTAAAAAAAGGACGAAACAATGAAATGTTAAAGAAAAACTATAAGAACTATGTCAAAATATTGAATAAAATAATAAAAGATGCTAAAATTAATTATGATAAAAGACAGGTAGAACAAAATTGTAATAATACAAGAAATTTGTGGAAAATAATTAACTCAAAATTAGGAAAAACAAAGGATAAAGAATACATTGTCAGTGAAATTATAACTAATAACGATAAAATAACTGATCAAAAAGAAATTGCTGATACTACGAACAATCGTAAACTAGGCGAGGAAATGGGTAGCAAAATCAAAAATATAAGTGATACAACAATGAAGCTACCTCCTAATAATATGAACACAATCTTCCTCAAACAAACTGACAAATACGAGGTTAGAAAAATAATTGAAAATTTAAAAAATAAAAATGGAGGAGTAGATAAGATTTGTGCTACAACATTAAAAATAATATCAAGGCACATTGATGACATACTTGCAAAAATCATGAATAAATGCATTGAAAAATCTATATGGCCAGATGCCTTAAAAGTTGCAGAAGTAGTTCCAATATTTAAATCAGGTAAAAAAGAAGACATTAGTAATTATAGACCATTATCACTAATATCCAATATTGCAAAAATATTTGAAAAAATAATATACAATAGAATAATAGATTTTATTGATAAAAGCAACATTTATTTATTTATTTATTTTATTGAAACCAGTTAAAATTTACATAGAAATTCCCTATGCGTACATAGGTATCTTACAAAGTAAATTCCTATCGAGGTAAACAGAGTTACATTCTAAGTGAAAAACAATTTGGTTTCATTAAAAATAGAGGAACTAAAGACGCATTAAGTTATATAACGAATAAAATCTATGAAAACTTAGACAAAAGTAATCCTATAGCTATAACCTTTCTAGGCTTAGCCAAAGTCTTTGATACAATTAATCATATCTTGCTAGCAAATTATATGCATATGTTAAAAGATGAAATTGTTTATAGTTTAGTTTTAAGTTTAGTTTGTAAGTTTTTTTAATCCAGGCCAGTGAAGAGGAAATTTGTTCTCCTCTGCTGGATTACTCTGTAATGTAATGTAATATTGTTCTGGACAAAATAAATAAAATAAAAAATAAATAAAAATATCAGCGGCTTATAATTATCGGCCTGACTCGGCGACGGCGGCGGCGAACCCACGAAACGCGCCGTGTACAAACATTCGTGCATGCGTATGTACGATCACGTGATACATGCAGAGACACAACGGGGGCGACTGAATTTTTCATCGGCGACGAAGGACCTCCGCCGATTCTGCCCACGATTTCTTTTTTTTTTTTTATTATAAATGCAAAGGATTCCTCCCCTCTTGCTCCGGCTCTCGGCACTCGAGTCGTTTATTTAATATTATACCTCATGAAATTGTTACCCTTTTAAATTCTAGATTTATTCAGCTCTTTGTTATTCCTCGATGCGCGGCCTCGCCTCGCCTTGACCCGCGTCGCGCTGCAGCGAGAAAAAAAAGTCGCCGAGGAGGCGGTGGTGCTGGGGAGGGGGGATAAAAAAATAAAACCGTTATCTCACGGGCATTGCAATATTATCTGGATTTCGACGAACGGCGCTTGCGAGCGAAAGAAAGAGGAGAGGAATCGGAGAGCGCGGGGAAGAAAAACAGAGCGTCGACTCTGGCATTGTATTTAGTATAACGTAAGAAAAGTAAATTGAAAAGGCATTTCGCGGCGTGGTGGGGGATGAGAGGAAGAGGGAGGGAAATGCGCCGTTTCGCCAAAGCAAAATAGTAAGAAAATAAAGTGCACACGCGAATCGGTAATTATAAGCATTAGGCGAGCAGAAGGAGGAGGCGACGGAGGAGGCGAAGGAGGAGGTGGGAATATACCGTGGAGAGCGGGAGAAGCGAGGCAAATCTAGAAATTTCACATAGAAAATTTAACTCACGCAACCGTCCTGAGTCTCTCTCTCCTCTTTCTCTCTCTCTCTCTCTCCTCGGGCTTCCGCGAATAATAACAACAGCGGCGAAAATAATAATAATGATAATAGTAAAAAGTAATAATAACAATAACAGTCGGCGATAATAATAAAAGTAATGATAATAATAAAAGTAATAATGATAATACTAATAATGATAATCATAATAATAACGGGGAAATGTTATTACGCATAATAATTCTCAGGGACGTAATCGTTAAGAAAGGACGACGCTGCTGCTTGCCGCCGCCGCCGCCCGGCCGCCCGCCGCGGGGTAACTGCATCCATAATCGTTATCGTTACGCTTTATGTCGGCGACGGCAGCGGCGGCTCCGAGCTTTCCTTCCTTCCTTCCTCTCCTCCGGCTTCCAACTCGTCCGCCTCCCCTTTTTTTGCATCCGAACGTCAAAAACATTCGATGATGGCAGCAATTAAAGGGATACCCTCGCGACGCCTAGTCCGCACTCCCCTCTTGACGCGCGCGCGTAAAAAGGAGTAAGGAAGAGGTAGGCGCGCGGAGCGAGCCGCCGTCGGAGAAACGCGGGACCATTAGTTTCAACGATTATTACAGTTAGTTCTGGCCGAGCGAGTTTCATAAATGCTCGTAGAAACTCTCGGGAGGGGCGCCTCCGCCGGGCGGCTCGTGTGTGTATTTACGGCGGCGCAACATTCGGGCCGCGAGGCACAAGTGCACGCGGGGCCGAGGAGCCGTACTTATTATTATTTTTTATCACAATATTTGCTTTTCCCACATTCTGTTTTATGTTAATGGCCCGCCGCCGCCGCCGACGCCGCCGCCCTCGCATGGCCTCGGGCGAACTTTTAGCATTTTGTCTCGAATTTAAAAAGTTTCCCCCGACCCACCCCCGACTCGACTCTTTTTTTTCGCCACCTCTGCCCGCGCGCCGTAGTCGCGCCGCTTTTTTTTTTTTTAAACGTATCTCGGAGCAGCGAGCTTTTTCATCTTTTCGCTTTGTGATGACGATGGGAGGAGGAGGAGGAGGAGATCGGCGGTTTCGCGATGCGGATATAATTTTATCCAGTTTTTTATTGCGGACATGTCGAGGGGCGGGGTAAGGGCGCCTCGATAGGCGGCAGCTGAATCGGAAATATTGGCCATAAATATCGCGAGATATAGCTCTAGTCGCGCGAGCGCCGGCCCAATACGCTTTTGCTCTCGCACTCTCGTTGCCTCTCTCGGTCTGCCTGCCTGCCGCCGCACGCGCCGAAAACACGCGCGAGATATTACGCGCGCGAGGCAGATATAGGCTCTCCGCGCGATTCCTATCTCTCGCCGCGGGATATGTGTGCTCGCGAAGGTACTTTAGCCTCCTATCTGTCAATAGCCCGCCACGGCTTCCGTCCCTCTCTCCCACTCTCTCTCTCTCTTCCACTTGCTCGCTCGACGCTGGATTCATTCTTCTCGATGTCTTTTTCCTTTTTCTCTTTTCTTTTTCCTCTTTTCTCACTTTTTTCCATGCGAGCCTCCTTTTGTCCTCGCGCCCTTCGATTTAGTGCCTCTCCACGCAATTAGAATGGAAACGTTTAAATAATGTTATTCGGAGGATAAAAAAGAGCCGCTGCTTGTAAAACGCCTCGAGTGTAATCGTACGGTCGCAGTATGTGATCCTTTCTAATAGGGATCCCCACCGATGTTGGTTTTACCTCGTGTGTACCTTAAAAATTAATTACACTCGGAAAGATCAATTTTTCTCCCGATATTTTTGCGCGCGATTAGAAGAATATCGTTAGCGGACTTTAGTCTTTGGATAATAGGAAAAAAATGGCATAAAAGGCTTTTGTTGAAGGATACCGAAGTTCCCGTCGCTGTTTTTGTAAGATCGAGCCCGCAATGAAGTCATGAATTAATGACTTGCCTAAACAGTTTTAATGAATATCAACAGATGTGCAGGGATGAGAATGCATAAATTACGGATACATAACTTTATTATTAAAAAGGTCTAGCGCTGAACGTAAACTTTAATTAAAGCGACGTCATGATTTATGCATTTTCATCGCCTATGTATTATTATTAAAATTTTCGGAAAATTGATAAAGTGAGAATTGTTTGAACGTTAATTTATGATATTAGTACGCGCGGCTAATGACGGATGATTGGGGCATCTGCGAATAAAACTGTTATGATATATGAATTCAATCCGTTTGAAGCAATGTAAAATAAATACACTTTGCTTTGTTTGTCACGCCGAATGTTAAGCTGTAAGTGAAAGCAATATATCCTATAAAATATATTCATTTCTAACGTCCTGCAGATATCTTTTCCTTTGTTTTATCGTCGATTTTAATTTACGTGCTGCCAAGTATATAATAATTCATTTTTTTAATTGTATGCCTGGATGGATTTGCAGAATGGCTCCATGAATTTAAAACTGAATAATGTGACTTCGCAACTTTTTTTCAAATGATTGCTAAGGGGGTTTGATATTGACGATGATTCCAGGACTGTTGCGGTCGGCTTTAAGATTCTGCACCTGTCAAGCCGCAAAGACCCACGACGAGCTATCGTGACCTGCTAAAAAATTAATGAATAAAAGCCTGAATGAACGGAACGATCGTGACCACAGAACCTAACCAGCGTAAAATATGAAGCCACAAAAGTGCATAAACTATTTAACCTTTTAAATTTCTTTTTCAATTTTCCTCACAATCGTGCATTCTGTAATGTTCGAGCGAATATAATTTATGTTTATTGCTCTCATAGTATTTCAATAAATATCGATAGCTAAGTGATGCATACATTTTCATTGTAATCCATTAAGTTCAACCGTCGAAAGCGCCCGGCGAATCGCGCCCCTCGGCGCGGCAACCAGCGAGCCCGTCATCCCACGACTGTGCCTTCGCGACTGCCGAACTGTGCCGAGCGATAAACGCGCCCTCGAGTGGCGCGCGTCATCTTTGCGATTAACCTTTTTTTTTCGCCACACCGAGGGAACCCGAAGAAACTCCGGAGAAGAGGGAGAGAGAAAAGGGGCCACTCGGCGATTACGGCGATCGTCCGAGCGTGAAGCGCATCTCGAGAATCGATCCTCGCGCGCCTCGTATCTCAAGCCGGAGGTTGCTTCCCACTCCGCTTGGCCCGAAGTGGCCTCCCCAGCGCCCGCGGCTATACAAAAATAAAGGAGCTCGCGAGCGCGCCCCATTATGACGAGCGGCCGATTGTCTGCCGCGCGTTGATTTTTCGGAGGGTGGCGGGTGGATAACACGAGTTCTGGGAGGCACGCGAATCCTGAATAGAGTATAAAAAAAAACCGGGATAAAGTGCGGAGGCTACCCCCTGCGGGAAAAAGTGGCGCGCATAAAGTGAGGCGAAAAATAACGCGAAAAAAGAGAGGAGCGCGGATGAGGAAAGAAAAATAAAGGAACAACGAAATGAAAAAAAAAAAAAAAAAAAAGAAGCGGGCACTTTTCAGCGACACCGCGCGGAGTTGAGTCTCTCGCCGATTGAGGTTCTTTCTCTCGCTCCAACCGCGGGGTGCGAACAAAGAGGAGGGATTCAGGGACGGCCGGGGATTGGGAGAATTCATTCTAAGATATCCGTGCCGCCGATGCTGCCGGCTTTTCAAGCGCCGGGGACGCTTGTGCTTTATCGTGGCGCTTTCGCTATTAGGCGGGATGGGCTTTGACGGCGTGCCACCGGGGTTTTTATCGCGGAAGCCGACCGACGATTGAATTAGTTAATCGTGATCGATTGAGGAAATGTCTGGAGATTCGATGGATTCAAGTAGCAGCTGTGTAATTTAGAAAGTGAATTAATAATTAGGAAATTTCCTTTTTGATTGATTAATGTGGTACTTGTTAAAAATTCAATTTTGCTAGACTTATGCTAAGATTCATCAGTGAATTCAGGACTATTATTCTTTTGGAAAAGAATAATAGTCAAAAAGAGTTTACGCATATCAAGATTAAATGTTTTTTAGATTGATCCTATTTAGGACTTCTCAGTCCATTCAATTTAATTAAATTAAATAAATAATATTAATCAATAATTTAAACGTAGAACGAGTTATTACTATATTAAAGCTTTAATGATTCATAAAAAAGTTAATACATTCATATGCAAGTTGTAATAGTTAAAAAGGAATGCATTCTGCTGATATTCTAAACCGCTAATACTCGATCAATACTTCGACCAAACAGAATCAGATGTAAAATTTTCTTACTGGATGGTCTTGAAATATTGAACTCCTGTTATGTTCTATCAAAGCGAAAAGTGATAGATAATAAATTCTTTTCTAATTATTCGGTAACATCTATCCTCGGTCGAGTGAGTAAAAATCTTGCGACATTCGCGGGTAACCACTAGAATTGCAAAAAATAAACATTAACAAACGCGTCGTTGTCGATAGTCAGCCTTGCCCGAGGCATAATTCATCCCTGGCAAGGCGGAACAGTAGCCGGCGATCGAGCTATACGTATCTGTCGCAGATAGATGATCTCCCGGAATTGAGATTCTGGACATTCGATTAAAGCTCGAAACTCGCTTCTCTCTCCCGCCCACGCAAAGAAAATTCGCGACAGCGTCCGTTTTATTGTCGCAGGAACTTGTCGATCGTCGGGAAAAATGGGTCGCAATAAACTCCGCACTCCGCGCGAGAATAGACGCGGTGGAACATCGCGAGGGGGTGGAGAGGGTGGACACATCGACGCGGATGTATCGACGCGTTCGGCTAGGGGCAGAGAGGGGGTGCAAGCCGCCTCCATTGTATCCATTGTCATAACCCATAGAGGCGACCGTAAATCGGTGCGAAGGCGCGCAAGAACGCGCCCCGATATATCAATCTACGTCCGCTCCTATTTGCTAGTAATTAATCACACCCCCGGCGGCCTCGTACTTAGCATCCGATCGCGCGCGCGCGCGAGCCTCGGGGCTTCGAAAAGGCGGGCGCGAAAAAAAATTGCGCGGAAAAACAAAGGAGTTTGCGCGCGCCTGAGAGAAAAAAAAACGAAAAAAGCACACACACACACACAACGACGCAGGTGCAGTCATTTTTTTTTTCATTCACGCGTCATCGAAAGTCAGCCGCCGCCTGCTCCCACCTCCTATCCCTTGTGCGCTGCTTTTTTTCTTTCTGCCACCCTTTCCTTCGATCGAGCATTTTGATGAAAAAAAAGGAAGAAAGAGCGAGAGAGAGAGAGAGGTCTAGGTGGGAGTTTGAGACGCGCTCGATTAAACAATTAGCGCGCGGGTGCCGCGCTTCTAATGGGATATTTGTCGAAGGGGGTTGTGCGGGCGAAAGAAGGAGCGGAGAAAGGCGCGCGAGAGCTCGGGTAATGATCGTCCGACGCCTTCCGCCGCGAGAGCTTCGAAAGGCGTTTAATGCGGAAATAATGATTTCTCGGAGCCGTAGGCCGGAATAATGATTAGTCAATTAATTAACGTACACATAATTATTAGCGCGCGCCGCGGGAAGGAGGGCAAGGCGCAATTCCACTCGCCTCCACTGTACTCCTTCGATTGGCGAATATCGCGCGAGGAGAAAATTAATTGTGCGTAAAGCTCGCCACCCTCAGCACTCGACGAGCGATGCTTTTCCTCCTCCTCCCCCCCCCCTTTTTATGCACTCGCTCTTCACTCGCTTACCGCTTCTTTCGCGATAAAAAAAAAATATACTTGAAGGGGGAGAGCTCGATGGGTGTACACATGTCAGCTCGCAAAAGGAGAGGAAGAAAAATAATTGCGCTCGAGTGCGTACAGTCGCTCGCTCTTCTCTCACTGGCGTTCCTTCTTTATTCTTTTCCTCCGTTTTTTACGCCATTCTCTCGCGCCTTACACCACCTCCAGTGCGCTCGCCTTTTGCCCTCGGCGCCTCTCCAAGCCGTGCGCGCTAATTGCTCTATTCGATATATAAATAACGGGGAGTGCGCGGCGTCGATATCATCATCCTCGAATTAATTAAGCCGGAGAAAGCGGCCGGCGTGTATAAAACTCGGGTGAAAGGGTGCGCGCGCGAGCGCCGCGGGGATGGGGAGGGTCTCGTCGAGGCGACGTGACAGGTAGGCAGGTATGGAGCGCGGGCTTGGCACGTTAAATGGTCGCTCGTCATTCTCAGCAGTGTTTTATCATTAATTATAATTAACCGCATAAATATGCATTGGACCGTGGCATAATTTGAGCAATAACAGTAAATTACTCGGTGGCGGCAGAGAGGGCAGGGGGTGGAGGAGGAGGGAGGCGGGCCGAAACTCGCTCTCTCCGCTCTGCCTCCCTTGCTTCGCGCGCGTTTCCCGCCGGCGGCAGCAGCGACAGCGCCAGCTCCGGCACGATAATGCGATTAATTGCTATTGCTAATCGCCGATAATTAATATAAATAGATGAGCGCGATTAGTTGCCTCCCGCGAGCAGGATTCGTCCCGGCTACATTCGTTATTATCGTTTCGCTTGCGCGCGGACACTCGATAGCACCCGAGCACCCCTGCCCGTCCCCCTCCGCTCGCGCGAAAAGCTCAGAATAGCCGATCGTTGAGGGTTCATCTTCTCAAAAGTTTCTTTGGATCCGTTCGCAGCGAACTTTTAGATATCCTCTTTTTCTACGCAACTCGCTTTCGCCCCCTTTGTCTTTTTGTTTTTCTCACACAGCTGATTTTTCTGATTCAAATTATGCAGCGACGTCCCTTTGGTCTCGTGCTTTTTAAATTAAATTAATCCGGAAAATAAATTTCTTGCGGGCTTCAGATTTTTACATTTGGAAATGCACGCGAATTAATTAAATTTTTTTAAAGGTGGAGTAAAAAAAAATGCAATAATCTGCAGGAATCTTGCTCTTCGTACTATAACACTACGTTACTTCTGCTCAAAGAATGTAGAAAATGGTGTAACGTTCTGTCGGCTTTTTATGGCTGCAACATTTGCTGCTTAATGCACGGATAATTTCGCATCTTCCTAGAAAATTTTTCCACGAGTCTCGTACCTTCTCGGCTAACGAGCTTCCCTCGGAGGTAGTTGCACGTTGATTAACTTTGCTGTCTTTACTATTAAAACGTTAAGTCATCGCGTTAGTCGTTGCCCCTATCAAACATTTTTTTTTTTCAAATTCATTAATTCTCACTGTATACTCATTGTTATAAAATAATTCATTTTTCTATATACGCCCTAATAAATATTCTGCAATTTATTAAAGTTCCAATTTAAAAATTAACCTGCACTATGTTTTGCAGAAAAAACAATTGTTCATTAATCTTGATTACAATAACGATCGAACCTCCCTTCAAGTTTCGCATCCGCTTTGTCGCTGATGCAGTGTAAACGTTATTGCACCCGTCGGAAAAAAAGAGAAGAAACGAGCAATCGGAAAGATAAGCCGCGAACAACGCAATAAAAATATGCCCGACGTGGAAAAGGGCTGATAGGCGGCGCTGATTCGAAAGCGCTCGAAAGAAAAGCGAGCCGGAGAAACAAAAGGCGCACTCGCGGGAACATCGCCAGCGTAAACGCGGAGGGGCGGGGGAGGAAGGCCAATAAGGGCAAAGTAGAGCTCGCTCAGATTTTTGCATCAGCGGCCTTAGAGGCGCACCGGTCTAGAAACGGTTTTTCCGCGGGGCTTTAAAGCCAGCGCGATGACACGGCGCCAGCGGCCCCGCTCGAGGAGTCCCGCCGCGCGGCTTATGATAAACAGCGGGAGCAGCACGCGACGGAACCATAATGGAGTTTTATATTAGCGGCGTGAATGGCATCGCGCATCGCTAACCCACGTAAATGGGGAAGCGGCGCGCTATCGGTCGCTCCTTTTTTTCCTCTCCCTCCTTTGCCAAGCTCCCTGCCTCCCCGTTGCTTTTTTTTTTAACACCGCCCCCCAGCCGCCTTTTTCCGCGCGGCGTGTAAATCGACGACGACGACGTCGCCCGGAATCAACGAGTCTCGGCCGCCTAATAAAGAATAACGATAATGACTGCCGCGACTCCGGCGTAATTAGCTGAGCCGCGGCCAATATAAACATATGTCGCGCTTGCGGCTCTCCCCGCCAAATAATCCCATTCAGCCCGACGCGCGTTCGCTCTCTAATTATATGGCCCTTATGTATACTTTTGTACTTGCTCTCCCGCATGAACAATGACGCGCGTGAGCAAAAAAAAAAAAAAAACAAGGAAAAAAAAAAGAAGAAAGCCGATCTCTTTCTCCTTCCCCCCTTTTCATCTCGACTAATTGTATAATGCGAAAGACTCGCATATACCCCCCTCCTTTTTTTTTCTCCCCCTCGCCGCGAGCACCCACCCCCCTACTCTCGGCTTTTATTATCAACTCTAAATGCGAAGGCGGACGACGCGGGCTATTAAAATATATAATTTCTTTCATTATGAAATCTCCTCGCGTCGATCTTCCTTGGGAGGCCGCGCGCGCCTCGCCGTATAAATATTTTAATATAAATGCTAATCGGCCGAAATTGCGCGCGGCGCGCTCTCTCCCGCCCGGGGTAGCGGCGGATATGCGTAAAAAGAAAAAGTCTCCCATTAGTAAATAATCGCGATAGTTTCGTCGCAAGGAATTCTTTTTCAACCGCGAGCGTTAATAAACGTGTGTCGAAGCGGCCCGGCCGCGAGTTTATAGGCCACTGTGATTGAATGCGATGAATTTATTATTTATGTTAACTAAGCCTTTCCATATGAATAATGAATAATTTTAACGTTAATAATATTTGAATTATGCAAAGGCGCGCTACTCGTCCGGACCCCCGCGTCCATTAGAAAATATATTTGCCTAGCCTAAAAGAAATCTTTACGAGCGCGAGAGTCAATCTTTTTTTTTTAACTCTTTATTTTTATTTCGCCCGGTGCTTTATGCTTCTCGGCGCTCCTTCGCGCGCCATAGGACAAAGAGAGGCGAGTCCCGCGGAAAGAAGTGGGGACCGGGGGAAGGGAAGAGAACCTGCTAATTTTAGCACGTTGGTGACATGCCCGCCGTTTACAGTTAATCTAATGTTACGCTAACGCGACTTCGCCGCGTTTACGACGATAGAAAATTCATAAAACACTATTCGCTTGTAGACCAGCGAACGGTGGAATGGAAGCGGCGTTGTTTAAGCTGATTAGCGGGAGGTTGGGCGAATGACATTTTTACAATCTAATATAAATTTTTAACAAAGATTGGAATTCCATAAAATACATAAATTTTTTCTTTAATTGACGAGAAAAAACGAAGTGCTCCCTCCTTGCAACTTTGCACGCCCAGAGGAAACATCGACAATCGTCGCTACTCTTTTTTCGAATTTCCATATAAACCACCCCTCCCGCAATCGTACGCAATTATCCGCGTGCTCCGACGAGGGAAGGCAGAGGTAGGGAGGGTGAATTGATTTGAGAAAACCGCATCGCGTGAGAGAGCGAAGACGCCGGGCGACGCGCACATGCATATTCATGGCCCTCGGACCTCCTTAGCGAAAAAGAACTCGCCGATCGACAGCTGATTAAGACGCCGTTAATCAGGCTACCGCGCGCTCACCCCTTTCTCGCTCCACTTTTTTTTATGCATCAGTGCGACAGCGCCCTGCCGTCCGCGGAATGATAAAAAAAGAGGGGAGTGGGGGGGGGGGAGTTACGTAACGGCCGGGAGGGCGATAAAAAACATTCAAATGAACGGCGTCGCGAACTTCGCAGATTTATTCGCCAAACTTTCGGCGCGAGTAACGCGCGTATATTAATTTATTTTGCGTCTCTCGCGCAAAGCCACCGTCGCCACTGCACCCCCTGCCCCCTTTTCACTATGAAAGTTTGCGAGCGAGGGATATATATTTTTTTTTTTTTAACAAAAGCGCGGGGAAAACTCTTATATAACGACTGGTTTTTGCTCGACTTTTAATATTAATAATCTCTTTTATTTCTCTGTTTGTTGCAGGTGAGTACTGGCGCGGAATTTTCAACGCGTAATTTTCCACTCTCCCTTCCCCCTTCTGGAGTGTAAGAATTAAAATTCACTGCCGTAAGTACGGTTGACTGTAATTTTTTTTATCATTATTATGATTTTGTTCGGAAAGCGTGTACTTAGTTTACGGTGATGTATCAAACGCTAAACAACGCTGTAGTTTCAACTTTTTACATTTGCGTGAAATATGCTGATTGATCATTTTCTTCGCCGATGGTCTTGCACTTGTGAAAAATAATCGTAAGTGTTCCTATCCAATGACTATAAGGTTACAGATTTCATTAATATAAAACATGCTATTTCATACACAGTCAAAAGAGGTCATTAATAATGCTATCGTCGCTATATACATACGAACAAAAAAACATCATTGCTTAATAAAAATGTTTTTTAAATCATCGACGTACAGCTTGCGACGATGATTCGACACTGTCCGACTGCTGCTGCTGCCTTGACAAATGAATGGAACTCGCGACGCTTAATGATTTTCTTGTACGCACAATGAAATCCAAGTTAGCCGCACAAAAATCTTTTAATAGAAGCAAAACGGAGAAAAAATAATCCCGACATAAGCCCGGCGATACAGCGAGTGAATAATAATCGTCGAGGACGAAGCGAGTACATACTTAATTTGTCGACGTAGACAGATTGACGGTAAAGTATAATAACGTCGCGAGGAACTCGAACCGCTTCAAGGCTACTCTAACGGCGCTCCCCCGTTCACGGGACCGCGGCCTCTCCATTAATGGAGGCAGCCCAGCGTCTCGCGGCCCCGAAAGAATTATATTCTACTAAATTCATTTGCCGTTTGATTTGGCAGCCGCTCGCGCGCCGTTTTGTCCGGGAAATTGATTTCCGATGGGAGGAAATGAGGTAGAAGTCGTCGTCGCGGCAGGATTCGTTAAAAGAGCGGGCGGAGTGGGCGAGGATAGCAGCGAGAGTAAAAAAAAAGAAGAGAGAGAAAGAAAAGAAATCGAGTGAGGGAGAGAGAGAGAGCCAGCCGAGATTAACCCGTTTTCTCCTTACGTACCCCGGGCGCGCGCCTTCTGCCCCCCGCGTGCGCGCATGCGGGAGCCGCGCGGCCGCTTCAATACCCCCGGCTCTCTCACTTTCGCGAGGGCCTGGAAGCCTTTGTCATGCTAACGACGCGTGTAGTTGGTAAATATGCGCCGCGGCTGCGGGCGATATGCGCCCCCACCTCGCTTTCCTAGATATCGCATATTTTTGATTTAATTGCTTTTTCGCGCTCTCACCCTTCGCACGCGGGTGGGGAGGGGGGGCGGGCTAAGTCTGAATGCTATTGCGCTCTCGGGGAACCGAAAATTGCGCGCGCGCGTGGAGATCGGAAATTCAAAACTCCACCGCAGCCTCTCTTCTAATGATGACGTCGTCGCATAGTCGTCGCCGATTTGTTATTCCGCGCGGCGCCGTACTGCGGCCTTTGGTAATAAATTAATGCACGCGAGAGCGAAGCGAGCGCCTCGATATAATGCCGGGGTGCTTTCGCTCGTTATGCGCGCCGGTAATTTACGGATGCAAATTTATATTACGCCGGAGCCCGGCCTGTGTCGCCGGCGGAATTATTCCTGACGTTTTCGAGACGTCGCGGCCCTTTTACCCGCGCGCTGACGTGTCGATCCGACGTCGCCGCGAATCAGGACTTATGCCCGTGATGTCTATACTGCTTTTACTGTCTCTTACCGACTTATCATTGTATAATTGTCTTTCGATGCAAAGGATTCTCCTTTCGCTCAAAAATAATGTAGGCACCAGTCACTCGGAAATTTTCTAGTATGCAATCCAATAACAAATTGCTTATGCACTGTCAAAATTAAGTGGAAAAATTTACTGCAGATCTTTTGACTTTTGGGAGACTTACCTGAAAAGTGAGAAAAATTACTATCTCTGAAGAAGTTACGGTTTTATAGTAAAATTGATCATAATTTACTATTAATGTTTTCTGTAATGGACACTTTTATTTTTTAAACATTTATAATTTATATTTTCCTAGTTTATCTTAAATACTTTATTGATCAGTTTAATGCACATTTGCACGATTGCAAGTGAATGGTTAATATTTTAACGATAAGGAAGTGTTCTAAATTTTTTCGCGCGTTAGGCGGTTACGTTGGCGCTACGAAAGAAATAAATATTTAAATTTAAATTCACAACTTTCGCGCAGAATTCATAAAAAGAGCAGGTAAAACATCCGCGACATCTAATTTAGCAGAGTACACAGATAAAGCGGACGTGAAATTCCGGGCGTAACGTATAAAATAAAGACGAACCTCGCGCGCTTTCTTTTTTTTTTACGCGTCAACGTAAAAAAAGAAAGAGAGGAGAGCGACATACGTCGGACTAAGGGCCGGCTGCCTCGTATTAACATTTTTTACCCGCGGTGCTTGACGCGAGTGCGTAAAAGGCGTTTTCCAAGTCGCGGCGATATACGACGCCATTGCACTTTTCTTGGCACCCTCGTACAGCTCGATTAATTGACGAACCATGGGGAGGGAGGGGGGGTCGAAAATCCAAGATGGCAGCCCCATTACATTCGTAATATTGCGAACGACAGCCTGGGGCTATTCCCTCTCCTCTCGCCTCAGCGTTATATCGAAAATTAACGCGTCAAACGCTCGTTTCGCCCCTTGCGTGGAGCGCGTATCGAGTCACCCTCGCTACTCTTCAGCGCGCAGAATCTGATGCCTTTTCCTCTTCGATTACTCGAATTTCAATGATTGCCGGTTTGATTCAAGCGTATACTTGTGTAAATCGGTCGCGCGGACTTTTGGAGGAACTCTGAGACCACAAGTATAGTAAAAGTCTTTGTTGGAGAATTGTTTTATTAAAAGGAAAAAGTCACATGCATTACGAATAAAGGAAAATTTTACAAAAATTAACCTACCTGCAAGGGAGAAATTAATTAAAAAGCAGTGTCTGCCTGTGCCTGTCTATTTCTACTTTCACATAATACTGTTCTCATTAAGATTATTATTCGCATAAAGTAAATTTATTTAATTTAAAGAGTGATGCATAATTTCCATTGGATAAATATCATAATGTTCCAACTAGTGCCTAAAATACAGTAATCATCATCTGAGACATAAAATGTTTTATTTTCAGAATCTGTTTTCATCAAACATTCGAATTTCTAAATTGTTGGTTACTTGAATTACGTTTATTAAATACGTGGCTAATTCAAACCATAAAAGACTTGCGCAATTGTTCGAAGCACGATGGCGTACAGCCATATCGAACTCGATTGCGCACGTACGACTGGTACGAAAGCTCCACCCGTCAGAGCGTGAAAAAGGAGCGGCATCGTTTGGCCCGCGGGCTCAGGAAAGAAGCGGCGCCGTGCTCTCCGTGGCGACGAGCGATTTGCCGATTACGCGCCAATGGGGCCGTCGCCGAAGAAATTGGTGTGAAATCCACCGTCGCCCCTCCGGCGCTCGCTCATTTCCTATTTACCAGGCCGCCCTTCTCTCTCCTCTTCGCTCTTAGCCGCGGGTCCCCCCGAAAACCTTACCGATCTTCGCCTCCGCCTTCACCTCTCCATCGGCCCCCCCCACCTCCCTTCCGACAAAATGGCGAGTCGTTTTTTGGCGAACGCGTTCTATAACCCCCCCGTCGTCGCACTTGATTCCGCTCCGCTCAATTGCGAAACGGCAGTCGACGAGGAAGTTCGGCGCGATATTGAATCGCTCATTGGATTAGCATCGATTAGTTTTTTTTTTTTAATCGCGCACTCTTGCGCGACTCGCGCTATTTTTATAATGCGCGCTCGTTAATAAACGCACTCTCGGCGACGCTCGATTAAAGTGGATTATTTCTTGATGGGATTTCGAGTTAGCGCTACGGCAATATAAGTTTAAATTTCGTTAGCCTTATTTAGAGGAGAAATTATTCGACGGCGGGGAATTCGCGAAAGTTGCCGAACAACGGGCTTCGGCCTGTACGCCTTAATTTACTTAGCGACCCGCTATTTGTTAATAACTTTAAATACGAATAATTAGCGCGTATTTTAACAAAAATTCAGGGTGAGAGTAAAAGAAAAGGTAAGGAAAGAGGCGAAATCAAACGCTGCCGGGGCCGCTCGTCGAGCTGGAATCGAGGTTAAAAACTTTAAAAATACCCCAGCCGCGGCGCCGAGAGTCGCTGCCGATTAATTTTCCGTCGGGCCGCGCGGAAAAAAAAAGAAATCCATCGACGACCGATTGTACATCCGTACAAAGCAACCAGGGGCGGAAAAACGAGCGAGAGAGCCGAAGGAAGAGAATGTCGTTTGAAGCCGCGCCGCCGTCTCTCCCCCCTGGCCACCTTTGAGCGCCGCTCATTGTAGCGCTAACCTCTTTACGGGGGCCTCCGACCGAGGCTCTCCGGCTAATATTATATTATCTCGTTTCTGCATCGTGGTTTATAATTTTTATCCCGGTAACCTCCCCCCCCCCCTACCCCCGGGCCGCTCATTTTCTCCCCCCGTCGAGCGGCGAGTTTTCTCAATCTGACTTTCGCCGCGAAGTAATTCGCAGCCGCTAACCTCGTTAAGTCGTCGCGCGACTACTGGCTTTCTCCGCCCCTCGCTCCCTCCTCCCATCAGAGTGTCTCGCCCCACGGCTCTTTTTACTTGTAAATGCTTAAGCGTATTAATCGCCCTTTGCCGGGCTCGGCGCCGCGCTTTTTCTTGTGCGCCGCAACTACCGAGTACGTAGGACTCCCTGGCTCTTCCAGATCTCATCTTCAGCCCGCGAGAATTTACAAACTTCACCTATACACCCGCTTACTCATTTTTAGCTCGCGGCTAACAATTTTTATGTATGTTTTGAGGAGTAGGATTCTTTTTTTCGGGACGCACCGATCCATGAAAGTAGATTCGGTATTGTTGATTTTGCATCGTGGGATTCTTTTCGAACATTAAGGGCAAAGCGTCGTCGTCTAAATTTGATTTAGAAAATATATATCACTGAAATTCAGAGAATAGTAATTAGATTGGCCAAGTAATTTGAGTTTTAGTTCATTAATATAGCTATATTACGTTAAATTTCATTGCGAATTAGTTCACAACCTCGATCAAATTAACTCACAAATTCATGTACTAACTCTAAGCGAAATTTAACTATGTTCCGAGTTTTAAAGAGAATATATTTTTGGCATTTGACTACTTTTTATTTCGTTTAAACTGCCCAAATGAACGTGGATAAGAAAAAAGTGACGCAACTAAATGGCACGCAAATGGAAATAAATGGCAAGCAGAACCTAAAATTGAAAGCAGGGAGAGGAAGTGAATTTATCAGATGAAACTTGTTTTTTGTTAATCTCCAATCAGCGATACAGCGCAATATACAGGAAGAGTTACGATCTCCCTTTTTACAAGACGTTGAAACATCGAGCTCGCAGTGAGATTAAAAATTGTTATATCCGACAAGACTGAGAGTTCATAAAAAAGCGACGATTCTTATATGCGTTTCTATAAATCTATCCGCTGTAGGATATCTACAGGGGTTAGAGCGAGCTCAAACAAAAAACCCATCAGACAGCCGCCGTGGAGATAAAAATTTCATTCGCTCACTCAAGATTGGTCGCGTATTTTCTATGCGGCCGAAAAAAAAAAAGGACGGTAACCACCGGCGCACAGCTACACGCACAGACACACACCTACACCCTCGCCCTCGCCCTCCTCGTTTATTTCGCGGAAGCGCGTCAAGAACGAAAAGCAAAGCAAATGAAAATTCTCGCCGGACCAAGGAGAAGGGATAGGCAGGGGGAGGCGAGGCAAGCCGGTCGCGGAAGTAGACGGAAAAGCGAAAAAGAGAGAGGCGCGATGGAAGTTGAATCTGGTAGGCGAGGGCAAAGTGCGAGTTTCCTGTAGCATCCCGCTTCCAATATTCTTCTCGGCCGGCGTTCCGATTGAATTGTCCGTTAATTGAAATGATTAATTGTCTCATCTCGTCCGGCGAGCGCGCGCGCGCGAGGCCGCGCCAGGGAAGAGGACGCCGAGCGCCGGCGCTGATTGCTTATTTACAAATAGGAAATTTGAAAATGCACGCGCGCTCCGGAGTCCTCTCGCGCGACGCCCGCGACCCCGCGAACCGCGCCGCCGGAGGAGGGGCGGAGGGGGCCAATGAGTCGGAGGCTCCGGCAATATTGTAGGATATTACGAATTTGCTATTTTCCGCGGTGCCGGCGAATTGAAAATGGATTGTTAATTACTTGGTAATTATCGCGCGAGCGAATCGAAGTAGCGCGAGAAATCGAAATTACTTTTGCAGCCGCTCGACGTGAGAGAGGCTCCCTCTTCCTCCTGCAGCTGATCCTCCTCCCCTCGTCCTTTCGATCACCCTGTTCCGCGACCTCCCACCAGACTCAAGTGCCAATGGGTTCGCGAGCGGCGAAGCACGCCTCTTCCGCGACTTCTTCCACGGTTTCCTCTTTATTTTCTCTCTCTTTATTCGTTGTACCTACACGTTCCGTGCCGATTCTAGTAGCGCGATAATAAGGTAATCAATCTGCTCTAATTAAATTTTTTTTTAAACGCCTACACTGAGAAAAAAGTCAAAAGTAAATTTAACTATACACCCTAGTAAACCGGAATATAGTTAATTTTACCAGAAT
>JAWWEN010000048.1:6948540-7006817 GCA_035582955.1 Sycophila texana | reverse complement strand
CTTCTAGTGTGCGCCATATGTTACTAGAAAATCTAGTAACTTTCTAGTAACTGTTACTATATTTTTTTCTCAGTGTACGATGAACAAATTTAAGGTGTAGTGCTCGAGATCAAACATCGTAATTTTATTTTGGAAATTACTTGCTCTTTGAATAGCCTCTATGTCTTTATACATTACTAACAATATGTTTGTCCGCTTTTAATATGAGTAAATAAATAATAAAAATAAATATTGGGTGGTGAATAAATGGTGAATTTAAACAAAAAAAAATTTTTTTCATCTGTCAGTTTTGGGTAACGCCGTAAATTGACTTTTGTCAAGGTTGCATTCACCCCCGGTAGCGTCGGCGCGGAGCAACGCGCCCAATCCCGTACAAAATGCGCTCTCTTTGTGCGCGGCATTAGCGAGAGGAGGGCGAAAGCCAGCGGAACACCTCTAGGACGACGCGCGCGACCGCAATAACGCGAAATCGTTGGGGCATTTACGACGTTGACGAGGCCCGAAGGATGAGGACGCGGGGAGGCGACGGCGGCGGTCGGGGGGCGGAGGAGGGTCGGCTGGCGGGTGGCCGCGTTGAATTCGATTGAAACGAGCCGGAGCGCGGGCGCGAGGTCGACCGTCCGCGCGCGCGCAGCCGGGCCAATTGGAATGTAGAATCATACCGGAAATGCCGAGTAATGCACCAATCAGAATCTGGGAATAGTCAGGGACCTCGGATGATTAGGAATGCACGCAATAACCTCTGATTAATGTGATCGGTGCACCCGCGCCACCCTCCCCCGACCTCCTCCACCTCCTCCCCCTGTCCCCTCCTCACGCCGCTGCCGCCACCTCCTCCTCCGCCCCTTCGATATATATGCGGCGCCACTCACCCTACTGCTACCGCCAACTAACTCGTTCCTTCTCTCCACCTCCTCTCCTGCGCCTCTCCTGCACTCCCACCTTCGGTCCCCGTTCGAGTCGAGACGGACTTCCGTCCGCGCGATTCCCGTCCTTGCCTTTTTTTTTCTCCATTTTCTTATTTATTTTCTCATTTTTCCCTTTTATAAACTTGAATTTGTTGCTGCATTTAAATAATATTGACTATTATTTAGAGTAGCCTTGGAGATACTGCTATTTTTACAAGCGATTGATTCGTAATGGAAAGACTGACCTATGCAAATTTTAATGATTGAGAATGATGATCAATTAAATGAGTGTTGGCTATTTTTAAATAAATTGAGTCGACATTTTTTGCTCTGACATATTTCGCACCTTGTGTGTGCGACATATTTTAAAGTACAAGTAGTCAACACACTGAAAGAAACACACTGAAGGATATTCGATCTTTAGTTAATTATTAAGCCACTGTCAGGCGAATTGAATATTTAAGGGCGACCTATTCGCGCGTAAATTTATTCCTCTTTATTAATTTAGTCGAATGAAAATTTAAAAGAAATTATCATCATTAATAATAATTCAGTATTATTAAGAACTTCACTGCAATATTATAACATTAATTGATAAACTTTACCCTTTTGCCCCCGAAGCGCTACTTTTTTAAAACTATTTAAATGTTCTTTATTTGAAAAAAAGTCTTTCTATTTAACAAAGACAAAATAATGTAGCATGTCACAAAGGGAATCGATTGTTTTTTTGCATCATTAAATTTGTCGCGTGCTATTATTGGCCTGTGGTAAGTAATGCAGGGCAACGTTAATCCTTAAATTTTGCCACTAATACGTAGACTCGTTTATTGCTGTTAGCTCCCTTCGAGTTCCAAATGCATCCGGCATTTCCAAAGAAAATCGTTCCCGTACAACACGATCGAATTTTATTTACATTAAAGATTAACGCCGGCCTTGCATTATGCACGAAGAATGCGCTCTTTTATTTAGAGCGTCGCTCTAAAAATTGTTGGCGCAAAATCGTTCTGCAAGCCCGGTTCAATTAAGCTCGTAGCGCCCGACAGTCGCCTCTTATACGTGGATTTTTCAGAGAACGAATTCCGGTGAAAATCATCGCTCGGCGCTCGAGCGAAATAAAAAAAAGAAGGAAAGGCGGCAATTTTTTTTTTCGAGAAGTTCGTTAACCCGTGCCGCACACGGCAGGCCCTCGAATCCACTTTGTCGCGGGGGTGTGGCCCACATCGGATTCTACGTCTAATTATCGAAGTAGAAAGGAAAAAAGGGAGCGAGAGAAAGGACAATTTCCCAACTCCCTTCCGCGGAAAGTCGTCGCTCGTTTCGCTGAAAATCGGAGCCCAGGGCGTGCTGGTTCGGGAGGCGGCATTGCCGGCTTCGTAATGGGAGGACGAAGTAGACGCGCGGAAACGAAGGCGCACATAAGTCCAGATCGACAGGTAGAGGAGAGCGCATAATGCGCGCACGCGAGAGGAGGAGGAGGAGGGGATGGGTGGGTGGGTCGTGACTCGGCCTCTCCTTCCCTATGTACGCGCGCACACATCGGGGCGGAAGGAAGGGTGTGTGGGCAAAGTCGAGCTCGCTCTGGATGCATTTACATAAATACATAACGTGAGCGCATACAATGTTGGTGCTGTGTGCGTTGTCAATTCTCCCTCTCGCTCTCTCGGGCAATTCTGAGTTATGCCCTGACGGCGGCGTCGGGGGCGGGAGGGGACCCTCGCGGCGCCTCCGCCTCACTCATATAGCCAAACATGAAACGCGAACATCCGAGCCGCGCGTACGCGCACACATGCAAGCGCGCGCGAGCCGGCCTGTATATATCGATGTTTATTATGTGCAGCGACGGGGAGGGCCGTGTAAGTGCGTGCGAGCGCGCAGCCAGTTCTAACGAACTGACGTTCCGTGAGCCCCACGCGCAGCCCGAGCGCATCCTCCTGCGCGCGTTTGCCAGGTGCGCGAGGCATCGATTCCCGGCAAGTCCGAGCGGACGCCCGCCGCGAACATTTGCGAATCTTAATTGCGCCCCGGTGAATCGTGATCGCTCTTGTTGTGGAAGCCGAGCGGCGGCCGCTCGGTTCGCGTCGAGTTTTCACGCGCTCGGCAAAAGGAGGCCGGGGGGGGGGGGGGCTTAATTGCTTGTTACTTTTCAGATTACTTTTATTCGTTTAATAAAAAATTTCATCAAATACTTTTATTCGATTCATGAATATTTTATGACTTCATTTTTATGCTTCATTAACAGTTAATGAAGCTGAAGATGGCTGCATAAAAATTGTTGCAAAGAAATAATTAATGTTTTTTTTTTTAACACAGTCGTAGAATTTAATAATACGCGTTGAAAGATTTTAATTCAGTCAATGAAAAGTTTTCTATTAAACTTTTTTTTTTTTTAATATTACGCACCTTATATTAAATTTCCAGATTAACCAATTGTACAATTGTATTATAGTTTAGGACTATTTACTCTGCTAAATTTAATTGAATAATTGAATTGAATTGATATAAGTCAAACACAGTTGCACCTAAGTACTTAATAATAGGTAAATTACTACCGTTTTTTTATAGATAGAAAGTGCAATAAATTAAAAAAATTCGTTTAAAAGTCGCGAAATCTTATCGCAAGTAAAATCGAGTTTAGCCCCCGGTAAAGAGGCGCGAAGTCGCAGCGCTAATCACTGCCCGGTAAAAAGCCGTTTATAGACACACCCCGTCGGATTTAATCGCTTTACGAGGGTCTTCAGGCCGAATATAACCGGCGAGTGAATCGAAAATCCTAGCGACGCATCGATTTTCCTTTTTCGTCGTCTCAAAATTATATCCTCTTCTCTGGCCGACAAAATTAGTCGTTAAGTATGACTCGGGCTCCGCAGCGATGAGCCTAAATGTTTAATTGCGCCCGTTGCCTCAACCGCGAGCAAAACGAGAAACTAATATAATAAGGCGATTATATTCGGGGCTGGGAGCCGGGAGGCGCAATCGAAATATTAATATCCTTCCGGAAATTTTTGCGGGGGGGGGGGTGGCGGAGTTATAGGTGGACCGCTCGATTTTAGGTGCGTGCATGCTGTTTTAAAGCCGCGGGACTTTTCGGAGGCGCTCTGCCGTGCGCAAGATGGCGCGGAGCATCGGCGGGGGCGGCAGTCTCTCCCGGCATTAATAACGAATAGACGCAATTCTTTGGATGTTCAATATTTCAGCGGCCGCGAAATGGTTTTAAGTTTTTAATATTTAATCTGGCCGTACGCGAGCTCCTCTATCTGCTCCGGAGCTCGACCTCGTAAACTATTCAGGCGGCCGGCGCTCGCAAATCCGCTGGGGAAATCTTAAAATATGTTTTATTTGTCATTCGTGCGCGACGGTCAAAGGTCATCCATAACTTCGACGACATTATCCGTGCGCCGGCGGTACATTCCGCGGTGGTCCGGAGTCCTCCGCTTTTTCCTTTTCTTTTTCTTTCCTTCTTTTTTTTCAACTCCGTTCGAACCGCCCGCCGCGAATTTTCCTGCCGGCCTTAATTTCGGGGAGGAAGCGACGTGCAGCGATCAGCCGCGCCACTGCTAATGGAATTCGCCGGTCGCTCAAATATTTACGCGGCCGCTTTAATGTTAAAGCGTCCGGGAGCTTATTTTCAATAAGAAGACCTAAAATTTACGAACGAAAAACTTATGAATAATGAGGCCGCGCTCGTAAATTTCTCAACGCGTAAGCGAGCGAGCGCAACTCCGAGGCGGGGAGCGGAGCGAGAGAAAGATCGTAAACAACTTAAATTAATTTTCCCAGGAAGTTCCAAGTTTGAAGCCCTGAAAGCACGGAGAGAAAAAGCTTGTGAATTAATAATTTCTTTTCGAACGAGTCGATGCTAGAGGAGAAAGAGAGAGAGGGAGAGGAAGCTGGGGCGAAACGTAAGGGAGCCGAGAGACAAGAATACATCGCGCGAGAGAAAAAAAAGGCCGAAGTGTAAGCGAGAGGGTGAGAGCAAACTGGGTGCGCGCGGTTTATTCTAAAATCTTTCGCGTCCCGGGCGTGCCGTGGAGTCGATGAAAACGTTTTGAATAATGAATCGGAAAGCCGACCTTTCTTCGATACCCCCGCGCCTCCCTTCGGTCCCTAAGCGTGAGTGATAATATCGAATATAAAATAATAGAATTTCAATTGATGAATCTTCGTCAGCGGGCGGTGCATGATCGGAGACGAGCGTCCTATTCTCGCAGCCCCGCGGGACCGAATAAAGAGGCGCTCCTCGCGCTCATGTACAACGTATTAATGCTCGCGTTTTCTTTCGTCGCGAAAGTGCTCGGGAGCGGGTAGCAGGCCGCATGAATCATTTATCAGCCGGTTGCTCCTCTATGCGCGCGAGCGCGAGTGGCAAACTGGCGATGCGACGCTCGGAAAAAGTTCGGTAACCCCGGGATGAAGAAAAATGAAGACGCAAGCAAAGAGCTGAAGCGACGCGTCGACGAGCCGACGGTGTACTTACTGGCGCGAGCACACATACACCTACCCCCGGAGCTTCGCCCACACTCGAATCATCTGCATACATTTTACGCGCCCATTGTTTCGACTACAGACTAAGCTTTGCGCGCAACATTTTTATATCGGTCCGGTGCGGTGATTTTATCGAGGCGCTACTGTGATCATTGCAATGGAGTTTTTTTTAACATTTTTTTTTCGTTTCGCCAGATCGCTGAGAAAGGTGCCTGATTCTTTGCGTTATTTTCATTTGTGCACACTTTAAAAAAAAAATGGAGAATTTTCTGAGTCGTACAACTGTAACTAGTTTAATTTCTGAGATCGAGTAAATTATATATTATCTTAATAAAAAGTACTCAAAAAAAAAAAAAGAAATCATCACACGTATAAACAATGAAACGTCATAAACTTGGCAAAGTGCATTCTCGATTTATCAAAGCATCATACGACGCTAGAATCGAGATGGAAGCGAACCGCCAAGTGCGAGGATCGTCGATTTCATCGGAGAAATTTAAATATTTCATTGCCGCCGTATAAGGCAGATTACGTCGCGTCGGGGACCGATAAATCCGGGGCATCTCGCCGTCGTGCGTTACGTTCACGTCTCGCGCTCCTCGGCCGTCGTTTCTCGCGCCTCGCGACTTTATCGTTCCGCGCGACGAGCGTAAAAAAAAAAATTCAATTCGCATACACGGCCGGAATTATATTCGCTGCAGCGACCGGCACTAGAAAACGCAGGCACGCAAAGGGCCGCGGGTATAGGCGCTCAGGCAGAGCGGCGTCTGTTTACGCGAGCCGCGATATCTATCGTAACGTTTCTGATATGTTTTATGGGGTGCGCGGAGAGTAGCGGAGTGAGAGGGGAGTCGAAGGATCAAAGGGCACGCTGGCCATTTCGAACGAGCCGCCCGGCGGCCGCGCCCTCTGTGCGAGGAAAGCTCTCTTTCGCGCGGGCAAAAAAATTCCAATTTTTCACCCTCGAATAAAATTATTATTGACGAATGAGTAAGTGGGGTGTGGCGGCGGCGCCGGCCGGGGTCACCGGAGGAAAGGCTGCGGAACGAGGGTGAGAGGCGGGCGCGGGGGGGGGGGGGGGGAGGCGCGACGCAGAATTGGCTGGAATATACGCGGAGGCTCGTTAGTGGCCCCGGCTGTAGGATAGAGCGATACTGGAAAAGTGCACGGGACGAGCGCGCGGCTATTTTTAATATTTAAAATTTAATTTACAAAATGCCAGTGTGCCCGCATTCTCGTTTGAACGTGTTGCCCCCTGCGTTTTTCTCTCTCGCCCCCTTTCGCGGGCTGTCCCTCTTTTTTTCCTTTCTCCCGCCAGCTCTTTCTCCTTCTCTCTCTCTCTCGTTCTCAGTGTATATGCTTTTCTCTCTTTCTGCTGTGCGCTCGATGTCGATGGATTTTTCGCTCGAATCCCTCGCCCTTTTCTACTTCATCTATGCTACTTTTTCGCGCTTTTTCACCGAGCGAATGAGCGAGCGCCGGGCTGATATTGCCGGCGTCGCATATCGATACTTACCTCGGCGCGCGTTCGCTCGCTCGTCCTCCCGCAAACTCTCTCTTTCTCTCTCGCTTGCCCAACTCCGCGAAAGTAATTGAGGCACTCGCGCGGAAAGTCACAATTTTTATTACCTCAAGTTCATGGCGAATCTTTAAGTGAGCGTGAAAAAGATGCTTTTCAATGCACGCGCATTTTATTTTCTTTTCTCTCCTCCAACGCGAATATTTTATCCGCCAGTATATTTTTTTTACCCGTCGAGTTTTTTTTCCGATATACTGCAAATTTTATGAATTATTCTTCAGCTTTAAATGCATATCGGCATTTAAAATGTGCAGTAGGTATTAAATACAATAAATTTAAATAATAGAGAAAAATCCTTTTTCTTCTCGCTCTCTTCTACGCCTAACGTAGGTAGAAAATCAAGCTCAATTAATTAATTAATAAAAAAAAAAATGATGAAAGGCGATTATCGCCAAGCTATTTGAGTAATAAAAAAAGAAGAAGAAGAATCCTCGAGCAATTAGACGCAAGTTAATAGGCGGGCGTTGAGAAAAGGCGCGCGTCAATGCTCGCGGGGGGCCAGGGGACGAGGCGATGCCAAATTAACCGGCGCCTCTGCCAACTCGCCGCGAAAGATATATGCGCCTCGAGCGAAAGTTGGGCTCGCGTGCGCAGTAACCAGCTACTCGCTAAGTTGCGCCGCGGCTCCCGCGTAACTTTGGCACTTTGGACAATGCCGCAGCGCGCCAGGACGACTCGCGAGCGAGCAGCACCGCGCGCTTCCTGGGCACGACAGCCCGCCCTCGCGCGCCGATCGCTAACCCCTCTGCGTCCCCCCATCGAATGCACGCGGGAGTGCCTCGCCTCCGTAACCTTCGATTCTCGAGCGCTTCCTTTTCTTTGGCGCAAGCGGCAGGCACTGTCGAACCGCGGCTCTTCGCCGGCCAATTAATTCAATTGAAACCGCCTCGCTTATACTCGTGCGTTCTAATTGAACGTTTCCAAAAGATCTTTAACTCATTTGTTTCTTGTGCAGATTTTTTTTCAAAAATATCAAATAAACCATTTTTATTGTTATTGTTATTTTAGAAAAAAATTAAATAAAATAGCACTACCCTATTATAATTGACGAACGGTTCAATAGGTAATAAAACGAATGAACAGAAATTTAATTGACAGTGGCGCGAACCGTATTGCGTTGAATAATAATCAATGGAGTCTAAAAATTGTGGAGAAACGTCAAAGCACCTTTGGCAGGCGCAATGCTACCCGCGGGCAATTATTAATGTCGGGGCCGTGTGCGCCCATATCCGCGCTGCGGAAGGGTGCAAACGCGGCGCGTCGCGTCGCTTAAGAGTTCAGGGGCCGCGTGCGTTTGTCGCGACTCGGATTGCTTTTGAGGCTAAAATATCAATAGCCGCGCTCGCGAGCGCGCAGTGTCGCGCTGTCGGTCAGGGGAGGTCGCGGGCTCTCGCGCCCCCAGCCTGATCCGTCGGCTGAAGCTAATTCCCGAGTTGACGCGGTCGCGCGGGGCCGAAAGGCCGAGGCTCGCCTCAAACGAGCGCCCGGGCTCTAATCTGGCGGCGACCGATATGTACTGTTTGACCGCTGGTCGCCTCTGAATTGCGCCCGTTTGTCGCCCGCGTGCCCTTTCTTTTCCGACCCTCCTTTTGATCCCCGGTTTCTTACTGCCGGAATTCCCAAATTGACCCCCCTCGACAAATTGGAGGTGAGCGGTGAAAAATTGCTTAGTTGTACCGTCTTTTTGCGTTTTATTTTATTAAGATATTTCCTTTCAGACAAAAAATAGTATGTTTTGTAACGAATTATCGAAGTATTTTTCAAGTTAAAAATAAAGTCTTAGCAAGGATTTCACTGGGAAACTAAGCGAAACATCAAGCGCAACGTCGAGACATTTATTATTAAAAAAAAAGAAAAAATGAAATAGAAAGCAAAGTTGTTTACGCGTTCATGAGCGTCGGAAGTAACGGGAAAACAATTGAGTTATGACGTCCTCCGAGAAATCGCGGTCGTCGCCATGACTACCCTTAATACGGCTTCTAGGATTGGCAAATTGCGGCAAGTAGCTGTTCGATATTTACTCGCCTCGTATCCTTTCGTCGTACTTTCTCGGAAGAAAATTGGCAAGAAAAAAAAAAATAAATAAATAAATCTATTGCCTCGGAGCAGCGTGAATGAGTAGAATCTTGCATCCGAACGTGGAATTTCCCCTTTAAAAAAAAAAAAAAAACTGAAAAGACAGAATAACCAGTTCCACTCGAGAAAGTCAAGTCAATCGGTTGTGGCGAGTCAAAGAAAGCCACGTCGTAGCGCCTCGATACACTTATACGTATTTGCGATAAATTTCTCATCCATCACGCATGGCGCGCTCTTGTGCGCATTAATTTTCATGAATAGAAAGTTACGTGACGTGATCCAGCAGCTCGCGCTCGCGCTCATTACAGGTTGAATCGCTTCCACCCCCGTCCGATCTTGCGGCCAAGTTCGGGCTTTCGTTATATTGGGCGGCGGTGCTCGCGAGGCCTCGTGTATAAAACATATAACGATAGGTATACACACATGTAAAGGAGGTGCATTTTGACGGGAGGGATGGGACGCGCGCGGGGCGCTTATAAAAGGCAGGCGGGCGCACGGCGAAAGGGTGGCTCGGATCACGCGATCGGCACGAGGTCGGGGGTATATCAACCCTTTTCTCTGAAATCAAATTCAAGTCAACTCGCCTCGCCGCCGACGCTGCCTCCTTCCGCTCGTTCGCTCGGCCAGACTAGACGTAATTACATAATGGTTTTATGCGCACCCCCTGATTTTCTACCAAACCTACCTATTCCCTCTCTCTCTCTCTTCTTCCTCTCTCCTCTTACTATAGCACGGCGTTTCGCATGCGTATATACGTGTACGTGACTACCTGACGAGATGTTGCACCTTTTATTTTAGCCGGATGAACGCCTCCTGGTAAAGTTTGACGAGTTCCTGGCCAGTTACCAACAAGATTTTTCACCTGATGTTTCTTGATTTTTCATTAATTCCTCGCGAGCTTGAAATTTGCAAGGCTGGCAAATAAAGTTTCCTTCACAATTTTAATTTAGTTTTTCAGGGTAAACAATGTGCCGTGAATCTGTCGATACAATTTTTATGACCCCGAAGAAACTTTCTTCCGTCGGAGCGTTCGTGACGCTTTAACATTATAAACTTCAAACTTGCTTATTTCTCAACAATAAAGTTTCCTGTTATTTACTTCATAGCAATAAAAGACCTAATTGTTCTCTTTCAAGTCTTTATCTTCGCTTTAAAATTATTCCTATATTTTTGCTAGCTGTCTATATACGTTACACTTATCGCTTTATCGGTATAAGTTTTAAAACGTTCATAAGTTATCGAGTCAAATTTTAATATTTCTTGATTGACAAGTTTTTACTTATTCAAGCAATTATCCGACTTCTAGTCTAAACGCGACTCGTTGTTTTTTCCCGTATAATTTTTACCCTTAATTATCGCATTATCCTTTAGGAAAGTTAACAAAAACGTCGCTGGTCACATTCGAAACGCATAATTATTGTTTTCGTAAGAATGAATTATTCTCGGGTAGAGGGGTGCTCGCGCACAGCTACTGTGGTTAATTATAATTTCAATAATTTATGAAAAGAGATAAAAAGATCAATAGCAGAGCTCGTAAATATGGATGACAGAAACACGTAAGCCGGGCGCGTCGGATGAATAATTAAAAATCGCAGATCGCGCGCAGAGACGCGAAGCTAGTGCGGGGGTACATGGCGCGGGTGCGCTCTGTTCCCCGTAAGGGTTAAAACACCGGGGCCCTTGCAAAATTTACGAGCGTTTCAGTGCCTCAGAAACATTGTTTAGTAGCGCGACGGGCAATGGTGGACTTTGCGTCGCTGCCTCGACGACTCATCCATTATTTCGATTGGGCCGAGTGCAGCGGGCTTTCCGCGCTCCCAGCTTCTCATATCAAATTCTTATATTTATATTTTTTCCTTAATTGGCGAATGCCGCTGGAGCGAAACCGATTGCCCCGGGCTCGATGAAAGTGACACTCGCGTTCTTTTGTAACCGGATGAAAAGCAAGTTTTAGCCAAAAAACGCTTGAATTTTTTTTTTTTTTACTCTTCCCGCTGATTGCGAGAATTCATTTTAAAACTACTGGAAATCTAATTTTGTTTGCACGCGTTTTATCTGGGTTAAATGTAGTGCTTATTAGGTATTGCGTGATTTTTTACCTTTTCATGATATAGGTAATAATTGAGTCAACCGTGGGAACAGGAAGATATTGCTGTAATCGCGAACGGAGTGACAAAAAGAAAAAAGCAATTTTGAGTGGGTTTTGGAAGAAGGATAAAGGCAAGGGATGAGGTAATAGCGCCGGGAGACAACGACAACAGTGAGGCAGATTGAATTAATCCAAGTAGGTAATCCAACTTTGAAGTTTGTTCGTCGCCCGTATGTTGTTACAGAACTAAGCGCACTCCCTCGTATTGCACTAATTTCTGTAGTTGTATTTACTTCGGACTGATCGTCACTCTCGCGAGAGCTTCCCACGTCCTGAATCCACACTTTTCTTTTTGTACCTTCAATTTAATCAGAAATTCATATAGAAAGGGTTAAAATTGATCAGGCTTACAATACTACAAAATAGACCGCTCGATACTTTTGTTTATTTATTTGAATTACTCGATAATATTATTCTTATCACTCATTTGAACCTAAATCTTCTCTACCATACGACGATATCGGATATTTCCAGACCTCTACAAAAAAAAGAGGAGAAAACCCAATTTAATCACAAGATTTATGCGTTTATAGTCATACATTAAAAAAAACTAGAATTAACTTCCAAAGCAAATGGTAACCTGGAACTGTCTCAATAATTCGTTCTCCCATTCAATTCGCAAACACGGCGGTCGCAATAAAAAGGGCAAGAAATGACGAATGAAAAATGTCATTATTCCGAGACGGCTGGCGCGAGGAAGCGAGGGGAGGCACGGAGGCAGCCAGGCTCGTAAAAAAAGGCGAGCGTGCGCGTGCACATAGGCTGGCTATGGTTGCGGCCTCGCTGTCCCGAGGCAGCGCTAAGGCAAAGGCGAGCGCGGAGCCGAAGTGACTTCTGATTTAACATCGCGTGATTCGAGCATTACGAAGGACGCCCATAACCAGATGGACGTGGCGCGAGGCCAGGTGTCGGGCATCCGGAACACAGCCGCGTGGACGGACGCACCCAGGAAAACAAAAGGGGTAAAAGCCCGGAGAAAAAAACGCACGAGGAGCGAGAGAGAAGGAGGCGGCAGGCGTCTCGCGTGTCGACTCTATTAGTTCGGACCTCGCACTAATTACAATATAATCGCGCACACGCCTCTTCTCCAAACATCCGCACCCTCCAGTGGCGCGCGAATCTCCGACGCCGCGCGGCGCGGCTGATTTATGAAGACAAAATGGCGGAACTGATTTACAAAATGGTCGATGCTATCGCGACGCCGCGCTATAAATAAGCTCGTTTCAGCGGAATAAAAGGAAAAAAAAAAGACACGGTGCGGGGTGGCGAGGCACCGCGGAGAAAATATAAAATACGCTCGCCAAGCGAAATTCGAAACTGTAATCAACGACGTTTTATTTCAGGCTGACGCGAGCTCGCCAACGCGACGCCATGTAATTAGCAAAGTTCCTCGGGCTCGCTCGCTCGCTCGCCGGCGAGGCCGAGTCGAGATTCGGAAAAAAGAGGAGGAAACACGAGAGCAGAGAAGAAAGGAGAGCGAGCCTCGCGCTCCGAACGATTAAGGTTTATGATTGACGAATCGAGAGAGCGGAGGGAGAGAGAGAGAAAGAAGGAAAGAAAGAGGAGAGTTGATTTATCGCGCGGCCGCGTATACGAAAGGGGTTTCGCGCTCTCCCCGCTTATATTGACTATCGCGGAGGTGTACACGTGTAGGAGCGAGGCTTAATGCATTGTCGGCCGCGCCCACCAACCCAGAGCTTGTGTTTTATGAAAAAAGACAGGAGAGCAAAGAAAAGAGAGGGAAAAATGTCGGGCGAAGGAAATAGATATTACCAGGCGCGCGCGCGTTGAGTTAACAAGCCAACCCTGCCGTGGTTACAGGCAGTTGAAGCCGCTGTTCTCCTCCCTCCCCTTCCTTTTACATTAAGGGTGCGGCATCGCCTTTCTTTCTAAAATTGCAAAATTGGTAAAAATGCTCGCGCCCCCTCCTCGATGTGTGTACTTGTGTTCACACAGTTCCCCTACTCGGCGCACCCTGCATAATAACCTCGTTTTTTTTTCAAGTAATTTATACAATCTCTTTACGCTAATTGGCGAGGCGACGATGAGCTGTTCGCCAAATCTACGAATCGCGTGAATGATCCTCTGCTGGTTTCCTCTTATATTTTTTGTGCGTATTCTCCGTAAGACGAAAATGTAATGATAATAAAGAGAAGGAAAAAAGCGAACGCGGAGGAGGGGGCGTTCGAACTCGTAAAATTCTTATTCGCGGGATCACCTCGTAAAGTCCATTATTAAAAAAAGACGTCGGCAACGTATTAAAAAGGCAATCATCGCGAGGGGGGCGTTAGACGCTCGTTCGATGGTCATTTTCGACTCCCGACGAATTTTCCAACTATCCCCGCTTGAATTCACCCGCTGCGGATCGCGAGGGGTTTAATTTATTTCTGGACGCGCCGTAAATTCATAACGTCGTTCGAGTAATGCAGATCTTAATATTAATTATCTGATTTAGACGATTAAAGTCCTTGGGCGAGATATAATTCCGCGTCTACGAGAATACCCGAGGTGCGCTCGAATATAGATCAGCGCGGAAGGATATCTCGCTACAGAAAATAACTCTCGTCTCGCGCCGTAATAAATTTCTGAATTTCATGCAATAAAACGCCTCAAGTTCAACCCAGACGCGGCCAAAAAGAATAAATACTTAAAAACACCGATAATAGAACTTTATTATTTTTTTAGCGTTATTTTCTGCAAAAAAAAAAAGAAGAGCCCGAGTCGGTAGCGTGAGTCGCGCTTTGGACAGCTGTTGCATATTCGACCCTTTTTGTAGGAGACCGAGCTTGTTCAACAAGATTTTTCGGCTAATAGAGCCGACAACTCGCGAGCTTTTTTTGCAGGGAGGCTGCAGTCGTCGCGCGCCGGTCCGAAAGTAGGAAACGCTGTCGAAAGATTAGAACACGGGGTCGTTCGTGTTCGAGTAATGCCGCTACGGTAATATCTCACCATTAGGCGTAATCATCCCCTGCACACATCCGCGCGGCCGCGCAGCATCCCCCTACTCTTCCGGTAATGCCTTATAATTTATAACGGCTCTTCCGCGACGAGGCGCGAGGGCACCCCCTCGTTCTGGTAGTGCCGGTGCGCCGGAAGCCCACGCGAAAATATATCAGAGTTAAAGTTAAAGGCCGGCCAAGGAGCCAAATTTATAAATATGGTGGCTAATATCCACCTCTCGGTTCGTCGGCCCCCTTTGCATTTCGCAATTGCTCCGCAAGACTGATGATTCTTTTGGATTTTCCGCGTGATGCTTTATGTCCCGCGCATTAATATTACAACATGAAGATTTTTTTGTTCTCCAAAAAGAAAGCCATACAATGTAGACAGTTTTTAATAATAAGAGACGGCTTTCCTGAAAATTTCATTTAAAGGATATTCTAATTAGAAGCGTTAAATCTCGGCGGGGCTCTCTGCAGTTTCTTTCTGAAAAAAGGTTACAATGAGCTTTGCAGAATAGTACAGTTTTAATCAAGGAATTGTCCGTCCACTGATCGCGGTTTCCTTATTTGCGCTTATAATGTAACAGTATCGCAAGTCTATTTACTTAAAAAAAAAACGTAAAGTACGAGAAAAAAGGGAGAAAGTATTATTAAAGTTTCGGTTAAACTACCATTGGGCCCCATCACATCGACAGGGCACAAATGAATAATAAACTTTTTAAATTTTAAACTTAAAATTAATGAAAATTGTTTAAAGTGCAAAAAATTTGAGTTTATTCAAATACACCTGAAACTTTTATATCCTTACTTTTTTAATCAATATTTATATTTCAAAGTTTCCAACGGTTATGAGTTTTTTCATTATAAAAGTTTTCATTTAACTAAGTAGGTAAAATAAACGGCTCTCATATTCCCTTGCAATGAACATTTTTCAAGAAGTAGCACCGCGACGCCGTGCAAAATTAAAAAAATTTCCTTATTTAAGCTCGAAACGATATGTATCTTAATTTCTCAGAGAGCAACTTATTTTAAACATTAATAATTTCGCAAATTACTCGCAAACTTTCCTCCCCCTTCTTCCTTATTATTTCCGCGAAAGCTTCAATGGACTTGAGTCTTTTTCGTCTCGCCCGGCCTCTTGTCAGATTTTTCCTCCTTCCTTCCTTTTTTTTGAAACTTTCAAATCTCTCATCCACGAGCGACGGCGAAAAATCTTCTCGAGACTTGTAAATGACTGTAATAATCCTCGCTTAATTGAGCCACGAAGATGCCACTTTAATTGCGCTTAAAAAATATACAGGCTGCCTTCTATACCCTTTCTCTTTCGAATAATAATCCCCGGCAACGTATGAGCCTCACATGAGCGTTCAAAAGTGACCCATCCGTCTGCTCGCCTACTTGCGCGGAAGAAGGGGGGGGCTCATCATCAGCGTTTTATAAAACGCAGCAATTTTTAATCACGACGCTCTCTCCCCACATGAGCTGCTGAAAAGAGGCACTTACGCGAGCTACTACGTACGACATATTAAAAATCGTGGGGCACACTTGGCTCCAGCGCGCGATCCTTTCCGCAAACACGGAATTATATGTAAGCCGTAAGACATAGACAAAGGGTCTGTTGCACCGTTATATCTGCCAGCGGCGAGCATCGCCGTGTCATCCCCCTCCCCCTCTCGCCCCCTTTCTGGCTCCTGTTAAGCTCCCGATGCGGTACATAGGCCTTAAGCCGCATCGACGTCGGCTACGTGGCTCCGACTCTCGTACGCGTACCTGCGCGGCACTCTTTACTTCCTCCGACTCTTCTCTTTTTTTTCCTCGCTAAAATTCCTCCTTTTCAGTTGGCGCGTATCGACGCTGCATTTGCGGAATTGTTAACCATTCTCCTGATTATAGCGGGAGGATGCAGGGAGGGAGGAGGTCGGCGAAAGAAACGCTAATGTAACGAAGAAATGCATTTGTCTGATTAATATGAATTTTATGCGCGAGCGTAGGTATCTCCCGCGAGCGGGACTTTCAAGAGCTTTTTTTGCCGGATGCTCAATTGCGCCCGTGCGTGCGCGCACGAGCAGCTAACCAACTGCCCTACCTCCCTCACCGCCCTTTTCAGCCCCTCAACCTGCTCGATAAGCAACAACGTTCGTGGTTTGAAGCGCCGATTTTCGCGCGGTCACTTACCTCCGTGCAGTGATTTTTCGTCGGAATAAAATAAAATCCGTGTATGTTTTCACCGGCGGCGAGAATAGTTTGAAGAAAAAGCCGCCGCAAAGGAGAGGAGGGAGCGAAAGGGAGGAAATCAATAAGCGGCCTGTCCTCGTATTTCATCTCTCGTCTTTTCTTCTTGTCCGCCTCAAATGCGATCCGCAAATATCGCTGAGAGCGGATCTTTATTTAAACAAGGAATTTCTCGCAAGCGAGAGGCGCGAGCGAGGAAAAAAGAAGCGGCCGATGTGCGTGCCTCGCTGAAATAGGTTGAGCCTCATTCTATTGTACGTCATATCTATGGTTAGTGTTGGTTGCGCTTGCTGATACTTAATTTATTATTTATTAATTATTATTATTTTTTTTCATAGTAATCTAATAAATTGAATGTTTACTAAAAAAAGTATCGTGAATTATTGTCAAAAAATCTGTCCACCCGTTTTCGCTGACTTTTGTAATGTTTTTTCATTATTTCCAATTATTATTAACATAAAAACATAAAAATTCTTTTTTTAAATTTCGAACACCGTGCTTTTATGAAATTTTTGTTTAAATGCTAACAACTTCTATTACCGACAAAGGTGTTAAAAATTTATCTTTCTTGGAAGCCTGCAAAGTTATAATTGAAAGATGACGCGCCATTTTTCATTGAAATAACTTCATTTTCTTATAACATTGTTCATACCTCAGGAGTAAGATCCCGTTACACGAAATCCTGAAAAACGGCTTCAATCTTTTCTTCTAAGAGAGACGTCTGAAAGTTTGGTTAACATTTTCGCTCGGTGAGCTTGACGTTCACTTTAGCCAGCAGATGCGTTCAGTAGTATCAGTCGAGTGTGGGTAAGACATCGCGCCAACGTTCTCCCGCGCTCGTAAATAGTCGAGGCAGCGTAAGCGTGACACTTCGAATTTCCATACCTATATCGCAGGAGAAAAAGAAAGCTCGCGATGTATCTGACTAAGAAGCGGCGAGGGGAGGGGGAGTGGGCCGCTTAATAGCAGCGAATTATGCGCCCTTTTTGCGCGTCTGCGTTTCGACGGTGGCCTTCTCTTGCCTAGCATGAAAAGCCAGAGGCCAGGAGGCGAGGAAGCTAACAGGCCGCCGCCCCGGCACAAGTTACAAGGGGCGGGCGACCGTGCGGGGGTGGCAGCGCGCCCGTGCCGCGGCGAGGAGAAACTTTTTTCATTTTTATTTCACCTTTTTAAAGTATTCCTGCCAAGAAAAACAGCCATTAGCGAGAGTTTTCGCTTTTCGCGCGAAACTTTTACCCTCTCCCACCCCCCTCCCCCGTAAATTTACGTTGCCCCCCGCTCGCCGGCCCTTCCAGCGCGCGCCGCCTTGTAAGGAGGATAGATAGAGAAGGAGACGAAAGTGAAAAAGCCGGGGGAGCGAGCGAGGCGGCTGGAAAGTAGGCGAGCCTAAGTTTTGCGCAACTCTTTTCCACCCCCCTTTCCCCCACGCCGCCTCCGCCGTCTTCGCGCTCCGCGCGTTTTTCATCCCCTTCCTGCTCTCGCTGGCTCGCTCGCATTTTTCATCGTCTATAAATTCTTATTTATATGCGACGCCGCGTTTCTTCGCGATTAAGAAAGGAGCGCCGTCGCTGCGCCCCGGCGAGGAGAGAAAAAAGAAGCACGCCCTGCGCCGAGAGCGGGGGCGAGGAAGACGCGCGCCGCCACGCGGATATATACGGCTGGCCGTCACGAGATCGCGCGAAAAAAGGCCGATCTTATCGGGTGGGCCGATCGTGTCTTCCATCGGACTGGGGCGAGAAAAAAATGGGCAATAAATCGGACTTCAGAATTTGGTCCGCATAAGCGGGTTTAACGGCGCGACGTACGCGCCTGAAATAATCGAGCGACGGGGGAAGGGGGTGGAGCCTATGTACTGGATGGAAATAGCCGGCGACGGCGGTATAGGCGCTAATAAATCCCGCGAGCCTCGGGTCGTCGCGCGCGCACCGTTGTTGCGTTTATTATTATTGTTCGTCTGATATGGGCAGAACTGCCCCTCAAGTCCGCGATGCTATATTTAAATGCGACACTTCAAAATTAATGATTACTCTAGTTAAAATGTATTGCTTTTAGCGCTATAGGCCGGACATTAGGTATGTACATAATAAATAAGTATAATTACGAATATAGAAATGTGAGTTAGCCTACATCAGAGCGATGAATTATTCAGCTGGATTTGAAATTTTCCTTGTCATTTCGTATCGATCGAATTTTTTTTTTTTTTTTTTTTTTTTTTTTTGAACTTTTACTTGACAAACGGATTTTCTTCGTCTGCACTACGTGCAAAGTAGAGCGGTAATTGCGCCGGTTCTTGTTTAAATTTAATCGCTTTTACACCGAAGGGTCTGCATTATCGTGTATCGTTAAATTACGAATAACAATAAAATCCCCTTTGTAAATGATAAACGGGAAAGTCATTTGAATCAATAAAATATTTAATTTCATTACGGGTAAACAAAAACAATATAATATCCGCGTGATCAATATTTCCAGCCGGCGCTGTAGAATACAATATATCGTAAATAGCTTATACTTGGTATCGCAGTTAAATAATAAATTAAATATGTCAGTCGCGTATCTTACACTACACATAATATCAAAAAGTTATTGTACTATTATCGCGTCGTGTAGACAAATAGCTATCAATCATACTTATTGAAAGCAATCGCATTTATAGGTATGCACACACGTTCTAGCGCAACTAAAATTTATCTGAATTTTACAATCAATATAAGTGCTCCTAGCGGTGGCCGCTGCATCTTTCTCCCTGAACTATTTTAAATTGCCCTCCGTCAAAGGTACAAATTTTAAGAATAAATAATTTAACAAATTAATCGCTGCGAATCTCCAATACCACAATGGAAAAGGGAAGAGCAGGAAGAGCTCCTCGATCAATCAGCAGCAGTTTTTAAGCTCGGCTCGAACTAGAACGAGAAGCGCGTAGATCCAGTCGGTCTACATGCAACGATCGCGCGGCTCGACGCACTCCCTAATACTGTGAATTTTGCAGTGTGCACCTAATCCCCCAACTCCAAAACAGCACCGAGCGTGCTTGCAGGGGGGAGGGCAGGGCGCGAGAGAGCCGAGCTAATCCGATTGCTTCGCGGTGAATCGAGCTCTACTTCCGTGTAACTATCCGTTTATCCGCGTGCCCGCGTCGATTGCTTTATGCTACGCGCCAGTGAAAACGGATTAGGCCCTACTAGCGCCGGAGCCCAAGGAGAGAGAAAGAGACCACTTACGTCGCTGGACTGCGACGCGAAATACATTTTAGTCGCAATTAATTACGCCCGCGACCCGCTAATTCACCCTGTCTTTACCCCTCCTTTCTTTTCTTCGCATTTTGCGTGTTTATAATTCGAGGGTTCTTCGGGGGGTGGAAGCTGGGCGTTTGTTTGTGTGGGTGGAGTTTGCCGTGTGTGTGTGTGCTCGCGAGGTGCTTTTGTTTGATTTAAGCGGGAGTTATAATGAAGGTCGTTATTATTTTTGAGATCGATACCTGAATAGTACACTTTTTATAAATTTTCAATTACGGTGGCGCCAGCATTATAGATTTTAAGGCGGGGCTATAAGTTATCGTGATTTATGGCAACGATTAAAAATGACAAATTAAATTAAAAAAAGAATTCTTATCAAGATCCGAGGGTTAAGTATCGGCTCCCCGCGCGCCGAAGAGAGCAAAAAAATGACTTGCTGTATTTCATTATCAGAAAAAAAATAAGAGAATGGAGCTTTTAAGCGGAGCCAGTTTCGACATAAATATATGCGGGCATAAATATGCAAATTAAAGAAAAAAAAAAAAAAAGTGAGCGCGAGAGAGAGGGAGAAAGAGTAAAATGAGAAAAAAATAGAGATCAAGCGATGGAGGGAGAGCGCACCTTTAATTTTTAAAACCAATTCGCGTTTATTTTTCAGCGTACATGCAATATTTGCGCCCGATATTTCGTGTAAATATTTTTTAAAAAGCGATGCGTTTTATATAACAAGTGCAGTTCATTTCAGCTCAGCATTTTTATATTTGTACTCCCAGCTCCTAATACAAATGCGCGAAAAAGTGTGCACACGTGCCCGTACGTGCACGGAAGCGCACTGAATTGTTCTTTAAATACTGCATTTTACTCTCTGTATTACACACGGGGCTCCCTTTCCCTCCCCTCCGCGTAATGCGCACTTTGCGCAGTTAATTCGTTACCCCGCTCCCCCCGCCTTTTTTCCCAAACATCGCAAGGAGCAACGGGTAGAAATTTTTTTATGTAAAAAATGCACGTTAACGCAAAAGTTTAATAATGTATGCCCAACCTTTGCATAGCATAAATAGTCCGCGGGGGCGGCCGAGGCTGCTCGGAGGGGCTAGTGAGGCCAGAGGGAGACGAAGACGGAGGGAAAGAGGGAGCGATCGAATAGGTCATTAATCAAACCACACCCTCGCCTCGCGAACAGACAGGACGTAACGGGTGGCTCGCGTGAAAATCGAACTGCGGCCTCGCCTCGAATATAACCCCTTCAACCCAACCCCACCCCTCCCTGTCTCTTTCTCTCTCTCTCTCTCCCTCGCTTGCTTTCTCGCTTGCCTTATTTCGAGCCGCGACTATACGACGCGCTTCGGATTTGCGCGTGCACGCTTCTTTCGCTTTGTTTCGGCCTCGTAATGAAACAATCGCCGTGGGGCGCACCTCTCGCGCGAATTAGCGAAACTCCCGGGCCGGTCGCCCGCGCCGACTGACGTATTATAATATTTCATCCGCCCCCGCGCGAAATACAAATGCATGGAGCACTTGCGCCCCCGTATACCGGGAGACAGATACGAAACGCGCGACCAGACGTAAATACGGAGAGAGAGAGAGAGAGAGAGAGAGACAGAGAGAGAGACAGAGAGGCAGACGTATGCGCAATACCGGCAATATCGTTAATTTGCGCGAGTGCGCATGTGTGTGGGTGAGCTTCGACTTTGAAAGGGGAGTCGCGCCCTCCCCTCCCGCCGTCGCACACGCACGGCAGTGCGCCCGCCGGGGTGTGTGCGTAGATTTATATATATTAGGGTGGCGCTCGACTCCCGCCGCTTTCAAAGTCGCGTGTATGAATATTGTAGACGGGGAGAGTCGCGGCTTCGATGTGCGCGTGCGCGTGTGAGCGAGTGCGCGATTCGCTTGAATGTTTGATGCGCTCGAAACTTAAAAGGGGTATTCTTCGAAGCCTCCTCTTCCCTTTCTCCCTCCGTCTCTCTCCGGTCTGAATTTCGAATGGAAAATAAATGCGAGTCAAAGAATCGCGAATTGTCTCGCGCGGAGGGGGGGGGGCAGGGGGAAAGAAAGTACTCGCGGAAATCGTCCCTGCGGCCCTCGCGATTTTATACTCCGGCCGCTCCGCGCGATATTTAAGGATTACGGCCGAATGGCGCACCGTGAAACCCTCAATATTATGCGGGTATTAAATATTCAGATGCTCGTATTTGTGAATCCCTGCACGAGCACCGGGATGTGCGAGCGCGGCCCCGCTGACAAAACGTTTGCTGCACTATTCAGCGGCCCGGCGCTTGGCTCAGATGGAGTCAAGCGCATAATCTCTTTTATCAAGAAGCCCCTTGTGTAATTATAGATCAATCTTCTCGTTCAATAATAATGCTAGTATTTTATTAATCGCATCGTTCGATTACTTTCGGATTTTATCCGAGGTATACACGGACTCCTCGAGGTGCATTATTTTAGTATTGATGGAATATTCATCAAAATTATTTAAAGAATCAGATCAAGGTTTTAAGATGTAGGAGACGTATTCTTACCGCCGCGCTTTTAAAACAAAATTAATGCTTCAATTTGGACCCGCTTTAAATTTTAATTAAACATAATTTTACGAATGAATTGTTCATTCGCCGAAAGAGCGTGGCGACCTATTTTTCGAAAATAACATTTTAAATAAATTTTTCAAACGCCAAGAGGCACTCGCCGTTGCCGTGTCATGTGCCCGATTCTATCGGCAATTATTTAAGCAATATTACTCATTGTCAATAAATTTATGATTGCGACAAATTCTTGCTATGTCTCTATCAACAGTAAGCTCCTGCAAATAGTCGATCTAAATAAAATTTTCAAGATTTAAATCGCAGTGCTGTATTTAAATAACTGCGTGTACTACACCCTCGCTGCATAAATTAAGCTCCAAGAGCAGTACAATTTAATTAAAATCGGGCGCAAGGCAGCGCTATGAAATCCGGTAAAAGTGTGAAAAGTAGAATCGGACGAAAATGGCCAGGAAGAAGAAGAGGATAAAAGGGAACGAGTCGAAAGGGGGGCTGCGCAGAGTTGTTCTCGCGGTACGGGCCGATTAACCGCTGCGGCGGACGCGCTATCGCGCGGGCACACCGGCTGCGCCGCTCTGGCATTCCTCCCCGATGTAGCGGCGGCGTAGGCGTGCTCGCGCGCGCGTCGCCCGAGCAGGAAACACGGGCGTGCATTTACAAGTGTATCGGATGCTCGCAGCGCTCGCGGATATATCTGTCGTTGCAGGCGCTGGCTGTAACTGCGCGTCCCCGCCGCGCGCTCGCCTCGCCGAGAGCCCGCAGAATCTCCAGCCGCACGCGGGGGCGGCGGGGGATGAGCGCCCGCACACGCACACACTATCCTCCCCCCCCCCCTGCACTATTGTTCTGGTTGGCTAATATCCAAGATGGCCGCCTAGTTATAGCCGCGCGCGCGAAAGTGTGCGGGAGGGTGCAGCAGCGCCGGCTTTCTCTCCGTCTCTCGCGATGCACACGCGCGCGAGATAATAGCCATTGGCGGAGACTTAGCCTCCTCTCTCTTCGAGGCCCCCCTACCCGTGGCCCCCTGCTACCCTGCCAGCGGAGCGTGCACACGCATATCGATCGTCCCCGCGGAGTTCGCTCTCTCTCACTCGAGCGAGTGAGCGGCTGAGCGGGCCGCCGCCGAGGGCGACGTTTCCGAAAAGCCCCCCTAGACTCGCCGCCGTAAACGCGCCGAGGGACGAGCCCGAGACGGCGGACTTTCTCTTCTGCTGCGGGCGGAATCACCACCGCGGACCTCCCTTTTTTTTTCGCACTTCAGCCTTTCGACGGCGATACCTGCTCTGCTTTTTTCACAAATTTTTTATCTTTAAAAGATTAATAGATAAACTTTCGATGCAGTCATTATTTCAAAAAAATCACGTATTATCGGTTAGATAAATTTCTGAGTAAATTAATATTAAATTGAATTGAATTGTTGAAGCCGTGCACTCGATAAAGTCAAATATTTAAAATTAAATATAATTAATATAAAACGAGTATCTTTTTTTTTTAATATTCGAATTTTTTCATCGCCGATGAATATGCAATTTAAATAAAAACTTGTAGCACACTTTTTTTATAAAATTAAAAAATAAAAAGATAAAATTAATATTGCGTTATCGAGACTTTTTTTTTTAAACGTACAATAAAGAAGTCAATTAGTCTTTAAGATTTGAATAATGTGAAGGATCGATGCACGAAACAGAGCCTGGAGTAAAGACCGCGCGACGAAAGAAGCGCAATTCCGGTTCGACGTGCGTCGTCGGGCGGCGGTCGCTCTTGTCGCACGTTACAAGTCGTTGCATTTTACGGGCGCAATTAAAAGCGGCGTGCCGCGCGCTTTATCGCCGCCTCCCCCCCGCCCCCGCTGGCTTCGTCGCAACAATAAAAAAGAACGCGCGAGCGAAAATTAAAAAGCGCGCCGAGATGAAAAATAGAAATATAATCAGTTTGATCGTTAAGCGTGGACGGGGTGGTGGTGGTGGGGAACCGCGCGGAAGAAGCTCGAATGAAGCGCCGAAGGCGGCGCGGCGCCGGCCATCGGGGCGATAAAGTTTTATTGAAGCGCGAGTTTGTCGCCGACACGCGGATGAAATTTTCCGTCGGCTCTCTCTTCCTCTCGCTTGCTCGCTCCCCCTCATCAGCGGACCTCTTTTTCTCCGTCGTCGCCGCCGCCGCCGGCGTGCTCCGCCTCGCACTCCCGGGCATAAAATGTAGATTAATATAAATATTCATAAACACCGTAAAGTTTATGTCGCGAGCGCGAAGGGGCTTGCTCGACGCGCGTTTCTCTCCTCGTAAAATTCCTGCCCTCTCTTTCCCGCTCCCTCGGCGACGCGCGCGTTCACTAGAAGCTTAGCGCGAAAAATATCGGGGAAAAGTTCCTCCCGAACGTGCGAGCGTTCCTCCGCTTCTCCGCCTCCTCTCCCCCGCGTCGTCTGCTGGTTTAATTGTATCTCGCGGACTTTCTCCGTTTTTTTTCTCGGGCAACAGTACCCCCCCCCCCCCCCCTCCGACCCTCCTTTCTTTTCTTCTTCGCTGCCTCGGACACACTGTAATCGTGAAATATTTATTAAGCACCGCGGGAGCCTAAATTTAAAAGATCGACCGTACGAGTTTCGGTAAAAAGTATACGACCTGATTTTATATAAGTAATGCAGTAAAAAATTTATATGGGCTTAGCACAATAAATCCTTCATAACTTAGTGTTATATAACTTTTTATGTAGACTTTATACGGGCTTTAATAAATTTTTATTTCCTCTCGTCCCGCTCGTATTCTGTATTGTAAATTGTCAGTTTTATGGTTAACGCTGTATATACACCCACGACCTTTTTGTTTAAACAATTTTCTTCCTTATATACGACCGACCTGCTCCGCTAAAAATACGAGACAAAACTAGTGTATTCAAGGCCCACTCGAAAAAGTCCGCGAAAGAACGCAAGGAAAGGCTCGGCCGGATCGATGGCTCGGCTAATTAATTAATTGATAATTAACACCAACGCGAACGGGCCGCTCTCGGCGCATTTTTCATTTTACGAGCTCGCGAGCGCGCGTGGCGTGTCGTGATTTTTATCGCGCAATTAACGCGACGTACAGCTCGCCGCTCTTCTCTCCCTCTTGCGCGCGCGCGCGCTCACGGCGTACATCTATCGTTTAGCTCTTATCGCGAAAAGTGTATTAATGTTTTCATCAGAGGGATGCGTGTACGTACGCGCCCGCTGACGCTCGCTAATTGATTATTACGCGCGCAGTTCCTTTCGTCTTTTCCGTCGGCTGGCGCTTATGCGTCGTCTCGGCGCGTGCACTCGTGTCGCTCAGCTGTTGCGCGCCAACCGCGGCTCGTGCGTGCGTTTCCTTATTCTTTTTTTTTTTTTTACGATGGTGAATTTTTCGCATGCCATTATTGTTTATTTATTTTTATCTGGCAATTACGAGCCGAGCGTTTGTTGGCTGTTTATAAGATAACGCGCTAATTTAAATTTGCATCCTTATCAGAGCGGGGTGTTTCAAATGAATACATCAGAATTTTTTGCCGGCTTTTTTATCGGCGCGTTCTAATGCGTGTTTTACTCTTAACTTTTGTTATTTATCTCGTAAACGTATCGTGTCGGTATTAATGAAACATTTGTTAAGTCTTTATTTACTTCGCGAGCTTTTCAACCATTTACGAAGCTACCGTTTTTATTTTAAACTTTGGAGCTCATCGATCGAGCGAGTATAATGCCTTGTAAAAATACATTACGCTCGCTCATTTATTCATCAGCTGTCAATCCGAGCAACTTTTAAAGCTCGATACCGAGAATTGACGTATTCAAACCAAAGTGCTAAATAAATTTGATCTTAGTCGACAATCGGTGTAAAATGCATGAAAGATTTACCACGTCTTAGAATTCCGTCGGTACATTACCCCCATGCATAGACACACACTTACATACACACACACGCCGAGTAGAAGAGATTTTTAACGATCGATGTTCTTTTTCTGTTTCAGGTGAGTTTGGCAAGCATGAAAAATATCCACGGAGGAAGGACCCGCATGATCGATCCTCCGGTGCAAGAGCGAGGGACGATTTATAATTCACGCGCCGGCGCCGGAGCAGTGCCGCGAAACTTTCCAATTCCTTGACCCGCGAGGCGCACGCGGCTATATGAACGTGTAGTAATAAGTCAAGCGCCGGGCCGGGCGGGGGTTGGAGTTAACCCGGAGCCGGTCCCGGTTTGTATATACATCGGCGAGCCTCTCCCAATCAACTAATTGATGCCGAGGTCGATAAAATTATTCGACTCTCCCTCGGCACATCAGGCCGGATCTCTCTCGGCGATATCAAAGGCCAAGCTGCGCGGCGGCGGCAACAATTATTATCTCGGCCCGATTACCATTCCGAGTCGCGCCGAGAACGCTGCTAATAACGCGTCTTGATAAATTCAAGGTGCCTCGCTTCGCTTTCTCTATCTCTCTCTCTCTCGCTCTCTGAATAAATTCCATTCTATTCTATTCTATCTGCACTTTTTTCTTCCTTTGACTTCAATCTGCAAAGTGACTAACTGTTGATATTTTAGTATATTCTAAGGTCTTATCGCGAGTCACGTGAAAAGTGAGAGAGATGAAAACCTTTCGCGGTACTCTATATAAAGACTTTTTTTCATTTTTTAAAATACTTGAAACGACTAATTTGTCTGCGACTATTATTATGTAATGTTTTCTTAAGTACATTTGTCGCCTTCCTCATACTTAAACAAGCACGAAATAGCAGAGCTTTATTAAATTATTTGACTTTCAGAATCAACATCTTAACCCAATAAGTTTCTTGATACGGACAATGTAAAACATTCACATTCAAACCGTCAGTGATATATGTTCAATTTTTAAAATTTTACAACGCGTTAAATGCGCGACAATAAAAGAATAGCAATAAAAAGTTATCGATCGAAAAAGATCGGAAAAAGAAAGAGAGCGGAAAGTCAGAAATAAATAATCCGTGTCGATAGCTCTTATTCGCGCGAGATATGACAACAGTTTACGAACGCTTCGCAAACTGTAGGGCAGCAAACGATCGCGCGGGCCGGCTCGAGCCAGGGTGGGCAGAGGCTCGCCGTGCTGCAAAATTCCGAAAGCGAGTATTTCATTTCTGGGCAATCGCCGGGCAATTTCAGCGCGTGCCAGCGGCGGCGGTGGCGGTAGACCGCCCGTACCCCTCGAACAGCGGCCCGCTAACCACCGAAAACCTCGGTGCTTTCGCGCGCCCGGCACTCGCACGTGGGTAAACGCGAAAAACCGCGAGAGATGATTGCGGCTGCGGCAAAAAACCGCCGCCACCTCCCCCCTTCTCGCCCGCTTTTTCTGACGCAAGCACGCTCGCACTTCCGGTCCCGGCGCGTGACCCTAATGAAAGCGCCTTTCGAAAGACTCGTTATTTCCCCTCGTTACTCCCGCATTTCCTGGCCCAAATCGATTTCTGGACAATGGGTACACCGTGTCGACCCGATGCTTTCCGTTTTTTTTTTTAACCCGGGAGCTAACAAGATTTGGCGCGGATTTCGACGGGACCGGCGAGAAAAGTTTGCTCGAGGGGGGAATTTTTCAGACGCGTTAAGATAGACTTTTAAAAATTTCAATGGCCGCGAGACGGGAGCTCATTAATATTTTTAATAGAATGGCGCAGGGTGTATAAAATTTTACTTTTAAATTAAAAACTTTTTCTCATCATACAGACACATACCCTTGTGCGTTCGGAATATTTAATTTTATTTAACATCCTAACGTAATTTTTTTTTTTATTGTTTGGAACTTATAATTAATTGTAACTACAGCGGTGAAAAAAAAAATAATAAATTTCAATGCAAAATAAAATACGAGGTTCATTAACTTTTGTTTTCTGAGAACTTTTTTTTTCAACAATACATTTATTATAACAACTCAACATTCTTTTACAATGATATTATTGAATAACTTCTGGCTGGAAGCGTATAACACGAATGTTTTTTTTAACAAATTTTCTAGTTGTTAAAATTTTTCATTATTTTTTTTTTAAACCTCTAAATTAATAACAATTTCCGCGATAAAAGAATAATTTCGCAGAATGCGTTCTACGTTTACAAAAAAGATCCAGAGTTTCTAGCAATTTGCAGAAATAAACGGGAACATAATGCTCGATCGGGCTGAAAGCAGCAAAATCTCGTCGATCTCAATAGCGTATCATCTTCGCATTTAAAGGATTCTCGGAATGGCCGTGCGCCGGTATCCGCATAATCCGCGGGAGCAAAATCCGGAAGCATTTAACATAATTAGGTATTGGGCTCGCTCGGGTGTCGAGAGGGAGTGAGACAGACAGCGCATGGCAGGGGGACAAGGGGAGGAGAACGAGAGAGAGAAAGAGAGAGAGAGAGAGAAGCGCCGGCAGCCCGATGAGCTCGGACACCCGTGCAGCGAGTCGAGAGCGAGAGTGAGAGCGAGAGCAAAAAGGGCCAGCGGCGGTGGCAGGTTAATCGTTAGCACGTTGTCGGACGCCCGGCGTATACGAGCGGTAGACACCAGCCGAGAGAGGGAGATAAAACAGTTTGGCGTGCGCCACCGGCGCCTAGATTTATTCGGGTTTCGCCCGGAAAAGCAGCGACGAAGCCGCATTAGCCGCGCTCATCCGGCCACGTGCGTGCGAAATCACACGGGGGGGGGATGGCTGGAGCTCGTTGCCGTGGGCAATTAGCATATTTCTTCCGCGGTATTAAAACAAAAGAGGAAGAAGACGACGGAGAAGAAGTAGAGGGTAAAAAAGGGGCGACAAACGATACGCACGGAGCCAGGTACGGAGGGCTCTCAACAACAGGGCCGAAAACAAAATGCTCGCCGGGAGAAAAGGGCGGCGCGCGCGTACGCGAACACGTGTATCGCGGGATAGGAACAAAACGCGGGCCTCATTGTTCGGACGTTTCAATGGCACGAGCATAATGCGAGATAGAAGCCCGAACTTCCGTCGGATGCACTCGCACTCGTTACAATATACACACTGGCTGCGCGGGTGAATCGCGCGCGGCAACCCCCCCGGCGCCTATATCGCCGTCTGCGCGCGTATCGGTCCACCTGAGAGCGGAGGCGGCGGCGGCTCCCGCTATCTTGGTGATGCGCGGCCCCGATCGCACCCCCGGCCCCCCGATCGCGAGTTCTTAATGAGACGGAGCGGCGCGAAGCCCATTTAGCCGGGCGGCCCCGCGCATTGTGCCCCGATCATTGTTCGCGCGCGTTGTCTCGGGCTAATAATGAACGGGGGCGCGCTCTGGCGCGCCTAATAACCTTTTCGACAAAAAGCCCGGCCGGGAGAAAAGGAGCGCGGCCCTGATAAGGTCGCCCCGGAGTGGAGTGTATGACGAGTGTGCGGGCGTTTCGCGCGACGTTAACGACCCGGGGGTGGAAGGGGGGGGGGACCTCCTCCGGCGGGCCGAGCGGAGATTTATAGGCGCCTCCGGCGCTGGAAACCGGACGCGGCCCGCCGCGGCTGGTAATCCACGTCCGACGTACACCTCGTCCCGGCCCCGGAATTGCTTTGCATACCATTTCGCGCAATCGCGAGATCTTAATATCGACCGTAATTTAGAGCGCCTCCGCGCCGGGGCACTTACCGCGCGCCGCGGTTTCCTAGGGACGCGGGGCGCGCGTGCGAGCGGAATAAGATCCTTTTTCTGCCGGGCCGGGCTCGTTGCTTTTTACGGGCGTTTCGCGCAGGGCTACGCGAGCGGAACTCGGGGAAAGGAGGCAGGACCGCCGACGGATAATGACGAGCCGAGGCATTCCCCGGCTCTGATTAAGGATGGATACACGCCGATGACTGACCCGTCGAGTGGACTACTGTTTCTAAATTGAATTCTCCTTAGCGTGTTGCCGGCTTTAAATTGAAGTTTGTTTTTCAGAAATTGCCGGGAACGACGAGGCCTCCTTTTCGTGATTTATGGCCTGTCTTACCGCGATTGCTGTTACTACTTACGTAAAAGGGACGTCGCGGATCGTATTATCGCTGGTTTTTTTTTTAGCTTAATCAGATTTATAGTTTCCTTTAATTATATCGCGTATCCGCTATCCTATAACACTAAATGCCATTCACAAGCTGTTAACTCTGCGAACAAATTTTCTTCCATCGAGCATCATCGCGTGGAAGTGATCTTCCGCTCAGACATTAATGAAAGAATAAAATTCATTCGCAACACTGTAAAAAATTAAAAACATCATCAAGATTTTACATTAACGAAAGACATCATTTGAATTGATCAAAAAGAAAGGATAAACTCTGACAATGAACTTACGTTGCTCAACCCTTTCTCGTCCGCTTAACATTGTACCGGCAAATTTTTACACGGCCCTCGTGAGAATGAAATCCAGCTGGGAAGGACCGACCCCCCCTCGCGAGGGATGCAACAAAACAAAAAGGGCGAGCGCTGCAAAAATCGAACAATAAACAAAGCGAATGTTTTCGAAGCTCATTAAGCGTCAGCCGCCCGACGTCTTTGTCCGGTCTGCTCCCAGCGCCGGTAGCGCGGGCTGCTTCTCGCTTCAGGGTGCTCACTTCTCCGGCGGCTTCAGGTATCTGTTACTCCTCGGCTCCTCCCTGCTCATTTTTCTCTCTCTCTCTCCCCGCATTCGCGCACTCGACGTACGTCCCGCTGCGCCAGTGCATTGAGGCATTTACCAGCCGAGCGAGAGAGAGAGAAAAAAAGAGAGAGAAAGAGAGAGATTGAGGCATGTGACGATGATAATTAGTAGCTTTGGTTAAGGGGGTCGAAACGCGTGTACGCCGGCTAACTTCTCTAGGCCACTACAGGGAGAGACTGCGCGTCGCCTGGCATCGACAGCCGCCCGCGTCGCGCACAACACACGCGCGCGAGAAAGAAAAAGATATTCCGTCCACTTGACGGCCTCTCAACTTACATATCTTTTTTTTCGCCCGCTCGCTCGCGCACTTCTTGCCTCGCGCACGCCTCTTTATTTGATCAACTTCAGCAGCGTGCGCTTTGCTTATTTTACAAATTCACGTGTCCTCTACTCGACGCTGCTGAAAAAAAGGGTTAAGTTGATGTCATTCAGAAGTACGCTGCGCGATACCTACCGACTTTCTCAATGTACTAATTAAATTTTATTTATCTTTTTTTTTACCCTGTTGGGGGGAATACGGATATAGAATATGAAGCTGTTTTTTTTCCTGCAGAAGACTTGAAGGCTCAAAATTTTCTTGTGCGCTGCTAATGAAAAAGGCTGAGACGAGTGGATGGTTTAAATATTAATTCACGCATTGCACGCGAAAACTTGTGGTTTAAAAACTCATTTTAAAATAATTAATATAATAGTTCTTTTACACTCGCATTGTTTCATCTCAATGTAAAATGATTGTAAACTTAAAAAAGAAGCGTTTATAAAGTCGTTAAAATCGAAAAAAACTCGCAAGTGAAAAGGTCTCGAAGGTCGCGGTGGTGGCGCGCGATCGAACGACGAAATTCGGCGCGCCAGAGGCGCTCGATTAGAAATTAATGAGTCGGAAATCGGTTTATTCTCGCTCGTCGCGTCACAGTACAGCGTGCGCCCGCGGGCTTCGCGTTCGAAACGGGGAGGCGAGAGAAAGAGAGACAGAGAGCGGCCGGCCAGCCTCTCGGACGCGGCCAACAATTTTAATCATTTCACTCGAGCACTCGTCGCGTCGAATCGAAATTCCAAGCTAATTCTCGCGCTTTAATCGTTCACTCATTTGACGCGCCGCATGAAAAACGAGTGCCGATAAATTTTGACAGTATTCTGTCCATTGCATCGCAATAATAGCGGACCATATATTAAGAGCGGCCGCCCGGGGTGGGTATACAGGCCGAGGGGAATTGCTCCACCGAGCGGGGGAGAAAGAGCGCTGGCGAGCTTTCGCGGGCTGCGCGGAGGCGCGGGCTCCTATAGTTTGCCCGGTAACATATTACGAATTAATACCAACTGCTCCGGTGAAATATTACTGCAAAACACTGACCGTTATTTCGCTCCCCCGCGGAACAAATTGTTACGCCGCGAATTTTCTTTCGAAATTTATACTCGCCCGGCGCGCCCGCCCGCCCGCGTCCACCCGAGCGTCCGCGAATTATTATGATATTTCGGGCGCCGCGTTGTCCGCAGCGATTTTGTACTCGGACGATCGATGCAGCGCTTATTCCAATCGCCTCGGGGGAGGGTCACTGGAGCAGCCCTCACAGCTTAAACATTCATCGGCTCCTTCGCTTCCTACTATATAAATTAAAGACGATTTAAAGGGGTCATTGATTAGTAATTCCGTCGTCATTCATCACTTGTTTGTTCGAGCACGATGAAAAATTCACTCGACAATACGGCTATTTAAATCTTACATTTTCCACGTTAATAATCCATTTTCACACTTCATCCAGACTTCGGGATGAAAATGTGCTGCCGTCATAACTTCGAGTCTGTTTAATTATTGCCGTGCAATTGAAAGGAAATTTTTTATTCGAAAATGGCAAAGTTAATGAGTCGTTAATTTTTCTTTACAAAAACCTTTCCCCGCGGATCCTGTTCATAATTTATGTAACTCGAAGCTAACGTATTCCAGTTTTACAATATTGAAAGTAATCTTCTATTAAGAATTGAAAGTTATATCGTCAAATTTTTGAAAGTCAGATTAAGTTTTGCCAAAGTAAAAATTCGTCGGACGCAACACAAGTATCGGATCGCGGCAAGAGCGATGCACTTTTCGCACGCGCGCGCGCGTCCACCGTAAACACGCTCGGGGACAGTGAAGCGCGAGGGAGAAAGAGAGAGTGAGAAGAGAGGCGGGAGTGCATTAAATTATCACATCGATAAGCGTGTCATCTGCCAATTAACTCGGGCACGCCGGCGCATTTTCCCGCGGAAATGAATATTTGTGCGGCGCGCGCGTGTCCGGGCCGTTAAAAACGAGCGGGTTAAACGCGCGACGAGAGCTGACGTCACCCCGGCGTAATATTTGTGGATCCCGTGCTCGCTGCTCTCTTTATACACGATTATTAACATAAATGATCTTTCTGGATTTCCAGCCGCAAATCGCGCGAATTTCGTGCTCGCCCGACGCCCGCCGCCCGAATTAGACTGATGCGATGAGCGGCTGCTCTCGTCCGATCGTTACAATTATCCGAGCTATTGAAATGTGGAAATCTGCGGGAGCGCACCCGTAGTCTAGAGCGCAAAAAGAGTCGAGACTTTAAAACAAGCACTGCTCAATTCCCTTAGGTGTTTTTTTTTTCTTTTTTTTTTTGCGTTTGTCGTTCGACAATGAAGAAACAGATATTCGAATGGAAGTATATACAAAGCAGATCGATAGAGCGGAAAAAAATAGTTTATCCCTTATTTATTCGAGGCTCATAACTTATTTTCGTTTTTGCGTAATTTTAGAAAATGGAGGCGAAAAAACTGCAATAATAAATAAATTTCAAGGCGAAGTTTAAATTTTAATTTAGCGAAAAAATTGGAGCGGTAAATTCTGAATAATGAAAAATGATATGCCGTAATTTTTGTCATATAGTAAATAAAGCCGAATTACTGCACAAAAAATATTATATCCTTATGCAGTTAAATAACGAACGAACGTAAGAGTAATTGAATTTTTTTGTGTATATAAAGCGCCACAGTAAGCAATTAATTTTTATTCCGTATTTACGTACGCTGTAGTTTTTCCCGAACTCATGGTATAATTATTCGTGGAAAAAAACAACAATGCCGAAAAAAAAAGGTTTGCGCGAGCGCATACATCGCACTCAAAATTTGTGATTAAAATCAATGCAACGCTTATTATATAAACAGTCAGGAGTGAGAGAGAGAGGAGAGAGAGAGAGAGGAGAAGGGCGGAAGAGGGGGAACCAGGGCAGGGAGAGAGAATGAGGCAGAATAACAGCGCGACTAATAACTTTCCCGTCAAAGTGTCGCTTTCGATTAAACAAAATTATCGCGGCCCGACATTACAGAACTAATTTTCGTTTCGGATATTTTAACCAATTATTAAATGTAATTATTTTCACGCCATCCTATTTTAATATCGCGCCGCGCTCGAGCGCGTTCCGGCGTATGCCGCTGCGCCAGACGCTGCCTCCGCCGCCGCGCGCTCTCCCGATGAAAAATGACAATCCACCGGCACCTCGCGCACTGTAAATCCTTAAAAATTCAATTAAAAGCCTGCGAAATTTCATTTCTATGCATTTTATATCTTGTCCCCCGGACTCGCGAACTTTTAATAAGTCATAACGAATAACCCATTTTCCCCTTTTTTTCTCTCCCCTTTTTTTTTGTTCACACCCCCCCCCCTCCCCCGTCCGAAAACTAACGTGATTCGTAGTAACAAATTCCTTGTTTATCGGGCAATTATGCGAGTCCATGGCTACGCGCAGCGCCCGAGAGAAGTCAATTTCATTTGCGCGCTCGCGCCGCTTGCCCATAATTCACGATTCGTTATTACGAACGTTAAATAATGCGCGGGCGGCTTCAGTCGGAAAAAAGCGTAGCGTTCGGGGGAAAAAAAGCGGGCAAGCGAACCAGAAAGAGAGATAGAGAACGAAACCGTCGATCAACACACTCGCCGGTCTATTTACCGATTTTTTTTTCACCACGTGCGTGTGGATATTTCTAATTACAGACTAAACGGGCGGGTTGGCAGGACTGACCCCCCAAAAGAGCGAACGATTTTTTAATTTCGAGTAATGAAGCGCGCTACTCTCGTTATTGATTGGCCGCGAGGCCGCGTTTGTTGATATTCGTCATTAATCTTTAATCGCGGGGTGGCGGCAGTTGCTATCGCGGCCCCCGCGAGCGTCGTGAATCGAAAAAAAATAAGCGCGTTTTTTTCGGCCCACCGCCGTTATTTCGCCAGGCCGGCGCAGGGGTATGGCGGAAAAAAGCGGGAGAGAACGATCGGTATACCGGGGGGCCACCTCGAGAGTCAATATTGGCCGGAGCGGGGTTTTGCTTAGTTCCGCGGCAATGCGCGCGCAATTTGTCGGCGCAAATCGAAATGAAATCAAGTGCAAGATAAACGTTTTGCCGGCCGGTGGCCCGGGCCTTTGCATATTGATATTAAGCCTTTCATTGTAAGCACGAATATACGGAGGCCGGAACAAATAGATAGAATCCGATAATAAACTCGAATGGTTGCGCAAATATTTTCGGTCGAAAGCCGCGAGAGCGAGCGAGTTACGCTAGGAATTCAATGTACGACTCGGTGCTCGCGGCACCAGCCCCTAAAGCTTCCCCTCCGGTCTGTGCCCTTGCATCAGCGCCCCGGCTCACCTGCCTCGATTCGCGCGCTTTTTCGAGATATGAAATTTCAATTGATTCCACATTCTTGTTGTCTTTTGAAATTGCTCGACTTGTCTCTTCCAGATCCATGCAGTGTTCCAATTATCCCGCGGATTGCTCTATTCGCTCTCTATTCATCGCTGAGCTTATAGCTGTATAAATAACTGTCTTTTCAGAAAGCATCTTGTCACAAATTATAAGTTTATTTAATTTATTACTGCTAAATTATGAGCTTCGAGTGACTGTTTCAAGGATATACAGTAAATCGAATGTCAAGAACTTGCTATGTTAAAAGATTCATTTATTTTATTTGAATGCTGTTAGTAATGTATTTTAGAGGCTAATTTATTGAAAAGTGTATTTAAAATGTCACGGTTTATTCACGTGTACTTAAAAGGTTAACAACGACTTCGCTCGTGGTTAAGATTAATAAATTATTAAATGAATTTTCACCGTTGTGAATGTAGCAAGAGGTTTTTGTACTTAAAAACGAAATAAATAATTACTCTAATAAAGTATTTAAAAATTGCACCAACCCTCGTGAAATGCAATTAAAACACACGGAAATGAAACTGATATTTGTTAAAGTGGCTCTGGCCAATTTTGACTATTAATAATAGTAAAAAAATTAATATACGCAAGTCTCTTTCAGCAAGAGTCGCATTTCTCTTTTAAATTATATTTATAAAAGAAGTGCAGGGGATGCATACAGCGTTCGCTCAAACTCTCGCAATGAAAACGCAAAAAGACAGAAAAGGTTACGCAATTAAAAGGCATCGACGTATTTTTCGCGATTGGGGATCTGGCAGTAGGGGGAGGTGAGGCGCGACGTAAAAATTGGCCGACTGCCATTCGCGACGGCGCGGCGTAAAGGTGCAATTCGGCGCGCGGAGAGCAATCGAGTAGCGCGCGGGGGAGGACAGGGTTGGAAAGGAGAGAAAGGTGAGGGTGGAATACACGAGCTCGGAGAGGATCGTTAAATCTTGAAACGGGCTGTGAGTGGATTTTCGTCGATCGGCCTCGGCTGGCTCGCTCTTTTCCGCGAGGCTTGGCCCGCGCGTCGTCGGGCGGAAAACGCGGAAAGTGAGCCGAATTCCGGTCGAGAGGGAACAAAAGCAGCGGCGGAGGTCATCGGGCGGCGGCGCCCGACGGAGAAAGAAATATAAAAAAGAAAAGAAGGAGGGCTGGAGAAGTAGAAGCAGGGAGGCTCGGGGGATGACACGTGAGGGGTGGTCCGGGGGAGAATCTCGGCCTCGAGTATTTCGCTCTTTGATGTCTCGCTCGCTCCCTCCCTCGCTCTCTCTTTCTCTCTCTCGCTCCTCGCCGAAACTCACGGGCTCGCTCCCCCCAAGTGGCGCGGCCGCCCCGGCATCAAAGAAAGTGCCGGTGGGAGGACTAACTATATACTTCGGGCGCGCTAACTTTCTTTCCTTCTCGCGCGCCTTCCCCGCTCTCCCCGGCGCGCCACCCCCGACTCTCTCGGCGTCTCGGCGCGAGAAAAAATTTAACTCTCGTAACGCGGCCCGACTTGCCGGCGCACTTGCGCACCGTCGTCGCTTTTTATCACCGGCGCGCCGCGGTACAGCCGGCGCTTCTTGCTCGCCCGCCGGCAATTAACTTGACGGCGCGTCGATCATTCGATATATACGCGGCTCGACTGCTCCCACCTACTTTTTTTTTTCCTTATCGCTCGGCTAGCTTCTTTTTTTTTCCTACAGCAACGCTGCTGGCGAGAATAATGCTGTACATACTTTCTCCGAGTACTTTCGTATTCTCGGACGTAATGACCGTGCGGATGGAGTTTCTTTCTCTTGCCGGATGCTAAGGGAAATTCGCGGCGATTAATCATTCATTTTTCGCCAGACAGCTGCATACATTGGCCCCGTCCCCTTCGCATTAGCCCTGAAAAAATTATTTATTTACCCACTGTCGTGAAAGTCGAGGCGCTTAATCGGCGTGTGCGAATAGGAACTCGATGTGCGATTTACTGCAATTTTATAACGCACGAGATTCCTTGTAGGAATTATGAAAGTAAGACGTTCTACGCTTTTTATACTTTTTGAGATACCCTATTACTACGTTTATACCCGTGTATAAATTTGTAATTTAGGAAAATTCAAGAGCAGCGTAAAGCATGCAAAATATTTATTTAAAAGATTAACTGTAAATATAAATAAAGCCATTAAGAACATGGAGTACCGTACACGGTGTCTATAAAATTGACTACTTTTTAGCCAATCGAAAGATAGGTACGCTGGAACTTATCGAGGTCGTTAAATCCCACTTAAAAATTAAGCATAAATTCTTGAAAATCGTAAAGTAGGAAAAGGCAGAGCCCGACTAGTGTGTATATTAAAGACAATATTTATTCGCCAAAGGCAAATTACGCCTGCGCGTTGTTTTACGCGGTGCTGCTTTGTTTATATGCCGTTTCCTGGGCAAACGGGGCCCGGCACGCACCTGCACTCCCTCAATTCCCTCATCATTAAGAGGTTATATACACCCCGCGCCGGGAGTAAGACCGAGAGCGTTTACAGCCTTTTCCCCGCTACATATCACAATTACAGTAAAAGATATGACTGTAATAATATCGCGAGCGCGAATCGTTTATCAAAGCCCGCGTTAGCCCTGCGTACGTAACGCCGATGCGAGCTGTGCAACATCGGAGCGATAAATATCGCCGTTCGCCGGCCCCTTCTTTTCTTCCGGGCGGAAGGCCAGAGAGGCGACGGGGAAACAATGCAAACGCAGCCGACGGAGGCTTTGCGATGCTATATCGTCCGCGTCGCCGGAATTTCCGCGGAGTCGACGCGCCCGGAACGAATTACAGCCTCACCCTCCGTTGCCGACAACCGGACTTCGGTCAATATTAACCTGAGGAATCGAATTTTCGGCTAACTTCACCTTTTTTAATTTTAATTTAATCAATCATTTTTTTTAAACTATTTAAAGTGTTCGTCTTTTTTTGCTACGCCAACTTTTTCTTTCAGTTTGTCACAATGTAAGTTTATGCTTGCAAGCTGATGAATCTTTAAAAAGGTAGAATATTCAATGCGGAATATTCTTTTTAAATGTATTGTAAATAACGTTTCTACGAAAGAAAAAAATTCTTATATTCCATTGTGGCATATTTTCATTTTGACAGGATAATAGAGTTATTTAAAAAAATTCCATTATGAAAGCATTTCTGGAAATATATTATCGTTTAATAAAGCATGATAAAAGAAACAATGTGAAATGCGATGAAATAAAAGTTTTCTCAGAAATACTCAAGGTTTATTCAATCTGAAATGAAAATAGAACGAGTAGGAGAAGATGACGTTAGAAAAATACGTGTATTAAACAGCGCGGCCGCGCCTCCTTAATATCATAAGCATTAACCGCATACACCGTGCAATTTAAAATAAACACGAGCAAAATCAATAGCGCCGCCGAGTGCCCGCACCTAATTCTGTCAAAATACACGAAAGTAGCTCTTTTCGCTCGGAAAGCATCGGCCGCTGTAAAAGGGGCCAGGAATATTTTTCGATTATTATACGCTACCCGTCGAAAAATCCATCTCGCACGCTCGCGTCACAAAGGCCGGAGGCGTGTCCCCCCGGCCCTTCAGAGTCGGCAAAAAAAGAGAAAGAAGCCGCGAAAAAAAGCGAATGCATTTCTCTCGATCCGCCGGAGAGCACAAGAGATGCACTCGCGCGCGCGCGGCTCACAAGGGGAATCGTCGGAAGTGCGAAACTGCCCCGTAATAGCGGCGGCTCTCCGGCGAAAAGAGCCGGTCTGCCGTGCGACTGGCGAAGGAGAAGGGGGAGGACTCGAAGGGCGAGAAAGAGAGAGCTTGAGGCCCTCGAAAGGTTAATGTCGCGGCGAGCACGTATAGCTCGCGCAAAACGCATCTCCCGGCGTCGATCGAGCTCCTCCCCCCTCGTCTGAAAACGCCACTTAGTTACATTGCCGCGGCGTCTGCCTCTTTTTCCTCCAAAGCTCGGAGGCCCTTGGGGGTTAAAGGCGAAATAAAGCTCATTATCCGTCGCAATGCGCGCAGCCCCCGCGGAGAGGCTCATATAACGCGTCGCCGGCAAGAGGACGAGATACGCGCTCTTTCGCTAATGCGTCGGAATAGATTAATTCTGACCAATAGGAATGCCGCGATCGAACTCGGCCCGGAGCACATTACTCAATTATTTACGCTTCATTAAGTATATATCCAATGCCACCGAGTGTAGTAGCGCGGGCGCGAGCGAGCCGGCGTTTCGTCGAGAGGGGCGGGGGGGGGAGGGGGTGGTTTGGCGGCGTCGGGAAGGCCACTCCGGGCTTGGACTGCATCGCCTCCACCGCCACCACCCGGTACATAATGTATGAGGGCGCGTTGGTAGGTAAGCGGCTACCCCTAGCTCACCGAGCACTAACTTAATTATTCGAGAAATTCAGCGATCCATTCCTGAGCCTCCTCCTCCTCCGCTGCCGCCGCCGCCGCCGCCGCCGCCTCCACCGCCCCGCTTGCGCGTTCGTGCGCGGCGCGCACACGTGTGTTGGTGGTGGACCACAGAAATCGATCGGGAACTCCGCCGCACCATGATAGCGAGAGGAGAGGGAGGGGGCCATCTCTCCTGCGTAGTGACCGCGTATAGTGCAGTTCTGTAGATATCCGCGAGCGCCACTTGATCGTTGCTCGTACTTACCGAGGCCGAGTTTATGAGGCGCGCGGCGCGCTCGTTACGCGGCCTAAAAGGACTCGCCGCGGCTCTCGATCAATCTTCCTGAGCGGCCCTCTCGTTTCCCTCTCGACAACTTGTCCTTTCTTTTCTTTCCCCTTTTTTTTTTTAATGCCTTGCCCGACTTCTGCGCTTGACGCGTGGACTTACTTTAGGAAAATTTTGGCAGCTTCTCGATGCTTTTTCCTTTGACGCTGATCTGGATTCAAAACCTTCGGAAACTATTAAAGCGATGTGTCAGATGGTTTATGATATTTCGCGTGGCTCTTAAACGTTTACAAACTTTTTATTTTGGCTTGTATGAACGTTTTTGAATTTTGATTTTGAACATTAATAAGTGGCGGCAGGAGAAGTGCGAACGTGCTCGGTAAAACTTCGAAAAGCAAATAACGTCGTCGGACGTTAAAAACGCGACAGGCATTGCATTTCGAGGTAAACATTCATTTTGTAATGTTTAATTAAAACGGTAAATATTATGTAGACTAGGGAAGCTCGCGCCACCCCCGTCGAGGAAGAAGCTCCAGCTTAACGATGTGGTTGCAGCGAAATGATGCTATTTAAACAAATTTCAGCTCTGTCTCTCTCGTGCCCGCTCCGACGAGCGAACGGCAGACAAAGAGAGAGCAAGAGAGGTAAAGAGAGAGAGAGAGAGAGAGAGAGAGAAAGCACGAAGTGAGACTCGCATGTTATTGTAATTTAATGGAACGTGGCCAGCTCGCAATTAATCTCTTTTCGGTATTGTATTGATATTCGAGGCGCGGGAATAAATGAGATATCTTGTTAAATGGATAGAGAGAGAGAGAGAGAGAGAGAGGGAGAGAGGGAGAACGCAGTAATCGAATAGAATCGACGGGTGAGCTCGGAGTATAACGCTATATTCCGACGTTACGCATTGCCAAACTTGATGCTAACTTAATTGATTTAATCCTACTTTGCAAAATTTCCCAGACGATTGCAAAAAAAAAGAGCGAAGAAGGAAAAAATTTCTAATTAAACTACGTCTTTCGTGCGGCTGCGACGATCAAACTTTTTTTTTTTTAATTCCCTCGATCCTTCCTTCTTTTCCATAATTTTGTAATTATTAATTTGTTCATGCGATTTACGGAATATTTAATTTTCATAATAATATCGGGATTGTTATCGTGATTATTTATGAACGAATCTTCGTGCTCATCTGAATGCCGTTATATAATTTAATTAATTGCATAAACTTAATTTAGTAGAATATATAACGTGTAATCCACCTAATAAAGTCACGCGGAATACACTGCTGCGCATAGCCATTCCATTTTGAACGTCATCATTCACAAATTACCCGTACCAACGACTCTATAATTTAACCAATAATTAACATTTTTCACATTAAATCGAAAGTATAGCATTACAATCCCACCTAATTCAAAACGGCCGCGATAAAATCTTTCCCCTCAGCTACTTTCGTAAACTACAATTTAAAAAAAAAAAAAAAATGAAAACAGTTTTTGTTCCGTGAATGGAAGTTATTTCAATGACTCTTCCGCAATCGCGAATGAAATCGCGCCCCGAATAATCGGCCGGGAACGATCTCTGAATTAAAAGAAAAGGCGAAAAAAAAGTCGGCATTAATACCGTTTCTCACATCCTCTCGAATCGACTTTCGATGACGAGCGAGGCTTCGTTCACTTCGGCTTCCCCCGACATAAAGCACCGCTAAACGGAGCGCTTCTTGTTTTCATTCAAATGAGCGCCGAGGCTGCGAGGAGTCGCCGCTGATCGCCGCGCGATAAAGTCCCACCTCGGAGAGCAAGACGGACGAGCCTCGGCTCCGCGCGAGAGAAAGAGAGGGCCGCTCGAGACACTTTAATTATCATCGCCGCGAGTATTTATATGCCAGGAAGCGCTTAAATAATATTCCTCGGCGGCCGGGCTCCCGCGCGAGCCGGGGATATGGGAACGCCGGGCGAAGGTTCCGATCCAGCCGTCCCGATAGCGCGTGCCGGCGGAAATCAAAAACAATATATGCGCCCCGTGAAAAATCATCAGCGGAAAGGAGGCGTGAGATCGGCTCGGGCCGATACGCCGCGTCTGTTATTGCTCCCCGATAATTTTCGCGGCACCCGCTAATAGCCCCGCGCGACCCGACTATTATATTAGCCGCCGGCCCGTGCGCGCGTTGCCCGATTTTAATAGGTGTCGCGCCCCGCGCTCGCGCACCTCGGGCCAATTAGTCGGCCGCTGGGGCGCCGGCGGCGGTCGCCGATCGATCGGCCGATCGCTCGCCGAGGCCCACCGGACGGCCGTGCCGAGGTGTTGAGATAACGCCTCGTTTAGCGATTTCGCTCCCGGGCAGAGGTGCCCCCGCCCGGCCTCCCGGCGAGGGACTGGACTTTTTTGCCACTGCATCGAGGGACTTGATGGATAGGGGTCCGGTGTCGTTATTGAAATTATGGATTGATTTTACATTTGGCTGCGCATTTACCCTTCGTGCATCTTGTTCAACCAAAGAGGTATAGGGCTGCTTCGGAATTCCGATATTTCAGCGCGAGTGAACTCTATTTTTGAGATGTAATGGGGAACGGAGTTTTTTCGAAGATTTCTACATTTTTAATTATAAACTGAACAGGTACATTCTTCGATTATATTCACAAAATCTATTCGTTTCAAGACACTCAATTTTCACGTGCATTCTATACTTTAATCGGCTGAGTATTAAAAAAAATGCCAGCGCTGCACGTGACAAATGTCAATGATAATAAAAATGTAAAATTCGATAACAAAATCTTCAGCAGCTAAAATATTTTATAATGCAAAGGAGCATATCGATTTGTAAAGCAGAAATTTTTGTAGTTAGCGTAACAAGAGTTCATCAAAATTCACAATATCTCTTACATGATAAATACGAGTTAATTACGGAAAAAATCAATTCCGAGCTCAAGTAAACTGAAAATAAAAATTAAATTAGCAGTTAAATCAATGTGGCATGAGCTTGCATATCAGTGACGCAAATTAAGCAAGTTCAATTTTTTTTTTGTTCACTCTAATTTTCCATCTGACTGACTCGTAGGAATTATTTTACCTCGAACTTTTGTTTTACATTGCATTCTCAATTGTCAAGTTTGAAAATTTAATCGCACGCCAGAAAATTCGTTGATTTTTAAAACATTATTAAATCATTTGTTATATGCAATACTACATAATCATACACATGATTGACTACCAGTAATTTCAGTTAATTCAGTTGCAATGTATTTTAGCCATCGAAATAGATCGATAGATTTTTCGGTAAAATAATGTGGCAAATATTTCGCGACAATATCATAACTTTGGAACTGAACAGTACCATCTTAACTAGTGAATCTAATCGAAACTGGAAGATCACTTAAGGCACCTCGCACTTCGTAAAGCTACGAGCACGACCATCTACACTACAATGCCATGGCGGAAAAAAAACTTGCGAAGGCGCCCGTTCAAACGGCAAATCGCGGATGTAAATCGCGGAGGAGTAACGGGGGCAGAAGCGAGAGGCGCGCGCCGGACGTGCCGCTCCGCGAGACAATATATTTGAGTTGGGGACGTGCGCAGGAAAGGCCTCGCGACCGCCTTTCCGTCGCCGAGGGAATCCGATCCCGCGGAAGAAGCCTATTAGTAGACAATCAACGTCCACAAGGCAACAATTAGCGCTATCTGAGAGATCGGCCCCCGGAGCGGCCGTCGCGCTATGCTAATCGACTTGCGTTTTCTAAAATGAACGCTGCCGCCGGAGACGATACGCGGCCACCGACTCGAGCTACCGTTTTCTTACCTTTTTTCGGGCTTTCATCACTGCCGCGACTCCCGCGGGAAACTTCTCTACCTGCGTCGCTTTGCTCGATCGATTTAGATTCACCGCTACGTGGGATGGATTTCTCAATTATTTCGGCTATAAATCTAAATAATTCAAGTTTTTTAACATCAAAGTCTTTTGCGGAATAAATTTTGAAAATTGTTAAGCAATATTTTTGTAACGAAGCTTGGGCAGAAATTAGTTCGCGAAGCTAATAAAAAAAGTGTGTGTGTGCTACTTAATTCGAAGGCTCTTCCATTGTAGTGCAAACAAAAACTGATTTTTTATCGCGAAATATAATCTGTATTTTAATTAAATGACAGTGAATAAGAACCAAGGAATGTCTTCTCATGCGAATAAAAAAAATTTTCTTTCTATTGTAGGCTGCGAACGGTATAGAGCACGCTATAATTTAATTCTTACATCTTCACTTATAGATTTCGCCATACATAAATAATAATCAATTCCTCTCTATAAATAAATCTCTATTATAAAATTGTGTCATTGTGACGCGCAAGGTTCTTACGTTAGATAACGGCATAAATCATGCAAACGATAAAAACTAGATAAAATTAATTCCCATTGTACTCGAAAGAAATCGATGCGGCGGTTGCGCAACGCGCATCCAATAATCGCCTCGTTAATAATCGGAGCCTGGCAAAACCTTAGATCTGCTCAATGCAGGTCCAAAACTCGCGTAAGGAGTACGGGAAAAGAAGCAGGCACACTCTCGGAAAGAGCTCAAATCATCGCCTCGCGAAACAAGCGTGTAAAAGGCAAGTCGTTCGTTAACGACCGCGTGTTACTGAAACAATGGACTTTGTAGAGCCGGAGCTTTAGCCGACGGCTGGCTAACGAGTCGTACGCAATTTCCCATAAGTTATGCAGCAGGCGGGCGGACGCACAGCTGACACCGCGGACACGACCCCCGAGCGGCCGTGTCACGGCTAAGTGCTCGGGCTATCCCGGTCACGCACCTAAGGCCGCTCGCGCGACTCTACAACCGCTAAAAAAAAGGCAGCGCCACCGCTCTGGAGGGGAAAAAACGAGCTGCCTTTGATTTTCCGCGAACGACGTCGGCGCGCCTTCCCCTACCCCGCGGCTAGCTCTTAACGCCTTCTCAGCCGGTCAATACTCGGCCGGGCTCATTACTATTAATCACCCCGCGATCGACGTAAGACGCGACCCGGAAACGCAAAAAAAAAGGAGAAAAAGGACGAGCCGGGATTCCACGCTAATTACGAGGGCGAGCCTCGTAGATTTGATTGGACGCGAAATAAAGTGCGTCGCATCGGCAATTCGTTATTTATAATATATAAATGCCTTTGTACGCGGGGGCGACCGTGCACTTTGTCGTTCTCGTGAATATTTGCGCTATTTTTTTTATCTCGTCTTTTTTTCGGCGCGCGGCATGTTAGCGAGCGCGTCGTTTTGTTATCGGGGCCGCCGCTTCTTTTTTGGGGAGGGCCGCGCAACGCCGCGGCGGCAATTGTTGGGCGAGAGACAATTTGTATTCGAATGAAATCCAATAAAATATAGGAAGCACGCGCGGCGACGGTATCGCGCGCGACACAAAGGAGAGACAGCGCCCATAGAGCCGCCGCCATAGAGAGCCATATCCAACTGGTGGAAAACTTTTGATTGGACGATTCGTCAAACGAGCGACCATTTGGCCCTTTTTGCGCAAACGACCGTTTGATTTTTTATGAGCGCTACGAAAACTCTTTGCTTTTCGCATGTGCGCCCCGTATTAATAATGCATCCGACAAATACGTACGCGTCTGGGTGACGCGGGTAGGTGGGGGGGGGGGTGGGAGGGTGGACCCCGAGAAAGGGGACGACGACCTATTCTATAGTTTGTATATTTTTCCCCGCGCGAAAAAAAACTTTCTCCTCTGTGCTCGATGGACAGCCCCACCCCCCCATCGCCTCCCCCAGGCCGCCTCGTTCTCTCGCACCCCCTCGGCCTTGAAATATTAAACAGCCCATCAACATTTTATTTTAAAAGCTTTTTTTATTTCCTCCCAATTTTATTTTAAATCGCAACCGGTGCACGTGTGCGCCGAGCCGTGTCCCCGATAAATTACGTTATCTAGTCTTGCAAAAAAGTTTTACGTTTATTATTGAATTGCTTGGATTATTGCGAGTAATGCGCAGCATTAAGTGCACCAAACCGGATTTTGTTTTGATTCATTTTTTATACATTTAAGGCATAGAACATTTTAACGAAAAGACTTATGAGCGATTGACAATTTTCATAGCGGAATATGAAATTATTTTAATAAACGAATTTTAATTTTTCAAATTGATTTATAAAGCAATTCTCTACGGGAAAGTGCATTAGCATTAATGGATAAAATAAAAAGTGACGTCACGTAGAGATGTTCGTAATTAAAGCTGGTTAAAGTATATTAAATTAAAATAGTTACGCGATTACGAGTGAAATTTTAAGCAGGAGAATAAAATATATTTTCTGGCGCGAGCGCGGCGTATTCGTAATTTCGCTTAATTGAAATTCATACCCATAATATCAATAAAAATAAAAGCCAGAAATTAAATAAAAAAAAAAGAAAGGGAAGTGGGGGAGGGAGTAGGATATAAAAAAAGAAACGATAACATCGCATACTTTGACCGAAGTTTTGCCTTTTTAACGGTATTTTTAGAGAGATTTTTATTACCTTAATTAAAGCGGAAATCCTTTTAAAACGTGGCGACACTATACTGCAGTCATACCACTCCCCCCTTACCCTTTCCTCCTTCTTTTTTTATTTAATCGAATTTTCGTAAATTAATTTTTTCTCCGTCCACACGTACCCCTCCCGCGGAGAGATTTGACCGAGGCCACCAAGTCATCTGGCACTTGAGGTCTGAAAATTTTAAATATTATTGCGAAAAGGGAACGACTTTACATAATTAACCGCGAATTCATCTAGCCGATAAATAATTATCACGAAAAGTATAGCTCCCCAACGGAAGCGCATTATATTTCCCAGCTATATACGTTTTGCGAAAAATTGCTTCTCCGTGGAAATTAACTTATTACGGACAAGCATTTTTTATGACGAAATTGAGCAAATAAAACTAATTGAATCCATTCAGTATAGATACATCAAACCGGTAATGCCGAGAATTTTTTATTTAATTTGCACGGCAGCGTCGATTCGGAATAGCGCGAAAAAGTTTATTTTACGTTGATGAATTGCTTTTTATTCAGATTGCCCCTGATCAATCAGCGATGTTTTCTTAAAATAGATGGCGGATCGATCCTCCCTTGCATGCTTTAAAAAAAAGGGATAGGAATCGCACCGGTCGGCATTCTCGATTTAGCCGCGGACTCTCGACTCTAAAGCGATTAGCCGTGCATACATCGGCCATTATCGGACAATCGAAGGATCGAGCGGGCGATCATTTAGCCGCGACGAGGGTGTGAGCGGCGCGGTGTCTGGCAAAAAATTTCCAATTTAATGCGAGCTCCGTGCTCTTACGATATTTAGACTCGCGCCCTGCCGCCACATAATTCAGCGGATCTTAAACTGTTTTCGCCGTCCAATAAATTACGGGTAATACATGCGCTTCATTTCGACGGAGCCCTGCCTCGCGATCGGTGTATGATTTTACAATGCTCCTTTGAATTATTCAGCCGCAACTCATCGTAAGAGTCAGGGCGCGCAATAATGTATGCTCGCTTTCTCGATGAAACTGTGACGGTCGCGGCAATTTCATGTTAATATGCGACGAGCTGCTTATCTAATTAAGCCCGCGCAAAACCGTCGGAGTCTTTATTCGGGACGTTGAAAAAGTGATTATCCAGCGTGCCCTTATCTGGCAATTATGCACCGGGAAATAAATCAGTCGAGTCTAGTGAGCAGCCGAGTAACGTCTATTTGACAAAATCAAGTATATGGCGCTGTATTCTTCATTTAGCGCAGCTAGAAAATACTTGAAAATAAAGGAAGTATGTTGACCGACGTGATAAAAGTGCAGGAGCCATTAAAAATCTGATTTCGTTGGTATATGAAAATTTAAAAAAAAAAGGATATAAACTTTAAAGAACCGTTGTTGCTTGGCTGCTTTGTAAATGCAATTGTAATTTTAATAAATGCTCTCATTAGGTAAAACAAAGGGGTCGGAAAATTTTGCAAGAGCGCTCGAAACAATCTATCGTAAACAAAATAAAGCTTAAAATAAAAGTTTTAGTTTCTGATAATGGACGAAATGGTATTCAATTAAAATTTCCACCCCACCCCCTAGCGGCAATGTAAACAATGGACGGGCTGGCCATCTTCATCGAAAAAATTTTTAATTAATAATTAACCGTTCGACCTTTTCGACAAATTATTTACGCTCGAATAAAAAAAATCGTCAATTTTAATATTCGCTCGGCCAGAGGAAGAAAGAGAGAGAAAAAAAGGAGAGAGCGCAATATCCACGGCGAAAAAGCGATAACAATAGAAATGTAAATCAACGGCGCTACAACTCAAGTCGTCGCAGCAGGTGGATCCCTAAAAAGCTCGGGCGGGCCGCTCTCGATGGACGATAAATCGCTTCGATTTTACATATAATTCGTCGGCGGCGGCGGTGGGTGAGCGCGCGGCCCCAACATATATATTACCGAGGGAGGGGGAGGAGGAGGAGGCGAGTGTGCAGCGGCGTCGGCGGCGCTTTTAAAACGAGTACGCGGGCGCGTTGGAAATGCTAATATTAAAAGTAATATTTCTGGGCCGTCGAGAGGCGAGCTCGGGTGGCCTCGGCGCCGACGCCGCGCTCGCGCTATTTATTTTTAATATAAATTAAACAATTTATTTTCCACGCCGGGCGCTCGCTCGCGCGCCGCACCGAAATAGAGAAATAATGCCGGGGCGCGGGCGCAATATCGAATGAAATATCGCCCGCGACCTTCGCCCGAAACGAAGGAAAGTGCATAACGGCGCCGCTGCAATTTGCATCCGCGCAAAGAATATGGCGAGCGCGAGTCGCCAGCCGCCGGAGAAAAATGAACGGGATGAAAAAGTTTTTCATCTACCGCCTACCCGTACTACTCCACCCCCTCCGCTTCCTTTCGCTTTGTTTTTTTTTTTTGTGCTCTTCGTCGCCTTTTTTCTGCGGCCAGCTTTTTCCCCGCTCCATTTGATCGTTCTTAGAGCAGCTCGCGGTTCCCGAACAAAGTTTACTCGCTTGAATTATGAATATTTATTTATTTTTCCCGACGCGATGCTTGAGAGAGCTTAAATTCGCGAAGATCGCTGCTTTTTCAGCGGCGGAGAAGGAAACTTTAGGGAGAGAGGGAGGGGGGGGGGCGCTTTTATTTTCGGCCGCGAGTGTTTGAAAAAATTTAAACGACCGCTGCGAAAGTTTCGAAAAGCGGTTAATATTTCATATTTTTTTCATACTGAAAAAATAAATTTGCAGTAGAACAACGGTTGAAGTATCATTTACATTCGCTGAATTATTCAGTAACAGTTAGTTATGAGATATGTTGCTGCATGTAATCACATAAATATAGAACTGGATGTTTCATTACTCATTCATATATAATATCCTGTATAATTTTATTTATTCTCTTATACTTCGTTATTAAGCGAAACGGCACCGCGCAAGACGCACTGCGAACAATTGAAAGAAAAAGGCGGTGTATTAAAATATTTCAACAATAAACATACGCGAGCCATTTCCACACAATTGTTTTCGCCGAGCGCACACCCGATTCTTCGATCACACTAGCACTTTGTTATTAGTACTCCCCACCTCCCCTCCCCCTCTTCTCTTCTCCGATCCATTTGCAATTTGATTCATTATAATATTCGACTTCCCTCGACTATCTAATTATTCTCAACAAACAATTATATTATTGCAACTAATTTTCGCACACAATGGGGCTCGGTATAACAGGCGCATAAATTTATGCTCGCTTCAAAAATTGCCTGGAACATTTTTTAAACGTTTATTTATCTATCGGCGTTGATTCGCCGCCCAGTAAAAATACCGTCATTTATTTCTGCGGGGCAAAATCAACAGCAAACGACGGACGCGATCATTTATTCTCCTCGTTTTTTCCATCCAACCCTTTTTTTTTTTTTAAATAATAATGTACCGTGCGTTACGTATTTTTTTTTCGCTCTGCGTCGTCGCATTAAAAAAAGTTTCCTTTGCAAAATTTCGCATTCTCCTCGCGAGGGGTACGTGCGCGCGCGGGGAGAAGAGAAGCGCGCACTCGCGGCGGAATAAAACTATTGGAAATTTTTCTATGGCGCAGTTTCGCGAGTCGTGTGCATCAGCACATCCTGAGGCAAGTTTAATCGTTGGCCGTACGGTCGGCAGCGACCGGGGAGGGGGTGGAAGTTATAGAACAGTTATTTTTATATATTCGCACCGACAATAGTATCGCTTAGCATTGAGTGCATGTGCGTCGATCCAATTGAGGCGCGCAGGCCGCGACGCTGTAAAATATTATACGTCGCTCGGTGAATTAAGAATTCATAACCGGCTCGCGGTCGTTATTTATAGCGGGGGGGAGGGGTGGGGGGCGGGCAATAAATAGCCGAGGCATTTACACAGCGTAAAATGTGGGTTAGGTGGCTCTTTCTGCCCTGGGCCTAGGCAAACTCGAGCCCCTTTCACGGTGCGCGATATCTCGTTCTCTCCCTCCGGTATCCGTGCGCGCACATGCACGCGCACACGGCTGCGGCGATATACACTAGAGACTAGTCACACGTACGACGCAAGGCGGGAAAGGCGCGCGCGCGGGCGCAGCCCGAGATGAATGGCAAGATGGCGAGGAATATTTCACGAGACGTATTAATATTACAACATCTCATCTCACGGATGTATCGAGGTAACATAATGCGGGACTATAGATAGCTCCTTATTAAAGCGAGGCCTCGCGCCAGCGCTGAGCAGCGTCCCCGCCGACCCCCTGCTCCCGTCTGTCGCTCTATCCCCCCGAGTCGGGAACTACTGCATCATCGAAAGAGCTGCGCGGCTTTGATCGGGTTAGGGTTACAATTGTTGGCTCGCTTTGTACCTTGCCTATATGCGGAATCTCCTGCATTTTCATCTTTCCCGCTGGACGTTTTTTTTATTTTTAATTACAGTCGCTATTTTAATAAAACAACTTTATGCTGCGGCTTTTTTCTCGGTATTTAAATATTTCATTTTAAAAACATGATTTATTTGCATACATAAAATATTGCTGATCCCTTTGAAAAACTTAATCGAATAAATCGAGTAAAACTGATTTTGGATTCTGAGAAACTTTTTGATAAAACAAATTTATTCGCTCATAAGTTTCTCCTCTATGTATCTGAATTTATATACGCGAAAGGTTATACGATTACAATAAAGCTACAGTCATTGATTTTAACAAAAGAGAGAGAGCAGGCTCGCTCGTACTAAAATCTGAAAACAAAAATTGAATATAACTAATTAGGCTGCACTAATTGCGCGCAATGACGTCACATACGATGTACGCTATTTTAATTCATTTGGGCTTTATGCACGTGCATTGCTACCGGACGATATAATAAACCATGTGTATTTAAAATGTGCGCCTCATAAAATATCTCCTATTTTATTTATCAAGACGAAATTAAAAAATGCTCGAGTTTGGCGAACGCGAGTCACGAAAAAAAAATACCACGTTTGATTTATCATACTGTTTGTTCTAGAACTTTCATATTTAATGCATCGACGGATACATGCAAAGAGGACCGTTTTAAATGAAAGAAAAAGCACGAGCGAAGCATATAGTTCGAAGTAGACGCGACAATGTACCGCAGACTAGGAGAGGGATATTTCGTCCCCGCAGATTCTCGGAAATAAATGTAGCGAAGTCATACTGTGCAATGTCAGTGCGTAAGATTGCAGATTATCGATATATGCCGCGTGCACGCGCGCTATTATTTGCCCGTGGAGTATCTCGTTGATTACCCCGAGCCACCACCGTTCAATTCACCTTCAACCCTCCGCCACCCCCCCTTTGTTTAGATTGAAACGATTACTCGGTCCGGCGCGACATTTAAATAAAAGTCGCGCCGATTTTTCATGCGGAACTTTTTTAATGAAAAAATTTTTCCCCGCTGCGGAAAATAAACGTAAAAAAGTCACGTAATATAGGGGCACGGCGCAGTTGGCGGACCTTATGGCTGTAACGCGCGCCGAAGGAGCGGGTCGCCCAATGAATTTCGCGAAAATTTTTCAATCGCCCGGTAGTTTCGCGGAGCCGAGGAACTCGCGTTATTTGCGCTTTTGCCCTCTCAATCTCCCTCTCTTTCTCTCGAATCGATAAAACACGAGCCTTCGAACTTTGAGTTTGCATCGAGCGCCCGAAAGGAGCGCCGGGGAATGAAAAAAGCCGCGCCCAGGGAGCCACGGGTAATATATTACGGCATCGCGCTGTCAATCATCGCTTCATTATTAGCACAGTGTGCGCGCGCGTCTTTCGTCCCGAAATCGAGCGAACCACGAAAATTAGTTTTCACCGGATTAAATCTCGCGAGGTATTAATGCAATTTAGAGGCACCGCTTTTGTCGGCTCCGAAATTCAATCGGTCCGTCGAGGGACGGCAAATTAAATCGCAGGAATTACATTATACCCAGCGAGACAAAAATCGCTGTCCATCGCACGCGCCGCCGACGGAGGCGAGCGCCCCCTTCTCTGGAAATAGCGCCGGGGGTATACGCGGGATGCGCCGAGGCTCGTGTTTAAATATCTGCCGGATGTTTGGCGTGTATATCACTTCGTAAATTTAAGTTTACGGCGGGCTCATGTGCTCGCGCCGCCTGCAGCTTTCTCCCAGCTGCAAGCTCGCGACTTTGTTTACGCTGCTCGCGCATTCACCTGCGACTTTGATTCGATTTTAAAAATGCATATGGGAGGAGAGATAGCGACAAGGCGTTTAGTTGATTAACTGTTCATCGGAGAATTGACGCATTTTTTTTTTTTGCATTTTAATAAGCCCATAAATTGTTATTATTCCGTGCGAGAGTACTTCTTGTTAATCGTACAATTAAGTAAGTATAGATATCGCTTTTAATTTGCGTATATTTAGTCTGATGCACGTACAGCGTCGCTTGTACAAAATGTAGATAATCGAGTAAAATTTTTCGGATGTTCTAGTAAGACACTAAGTGAGTCGTTGATCGAGTCGTGAAAATAGTCAGGTCGTACCTCTTGATTCTTTCACACTAGCGCAATTGTGTGATAACCGGCTTCTTTTTTTAATTGCGCTCACTCGACGTCGAAATAATTTATTAACTCAATTGCACCGTCTGCCATCTCGCTCGCGTGGCTGTTTAAAAGCGATTATTCCTTACTATCGATCTCGAGCCCCCGTCGATCCATCATACCCTCCATAATTCTTCCCGTAAAAAGAAAAGTCGCGGAATTCCGGGGGAGGCCGAGTCACAGCCGGGCGAGTTCGAAAGGTGGACGCGAATTCCCTGTGCAAACGGCCGAGGCCTGGATATACGCGTTCCAACGGCCGGCAGAGAAGTGGGTGGTCGGTAATACATAGTTCAGTACTCTATCTACATAGGCGACGGCCTCTCCCCGGACTAAGTCCACAGCGCGAGCTTTGGACAACCCCAGCCACGGCCCGGCTAACTCTCGCATCTCTCTTTCTCTCTCTCTCTCTCTCTATCTGGCTCGCTGTCCCTTACGTACGTACGCTCGGCCGTGCGTGCGAATACACGAGGCAGTTCTATTCCTTCGAACACGCCCTCCCCATATACACATCCCCCGCGCGACAAACATATGGGCTCATCGGCTCTTTTTCTCGCTCTCCTTTTATCTATATAATGCAATATATTTTTGTTCCACCTGCGTTATTAGTCGCGGGCTGCGTCGCCTACTTTTAACGATCGAACCCGAGGGGGCGAGCTTGCGTCCGTGTGCGCGGCGGTTATCGCGGGTGAGTGTGCCGCGAGGGGGATAGGCGGCGGCGCGAGGTTTGAGACTGCGGAGCGCGAGATACAACGGCGCCGACGCAAAATATGTGGATGCAAACGAGATTAGGCATGCAATCCTGGCTATGCGCTCTCGCCTCCATCTCCCGTATCTCCCTCTTTCTCTACCTCGCTCACTCCCTCATGACGGAGTAACTGTAATTAAGACGGGATTACCTCTCGAAATTCAATCTGCAGTTGTAGCGGCGCACCGGCGCCGCCAGGCCTTCCCGGCTATATACACATTCAAACCATTTTCCTTCCATCTAGCGATTGATTGTGTGTTTCAAAAGCATACCGAAAAATACGGAAATTGCCAGTCGTAGGTGGACCCTCCGGTGTACCAAGAACTTTGCGGATGTTACGCGGCATTACCTTTTAACGAAAAAACGATCGATCGATGCTATTCTTTTTGATTGAAAAATGATTTTTTCAGTTTTTTTTTTTTTTTTTTATAACGAGTTGATAGAATTACAAAAGAATGCAAGTTTTTAATAATCGTAGTGACGGTCGTGATAAAAATGTTGTAACTTTATTTTATTGGATTTTAATCGAGTGTTTTTCATTAAATTGTTGTTGCAATTTGACAGATACTAATTTAGCTTAAAAATTTTCTATAGCAAGTCAGCCGGTTCTAATAAAAATTATTGGCACAATTGAATTACGAGAAAATACTAAGTTATCTAGTCTATTAAATAATTAATGAACTAAACTAATATAAAATATAATTATGCACAAATTGAAATTGACAAATTCAACAGTAAAATAATTTCGCTGACAGAATTATTGATAAATGTTAAAGTAATTCCACTTGAAGTTGCAATTTGAATAAAAGTCGAGCTACAATAAAATTTAATACGACTAAAGAATAAAAAGCTGTATAGAACACTTTGAGAAATCAGAAGGGAATAAGTTCAACAGAAGCCCTATAAGCAACCCTTTTATCTGCCGAGTCTCTCGAACCGTAAAAAAATGAGTTCATCGATTCGACCACATTCAATTTACGAAACAGCAAGATAAATTCGAGGCGTTCGTCGGTGTCGTTCCCCCTCGGTCGGCCCTCCATCGATCCGCTATCTTATCAGCCCATCGAGTAGACTCGGGGACGCGCGAGAGGGCAGCGAAAAGTTGTCCCACAGGGAGGGAGAGGGCGTCGTAAGAACACTCCTGGCGCGGCGCCGGGGAGAGATCGGAGTCGGCCACCTGTGGAGCCGCTTCCTCCCTCCCTCTCCCGCGGCAAAAATTGTGCAAGATCAAAATAAAAGGTACGCCGCGCGCGCGGACGGGGGTGGGTGGGGGGGAACAAAGCCGCGGCGTTACACCGGCGGCTTACGCAATGGCGCGCTCCGCCACCCCCGAATCTCCCGATATAATGACGCGCCCCCGTCGTTCCCCACTTTTTTTTTATGTTATCGCCACCGAAACGACGGGAGGATTGCACAAGAGAATATTTAACGACGGGGCCGGCTTTGCGCCGTTATGCAACTGCACGTTTGCGGCGAGGCGGGGATGTGCCTTCCCCGCTTTTTTTTCTTTTTGTTTATTAAAATAAATTTAATGAACCAAACGCAATTCCAGTTTATTAACATCTGCTGATTTACTTGGGGCTGGGGCTTTGTCTCTCTCTCTCTGGGATGCGCGTCCGCGCCAATCCCGGCAGTTATATGCACGGCTGCGCGTACCTCTACGCTCGCGCACGATTCGTTAAGTGATAATGACGAGCCAATAACAGAAAGCGTCAACAGGCGCCTGCTGGCTGTGCAAACTCGAAACAATCCGATCCCGAGGCGCGGCCGCGCGTACGGCAGCATCAATTTATCGTAAATAAATAAATCTATTTATCCGGCCTGGGACCTACCGGCGCACGCGTCGCTTCCGTCTCTCTCCCTCCTGCTCTCACTCGCTCTCCCCGTCACCCCCGCGCTCGCGCTTCCCGCTTTTTCCCCGCCGCGCTCGCACTTTCCCGCGTGTCTCTCTCGCGTTTTACATCTAATTTCGACGAGCCGCAGCGCGGTTTACACTACATTTATTTGTACGCCCATTTAAGAATTGAGAGCGTTGGTTATTTAGCGGGATATACTTTGTCCGCGGCTACGGTGTTTTCGGTGTGCGCATCCTTTTGGCAATTATTATTGGCGAGCTGTTCTCTTTTTTATTTTATTTGCTTGAAATTTATATGCAAGCGTGAAACGCACCGGGGAAAAAATTCCAGTGGCCGCTGCTGTATGTATACGACTGTGATATCTAAATACAATACTGTGGGTGTAAAATGGCTGTGATCAAGTTATCTACTATTTTACTAAATATTTCTATTTTTAAGAATCTTATAATTATTTGTATACTAAACATTTAAAAATCTTTGTAGATACGGTAATTTACAATAAACGGGATTCTATAGAATTTCTTAGGGGAATTACAGCTAGCGGAAGAGCATTATGGCGTATTTTACTCTTCACCTTTTTAATGAATCGTTCAGGCGGAAAAAGGTATCGTGTGTTTCAAGGGGATATAAGAAACACTCTCAATATTTAAATGAGCAGTACTTTAATTGCTACTGAATATCCGTTTATATACATTAAACTAAATAATACGTATCACTCGTGCCGCTTATTTATCAAATAATTGCTTATTTATTATTAACCCGAAATTAATTTTTTAAAGGGATATATATACCTTTGGAAATTCACGATTAAGTAAACATTGGAATAAAGTTGAGGCAGTAGGTTAAAAGTCCGCTCTTAAAATTTTCCTGAAGAAGCTCGGAAAATCCAAAAATTCACGGCGAAAAGATGAGGCAGCCGACGAAGTCTGTAACGAGATTCGCGGTTGTCTCTTAGCCTTGCTATTCCGATCCCCCAACAAACGAACTCGTCTCACTTTTTTTAACGACATTTAATGATCCGCTCTCCCGGTACTCTCCTCATCAAGTTAATTCGATTGCGCTTTCCGGCCTAAAGCCTTTCGAGCCTTTCCGTGTTTTGCGTCCGACCTCTCCCTCTCCCACTACCTCGTCCTCTCCGCCGCCGCTCGCGACGTTAATTTAGACGAATTTCATTAGAACAAACGAACTTTGCTAATCCACGGTAATCTGATTAGAAATTTGCCGGTGCGCGTGCGAGCGAGGGCTTGGGAGTTGTCTCCGCGCGCCTTTTCTCCCCTCCCCCTCTTCTCGTCCCGGCGGCGCGCGGTGTTGACTAAAATTTGCCGCGCCTACGCTCTCGCTCTCATGGCGAAATTCTCGCTGACAAATATTTGCAGGAATTAGCTCGTTAGACAGCGCGAGATAGAGCGAGAGAGACAGTCGATCCGAAGTCGAGTTATACGGAGTCCGTGCGCAAAGCGCAGTCCGAGATATGGATGAATTTTCTTCTCGTGGCTGGAGGAAGGGAAGGGGGGAGACACTGATTATATAGGATTTCGACGCTTCGCTGCAGGTGAGCCCAATATTCTACAGTGCAAACATTAATTTATGTATTAAATATAAAGAATATCTGCTGTTTATATAACTTCCAAAACAAAAATTCTAGCTATATATGATAAAAAAAATCTTAATTAGAAATATATATAATTTTCCGAAAAACTTTAATAACAGCCAGGATCCTTCGATTCTCGTCATAAATAATCCAGACCTCATCGATAACAGTAATAAAAGCAAGCGTAAAAATATTTCGCGTACGTGACGTGGAGCTCGGTGGTATTACCGTGCGACGTTGGTTGCGGGAAAATTGTCATCGATGCGACCCTCCGCGACTCGTTTTTTTTCACTCGCCGATCGCCGCGTACAAAGTAAAAGAGCGCAAAGTGGTCATTTTGCGCGGCGGCAGAGGGAGGGGGAGGAGGCGCCCGCGAAAGGAGCCGACCGTGTAATTTGTCGTTTCCTCCCCGTGCAAATTGGCCGGTGGACGGGCGCGACACGCCTGATCGCACGGCGCTTTGATAAATGTTTCACGGCCGGCCGGTGTGTCGCGCTATTTTCTTATGGGCGCTGATCTGCCCCCCTCGGGTTGGTGTCGCGCAACCCGCCGGGCTCCTTATTAATTGCTGCCGGTCGTTAGCCGGCCTCAATAATGCAGGACCCGCGTCATAGTCCTGGGGACAATCGACGGGGCGTTTTTAGCGACGCTCGATCGTCTCCCATTTTTTTCGAGAACACGACTTGCACCAACTGCAATTCAAGTTTTATTATAGTCTTGACTACGAAGTGCAGAGCTTATGCATAGCGAGAGGGTGGATCTCTTCAGCGAAGAGCCTGATGAATTTATAATATTTCAATACTTTTTTCTATTTAAATATTTGTCGACTTTAAAAATTATAGAAAAAAGTTAAAAAACGCTGCCAACTGCACTGGCACAATGCTTTCTCATAGAGATGTCTGCATCTCTAGTTAAATTGAGAATTATC
>JAWWEN010000048.1:6918086-6948440 GCA_035582955.1 Sycophila texana | reverse complement strand
AAAATTTGGGAATAATCCATCGCGTCGTTTAGAAGTTAAAAAGGGGGAACGACATACGTACATACGTACGTACATACGTACGTACGTACGTACGTACATACATACAGACATTTTCTAAAAAGTATTTTTTTGGCCTTTCTGAACCCAAATAAGTACTTTTACGTCAAAATCTGAAGATCGAAAAATTTTGGCGACACATGGGCTTTCTCTATGAGAAAGCAAAAAAATATATATATATAGAAATGTAGGAACATAAATAGCGCATGATAACATTTATAGACTTCAATCTTCTATTATTCTTAATAAGGAACCTGAAATTGGGATTGTTTATAACATTGAACCTGTCACTCCCATCCACGTAAGGTTGTAAATAACTTCCAACTAAGAATTTTCAGTGCATCGGGATTGAATTAAATCTGAAATAGGAATCGAAATTAGAATCATTAAAAGTACATGGGTCGCTAGGCATTACTCGATCGAACTGGCAGGGAGATTCGAATTTGCGAAATTTTAAATGAGACTGGCAATTGTTAATCGAGTTCCGTGGCAGTGTCTGCTCAACTCTCCGCTTGTCCAAGCCGTTCGGAATCCCGCTAAAAATTTCACGTCCAAATGCTTGATATGCAAGCACCTCTCGTCCGCCCCCTCCCGCTCATCCCTAATTCACGAGCTAATTCATAGTTGCAAAACAATTTTTATCAGCCGTGCTAATTTTAAAAGACCCGTGCGTCTCGCCGTAATTTTAGATTGCCTCCATAATTCAGTCGCTAATGCTTTTAGACGCGGTTGCCTAAACTCGGCCTCATTAACGTTCATCCGACATTACTACAAAGTGTTAAATAACTAACTTCCCTTCTCCGCTGAAAAGGCCCCCCTTCCCATTTGTTTTCTTTTTTCCACGTGTTCCTTTTTTGTTGCTTTTTTTTTCACTTGCGCGATCTACGCTACTCCTTCCGCGCTCAGTTAAAATTCATAGCGCGAGAAACGCACGTCACCATGACGAGTGCGTCGTGAAAAATTCACGAACGCATCATCGCAGCGACTATCTTCTCCATTTTTTTCCCTCTCTCACCTCGTCGCGAGGACTTTTAATCGAAAGAGTTTGGCGGGCACTCGGGAGCTAAATATTGAGGTCGCCTCGCAAAACTTTCCTTTTTAATACGTAAAGAAGGCGAGCGTCTTATCGGGGAACTTGGCCCGCACCGGGGCTAACGATGACGGCACCTCGTCGCCCTTATTACTCCGCAGGCCCAGTCAATACCGCCCGGAACACGGGGGCAAACACGCCGTAGGAAACAATTAGCGGGGGGAGGGGGAGGAGAGGAGAGACGAGACCTGGAAAGTGCGATTGCCGGACCAGCAGACCTCCGCAGCGGCAGGCCCGTATATGATGCATGCCGCTAATGGATATGAGGCCTTTGCCCTCTCTCTTGTTTACCCTCTCGCTCTTTGTGCGCGCGTCGCGCTCGCACTCTCTCGCTCGCATTCGCTCCGAAGAAGACCGACCGAGGCGCACCGCCAGAAGTCCGCTGAATTAAATATCAACCATATAGACGCGAGCGCGGCCGCTCGCACACGCCCGCCGCCACCCACGCCGCTCACTATTAACGGCCTTCAAATTGTCCGGCGCGTTCCTTCCTATCCCCTGAATCTTTCACGAACGCGCGCCGCTCCGCGAGCTTGCATTCGACAGAGAAAGTCCCCCCCCCCCGCCGCCCACCGGCCCCCTGTCGGCTCTCTTACTCTTGGCAATCTGCGCGAAGGAGCGCGTGGCGCGCGCGATTTATACGCGCGGAACGCATCCGAGCCCCAAAATAGAAGGCTCGTCGAGATTTTACGAGCTGTCGAACGCCAGCGGCGCCCTCGTTAAAGAGTCACGAGCCTCGTTTGACTCTTCCTCTTTTTCCGCCCCCGCGCCTCCCTTTCTCTCCTGCGCTTCTCTTTTTTTCTCACTTTAATCGTTACGCGGTATCGCGTCTCTGCGCCAAAGCTTTCGTTATATTACGCGGAAATGAGAGAAAAAAAAAGCGAAAGAGACACCGCCGGGGCACGGGTCGTTTACTTTGTTTACCTACGGAATGCGAAAATAAGTCGACATTTATTGAAACAGCGAACCCTTTCCTCTGCGAGCTCGATAAAAATTGCAGATCCAATTTTAGAAGGATCTTTTTTTTTCTTTCGGGAAATACGCAATATCTGCATATTTGCAAAATTTTATTTAAGCATATAGTAATATCGGACGGTCGGAGCAAAAATCCTCTTGACTCGACGAGCGGCGTTCCGGATTTTAAAAGCACAGCGCCGAGCAAAAGATTAAACTCCCGCGCGCGATTTGGAAATAAAAGAAATTTCCGAGCGCGAATTAGTTCTCCGAAGGAGTTTTTTGTTTGCTTGTATCTTATACCTGCAGCAAAAAAAGTCCTCCGACGTCTAATACGCTCGATAAGAGCGGACCAGGGCTGGGGGGTCAGAGGCCAAAAGTTGCGCCTAAATACGTCGGTAGTCGCGGGAAAAAAAAAGTAAGGAACCGAGATATTTGCGCTACACCTAGCCCTTTTCCCCGGGCCGATGCCGCGTTGGCCCCTTAAAAATTAATTTCGAAGTCCGGGAATCGCGCGCGCGCGCGGGCCTCCTCAGAGGAACCGGCTAGGATCGGCCACCGAAATTCGGGCGCCGCGTGGGCGGAACTTTCGAAATGAGGCAACTTTGCGTGTGTCTTTCGCGGGGCCCCGTGCGCCGCCAGCGTGATCCTCGCATATTAGCAAAGTTGCCGCCCATATTGCCGAAGTACCTCCTTACGAGGGCCTCGCGCGCCGCCTTCAAGTCCGCGCATAGCTTTGGCAAACAATTTATCTCTTGTGCGTCGCGTAAGCGTAGTACCCTTTTACGTAGAGCGACAACCTACCCTTACCCTTGCATTCCTTACCTGCCCGCAATCTTATGTATTTATTTTTTATTAATATTATTTTACCATCATATTTTATTTTGTTGGTAAATAGGTATTCCTATTATTAATATCTTTCACTTCTTACCTGTTAATATTATTTCTATGTTGTAGAAGTAATTTTGTTTTGTCAGTAAAATAAGTTCATGGATTATGAATTAATTGCATATGAAGTGTGAAAGAAAAGAATGAAATAAAAGCATTGAATTTTTTATCTCTGTAACTGTTTAATTTGATAAAGGAGTTTACTTTTTAACATATCTTATCAGAAGCATTAATTTTAAGCGCTCATCTTAATATTATTATTTATTAATAAAGGAAGAATTATCGCCACGTATTATTTCTCCGAAACGTTTACCTATACATTACTTTAAATCATCTATAAATTGAGTATATCAGACATCACTAATAAATAAATCGTCCCTTGCGCCTGCGTTGTTGGAAAAAAGGAAGCGAGCGAAAAATCCCATCTTCAATTTTATAATATATCGCATGAAATTCTGAAATAACTATATGATAGCGGCATTAAATCATGATAAATAACACGGCTTATAAGTCGGGGCAGAGCAAAAAGAAGACTAACGATCTCTTGTACTTTTGTCTGTTTCAGGCCAAGTTGTTGGAATCGTCCCACGCTTGGCTCGGAGCCTCCACCTCCAGTATAGCAGGTGAGTTTCGAATAGCCATAAATCTTACGCTACGGCGACCTATAGCGGCTGGGAGCCCCGGCGGACGAGCGGCTAATAGCTGCGTCGCCGCGGCTCCTCCGGAATATCGAGCGCGCGATCCCCCGCTCATAAAGTAATAATAAAAAAGAATTCCCCCTGAAAAAAAAAGTATAAACGAAACATTCAAGTACCCCCCACCAATTTTTCGACATTTGATATTCCACGCCCCGGACGAGATCCTCACGGCGAGACTCCCTCTCCCCCTTCAAATTTGACCGCTAAGACGCCTGGCCATCGCAACGCGTCAATCTTCTCAAGTTCGGGCTTTGAAAGAGGCGGAAGAACGCAGTCCGATCTATATATCCCTAGCATTGTGTGGTGAATTTTTAGCTGACTACACGGGTCTGCTGAAGCTGAAGGCGCCTACGTGGACGCGTCAAGAGCTGCAGGAGGCGATCGAGGCGGTGGTCACGCAGAAGATGCGCTTCACCCAGGCGTCCAGCAAGTACGGCATCCCGAAGGGCACCCTCTACGACAACATCCTCGGCAAGAGCAAGAGGATGATGGTGCTGGAGGAGGTGGGCCTGGACGCCGCCGAGGAGACCGCCGTCCTCGAGTTCTGCTGCGACATCAGCGTTAGCCCCTACAACCGTCGGACTAAAAAGTCCCTGGGGGCAATTCTCGGCTTCGTCGAGAAGCTCAGGCGGCAGCGCGAGCCTGGCTTCACCTTCACCGGCCTCTCGGGCTTTAGGTGGTGGTGGGCCTTCTGCAAGAAGCACGGCATCGTCTCGCTCTACTTCAACGACGAGAACGACAACGAGTGAGCGCGGATTCTCAACGGAAGCACCTTTCTTTTTGCGCACGTCGCCGGAACTGACCGAGCGATACTTAAGGAGCTTCCATTACTGCTTTTTAAGACAATGCGCTTGCGTTTTCATTTTCCTTTAAAAAAAAAAGGATCTTTGTACAATTTATCTTTTATTGAGCATCTAATGCCAAGTATTTCGTTGCATACTGTTATAAGTTTTTTCCGCTAAAGAAGCGTTTTACGCGCGGAAAAAATTTACATTCCTGTGAAAGAGCCAATGTAATTGTGCCATTAGCGTTATTTACTCGATAATGTGAGTCCGGCGATTTTCGCGGCACGTCCCGAAATATCCGCGGGGAATATTGCGGCAATCATCGTAGCGGGAATGTCCGTTTCCTGCGCTCGCCTCACCTTCGCCCAGTCAATTTGTCGCCGACCCAACAATTGCTCGATTATTTTTCTCGGCACGGCCTTGCGTCCGACTTGCAGCGGCGCGAACCGCGAGCTTACGCAACCAAGACTTTTCGAGTTCGATTCGAAATCGTTTTCTCGATTCCCGCGCTTCGCTTTGCCATTTATCATTAGGGTATTTAGATTAAGTCTGTACATACATTAGTTGCTAATTTAGATTAATGTCATTCCAGTTGTTGACGCTTGGAAGAATGATTCTTTAGTACCGGAGTATGTGATTGGTAACATTTTCTACAAGTTGAAATTTCCAATTGAAGAGTTATTTTCAGTACGAAGAACAGTCTGTGCATAATAAAGTTGTTACTTAGTTCATCTCAAGCGTTTTTCGCATATAATAATCGATTATTCTATACTTGAAATAAAATATTACCATCGAAACGTAGAGAAATTCGCTACTAAAGAATGATTTTTCGATCAAGCACGTCAGGAGAACTACCTCAGGATCGCTTTCGCATATATAAAGTTTCGCGTCGTTTTCGAGACTATTTTTCCTTGGTCGCTCGTTCGCGCTCGGCGCACGAGGCGCACTCGTCTTCAATAATTTCGCCGCGTTACAGCCGTTCCGTGTATTATTTATTGCAATCGAGCGGAATATTTTTTTCCGGGTGAAAGCCACCGGGCCACCGCCGCCACCCACCTAACTACCCTCCGATTTTTTATTTTTGCGCAAGTCGCTCGCTACGTTATTTACGATCGTGTTTTTTTCCTGTTGACATTCGTCCCTCCCACTGCCGATCATTATTCGCGCTTTCAAATGTACTCGCCAACTTTTTGTCGCCGTCGAGCCCCCAGCCCTGCGCGCGCCCGATCAACAAGTTGTTTTCGCTGCGAGAGCGCGATCCTCGGCACCCCCTCCCTCTTTTTTCCGCGGGCGCGAGTCGGCGAGAAAAATATCAACAAAATAAAATAATGCAATAAAAATTGTACTTAGTCGCGCGTTATTGTGCTAATTTAAAACGCTTGGGTGGAAAAAGAGAATCGGGCGAAAGCGTTTGCGCGTCCAGCAGCGAAACTGCACGTTCCTCTTTTACTAGCGACGCATCGACAAAATACTTTCCACTCTTTTCCTTTTTTATTTCAATCGTTTTAACGAAAATATGATACTCACACTACGAGCGCATGTGATATTCGCGCGTAGATCTTAGCGTATACGTTAAGTTGTTGATACGTTTAGTTTTTTAACGATCAACTTGTCACTACTATTTTTAGATAAATTTTTATATGCATGATGGATTGTGTAGTAAGTGACATTCCTTTAAAAAATTTTATAATTGCCTAGAGAATTTGAAAATTTCTCAACAATACTGAGAGATTAACTTGGTTAAAATGTTAACTGAGAGAAAAAAAATGCAATGTAAAATATCACTCACTGTGTGATTACTCGACGATATTTTATTTTTATATTAGTCGAAAGCATTCATCTATATATTTTGTATAAATGATATACTCGCGTACTCGAAATATAAGCTTAAATTTTGTATGTAAGGCGGAATTTGCATGTGTGTGCGAGTGTGCATAAAGAATCGTCCAGAATAACGCGAGATAATGAAATCTACGCGCGCGACTTGGCCGCATGCAAAATTCGAACAATAAAAAAGTGCGTTTATGTACTTTGTAAATTTAACGTTTTTATCGTTGCGGTTACGAGGGCATTGCCGTAGTTGATTTTTAATAACGCACGGTTAAAATCACTCGCCGGGCAAAAAAACAAAATGAAAATACAGCGCGTTCGACATGAAAATTAAACAAAAAAAAAGGGTCATGCTGGCCTCTCTTTTTTTACGGGAACGTATCGAAAATTGTCAATCACACTGGTCGAACGAGTGTTTTGCGATCCGCGCGAGTGCCTGTTTTTTAAACAAATTAACCGCTTACCGTGACGAACGGTAAAGGGTATATTTTTTTTTATAGTCTTCGGAGAAATAGTCGTAAGCTCGTCGATTTTTTTTTTTTTTTTTTTGAAATTGAATTTATCGAGCTTTTCGCTCGGCTGTAAGACTGAAATTTTCCACGTCACGAACACGGCATTGCATATGCACAATGGTATAATGAAAAATCATTCCGGATAAAATTTTATTTTGTATACCTCGTACAAATGACAATGCTGGGCATTTTTTCGCGGAATTTCATCGTGCACAAACTTTCGCTATATGTAGCGCGACAAATCTGAGAAGCATCAATCGATAGCTCCAAACAATGCGGCGAACATTCCATTTCGTGCGTACTTTAATAGACTTAAACATTTGCTCCGCAGCGGCCGCAAAAGCGGATATACAAAGTGGACGATTCCTTAAGCGATGATAATTCGATTCCGGAAAGCTCGTCGGAATCGAGAAACGCTTCGAGCGATAAACGCGCAGTCGACTCTTCCTTTTCCCCCGTCCCACTCTCTCTCTCTCTCTCTCTATCTGTACGTCTGTAATAAAGCGGGGAGAAGCTCTCAAGAGGCACTCCTACCGGCGCGGCGCAGCGCGAGCGCCTGTGTGCGTTCTTTTCCAATTAATTGTATTAATCATGAAATTGGAGGAGGCCTAATTACACTTAATAACTTAACCGTTAAATAATCGCTCCGGATCGGGGCCACATTGGCGCAGCAGCGGCCCGCGCGTTGCCTCTTCTCCGCCTCGAGCTTGCGGATCCACGCGACGTGTTTATTGCTCACCCCGTGCCTCGTGTGTGCGAGTGCATGTGTGCGAGCGCATGTGTGCGAGCGTGCACGCGCTTCGCGAATATAAATATTGAAGAGAGGATCCGCGAGCGCCTCTTCCGTCCTGTACGGCGCAGCGAACGTCGCGGGGCTCTCGCGTGTTCTCTTTTCTTTTTTCTTTGTACTGGTAGTAGCAGCAGACTCGAGTGGCGACGCCTTTGTTATCGGTTACGGCGATGACACCTCTATGTTTCTCACCTCCTCTTCTTTTTTTTTTGTACAACATGTGAATATACATAAAGTCGATTTACCGTTATCCACGAAAACGAGGGCTCTCTTGTTTTATTTTATTTTCACCCGGACCTCCCCTTGAAGTGCGTGCTACCCCGCAGGTACAGATACTTTTTTTTTTGTTGCCTCATTTTCATTTTTTTGTGTTTGTTTTCTTCTTTTTTCAGAACAAGTACGCGCCAGTCCAAGGTACACCCCATTGTCTCTCTTATCGAGCGAAAGTAATGTTATTCAGAAATATTACATTTCCATTGCGTACACAATGTGCGCGTGGAAGTTTACTCCGTGCGCGATTTTTTTTTAGAAAAAAAAAAAATAACGTTACGTAAGATATATCACTCACAACGATGCTCGAACACACGAGTGGACTCGTAATTCTTTTTTCACTCTATTCTTTTTTTTTTACATAATTTTAAATTACAAGCTGAGTTTTTTACATTTACGTATGAACCATAAAAATCCAGCAAACACCAATTGACGAGATACTTAATTTTCTCATCCCGAGACGCGCAATCAATCAAGGTTGCATCGTACAACTTGATATTTCTTTCTTCATTTTTCAAATACAACTCCAAATTTTTTACCTATAACAATCTACACCTGTGCAATATAATATGCTATTATTATTCTAATTATGATTATTCGATAAATAATTGTGTGCAGACGTTTTCAAAATAATACTAATGGTTTTTCCTCGGTTTTTTTGGGGGGTTGTTCCAGCAGACAGCTATCAGTATCAACTCCAGTCGATGTGGCAGAAATGCTGGAACACCAATCAGAGCCTGGTGCACAATCTCCGCTTCCGCGAACGGGGACCCTTGAAGTCCTGGCGACCAGAGACGATGGCGGAGGCAATTTTTAGCGTACTCAAAGAAGGTCTTTCACTTAGCCAAGCCGCAAGGTAATTTAAAATTTTATAGTACTCGGTGCCTAAAACGCGCATTTTACGCACTCCTAACCTCAAAATGCCAACTTTGAACGGCGCTTTTCAGCACTCGTACAAGTGTTAATATACTATTTTTGTCTTATGTTAATAGTGTATATTATAGCACCAGTACTATGCGATATTTTATAGCACAAGGGCCGAAAATGGGCATTAAAGTTGCCCTTTTGAGGTTAGAGTGCTATAAAACAGTATTTTCTAGTAGCGACGCCGTGCTGCACAATTTTAGAAAACTCACGAAATTCGGATATTTATTTAATGATTATATCCCGGTTGCAAAGTGAGAAAATAAAAAAATGTACTTGTATTAGGTAATTTAGCTTGTTAATTTGACATCAGTTTTTTTAGTCTATTTAGTTATCTAAAGCACCTCGAGTCGCGGTTGCATTGCTTTTTCATTAGAGACTAACCATTTGAACAGAAAATGCTAATTCATTCGCTTATATACAGGATTACAATTAATTATTCACCCTAATTGTGATTCTCCAACAAAAAAGAAAAAAGTAAGAATCAAGGAAAATGGAATTTTCTCTTGCCACTTTCACAAATTTTGATAAGCAATTTTGATTTGACATTAGTTCCGAAGAAACGTGCATAAGTCATGCTGCAAAAGAAAGAAAACGTCAAGCAGTTATCTGATCGTGACTTCTTCTTTATTTTCGTTACTTCTGCCCAGTGCGCGTTATCCGAAAAATTCTTTCACCGTCATATCGAGTCATTATTTTTTATTGAAGCAATTACACGAATAGTACCGTGCATGCGGGTCTTAACTTTTAATAAAACTATGTCAGAATTATAATAGAGCAATGAAGCCCTAAATTTATCGGATAATTCCCGTCTCGGCTGATAATTCGAGGCGCGATAAAGTAACATTTAACGGATAAACAAAACTAGTCTTATGAAAATTTGAGGGCGAAAAAGAAGGCAAATTTTTTCTCGGGCGCACTGCATTGTCTGAAAGTAGCTATTATGCTCGAAAGTGAAAAAAAGGAAACGACGGGGAAATGAAAAGTTCGAGCCATCATTACTCGGTGAACAATAACACCTCCAGACGCTCTCTGTAAAATCTAGGTCTCGTGTGTTTGATATTCTTCTTGCTAGAAAACCACCAGTGGTTTTACATCGAGATAACGCTGTCGTAACCGATTTAATGTAAGCCGTTTCCGTCGAATTTTGAAGAAAAAAAAAAGATATATTCCAAAGTCATAAATGATAAAACGCCTTTCTCTCTTTATTCACCTGATATTATAATCATATTTAAATCGTGCGCGGCTCCGCAGTGCCGCGGTCGCGCTCTTTTCTTTTATTTTTAGAATTATATACATTTAATATCTTTAATGCGAAATGAAGAATAAATTAGCCGCGGCCGCGGAGCTATTAAGTCCGTGCGAATACCTTCCTTTTTCTTTATTCATAAAAGCAGCGCGGCGTCCTAGAAATATTATGCGAAGTATGTGTGTCATTCATCAACGCCGAGGAATTATTTTCTACATACTTAAGAATAATTATTCGCGCCTTTTTTTTCTCTTTCGTTACATAACGCAAAACGGCGCCAAGCGAGAAAAATTATTCGCCTCTCGAACGAACGGCTCGAAAGCTCATTATCATCGGGGCTATTTTTGTATCCCGCCCGGCGAAGTAATGCATCGAGGACCGATGCGAGGGGTTAATAAGAAAAAAGGGTCACCGTTCAAAAGGTAATATTATTTCGCCGGGCTTTGTAAAAAAAGGCAGTTAAAAGGGAAAATACGGCAAGCAAGAGAGGCGGGGAAAATGTAGAAAACATCTCTTCGGCGCATTAATGGGACAGGACTCGGTTAATTCAGCCGGGTCCTCAATCTTCGCAGGCGGAAAAATAATAATTCGGCATATGCCCAACTTTTTTCTTCTCTTATTTTTTTCAGGAAATACGATATTCCGTACCCGACGTTCGTACTTTACGCGAATCGAGTTCACAACATGCTCGGACCGAGCGCCGACGGTGGAGCCGGTAAGTGTAATTCAAAACCGAAATGCAGTCGTTAACGCGGAGGTCCCCCCTCCGCCCCCTTAACCCCCCTCGGAGTGGGTGGGGGATTAAGGAGGGAATTTCAATGCGCGACGTTTATAAATACAGCGAAAGCACGCTCGGGCTCGAGGAAAGAAACTAACAGGACGCGTTTCTCGCTCGGTGAAATTTAGCCGCGCGATCGTAAAAGGTACGATTACACGTCGCGCGCGGACGTATATCGGGCCTCCCCCGATTTGACGGCCATTGTGTTTACTTAAGTCGCGAGGGCTTCGCTATTTTATTGTTCGACGCGCGGCGAACCGCCCCGTTAACGTCTGCTAACGACCGCGACTATCTTTAACTCTCGCCTCGGCGCGCGCAAGTCTTTTTTTCGCAAGCTGTTGCCTCAAGCTTGCGGCCATAGCCGAATTCGTTTTTCTGCGTGCATTCGCTATTTTTTTAAACGTCTGCGAGTTTTCGTGCCTTGGGACAATGCTGGGCACTTATAAGATGTAATGACTTTTATAGAATTTTCTTTGCTTCAAAAGAATTAAGCTTGTCTGATTTTTACGATTTTTTCGTTCAAACAGGCATTACGAATGAAAAATTAAGATTGTGTTTACTTATAAATTATCTTTGAATTAATAAAAAGTAAAAACACAAGCAGCAAGAACGCGAAAAGAATAATTTGCATGAATAATACGTAATATCGATCTTGCACCGTTTTTTGCTTTTTATGTTTATGGTACATTTTTGAATTATTTATCATTTTTTAGAATGATTCATTACATTTTATAAATGCAATCTTCAGTCTCATTAAATAATAAACCGATTTAATAATACCCTAAAGCTATCGGAAAATATATTTTCAATTTTATTTATCGAAGTAATTTTAAAGTTACATTAAGACCAATTCGCTGTATATGAATAAGCGCTTTTTATTAGTTCATCCTTTTTACTTTAAATTATTTATAATTAGACCGCTCTAGAAAGCTTCGAAATGGGTTAATTCAAGACCTTCTTAAATTAAAACTGGTGCATGACGGTTAAATGAATGGCAAAGATATAAACAATTAACACGTCGATTTTCTAAACATTTACGTTGAAAGTAAATTTACCCGCTTGATTGACGATACATTTTAAAACTAGAAAGCTCTCTATTATACGCTTTGTAATTACAATAGAAAAGTAAATTATCCCCAACAAAGTTTCCAATGTCACGCTTCTGTTTTTGAGGAAAAATTTCCTAAGTTTATTCTAGAATGATAAATTTTTCCGACAAATGCAAACACGAACTGGTCTCGAATACTGAAAAAAGATATCTTCAAAAACAGCTGGACTTAATATACGTCATTATTTCCAATAATGCATTTGTCAGATGTACTTCACTGCCTCTGCTTGGAAAAAATAACTATGGTATTTTTCCTTTTTTTTTTTTGTTCGTTAATAAAACTGAAAAAATAATTTCGTTTCGCTAAGGATATTAACGGTTGAGATCAAAAATTTATTATTCTAACTATTTTTGTCCGCAAAAACTGATTTGAAATAAATATGTATATTTCTTTTTCATAAATAGTGCAGTGGTAAGCGCATTGAATCGAACGAAGCACTCAATTTGCTACTTTTATATACGAATTGATTTATCAATAATATTTATAGGTCGCGGAATAGTGTTTCTATTATCTTTTTATTTAAATTATATGCTTCAGCCGCTAAAGAATCTTTATTTACTACATAGATAATTTAAATTCAATGCACCGCACACTGAATTTTTATGCAAGTTGAATTTTTAACGACAATACCAATCAACAATGAATTCGTACAGCAGATTATTTTAAACTAATGGTTTTTAATCTGACGATAAGAAATTTAAGTAAAAAAAATATATACATCGAATTCGAAATAAAGATCAGCTGCACTATCGATGAAATGAATATTGACCAATAGCCGGACCGTAGCAGGTCGGCATTAAGCTGATGGAGATGGAGACGCTGATCGCCTGTGGGTCATTATTACAGATCTGCGGCCGAAGGGTCGTGGCAGGCCTCAGAGGATCCTACTCGGTGTCTGGCCGGACGATCACATCCGCGGCGTGATTCGGGCGGTGGTCTTCCGCGACGGTCACTCGCCGCACATGGTCAAGGAAGAGCCGACCACCATGTATCCCGCCTTGGCGAATTACGGCGCCTGCAACGGACCCGAGGGAGCGGTCAGCCCCAGCGCAGCTGCCGCCGCGGTCGCCGCCGTCGCTCAAGGTATATACCCTCTCTTCCCCCTGCACCTTCTGTCTCTCTCTCTCTCTCTCTCTCTTGCTCGCACAGAGCTCCGCTATTTCATTAGCCGAAATAACAATCTTGCCCCCGCTGCCGCTCGATTCGATTATCTTTTCTTGCGCCGGCGCTCATGTATTATGCCGCGGGGACGCGCGCAACTTCTTATTCGGCCAGCTAATGCAATTTGCCTCCTGACACTTTGATTCCATCTTACTCCGGAGTCTCGTTTTTTTCCTTCTCTGGTGTGTTTTGGAAAAGCCGTGGGTAAGTTATTTTTTTTCCCTTGTTTTTTTTTTTTTCCTTTTTTTAATGAATGAGACGGCGAAATATTGTTTAGATTGTCTAGACCAAGGGAGAGGAGAAATAAAGGGGGACTGAAATAGTATAGCGATGGGTAATGGATTTCATTTCTTAAAAATTTTATGCTCTTTTTTATAGTAGCTAGTTTAGATTTTAAAGTTTTAATTGGATTAGCGCTACGCGTGTGCTATGCATGAGTCAGCGTTGACTCATGTATTATTCCGGCTCCAAATGGTTAAAGCTTGACAAATTTTAGAATTTTTATGACAAGACACTTTTTTGCCACTTTTTATGCGTGGCGTACAGTTTTTAATAGCCTATTATTAAAGTGAATTAAATGAATTGTTAATATTCATTTCTTTACGGTCATGCGAAATAGTCTTTTTTTTTTTTAAATTTTCCTATTACGACGCGGAGTGAATTTTATGCGAGTTTTATTTCCAAATTATTTAAATTTTTATAGCTCGTTTCGTAACAAATTAAAAGTTTTCTATTACCGAAGTTTGTTGGGCGATGTTAAAAATAAATGGTCAAGTTTCGGTTAATTTATTAAAAATGTAATCGATTACGATCGACGTTTTAAAATTAGTTTCGTTCAGTAAAGTCCTGGTTTGGTTAATCGTTTTTATTTATTTATACATTTGTTATATAATTCAAAAGCATCAAACGGGAAGTAATGCGCTTTTGACAGGCAGATACGGAATACTAAAAATAAGTAATTTGGTATATTATTTCATCATACGTTAACTCCACCGTGCTATAGAGCAAACGGACTCCACCGTTTTATTCTATAAAATTCATTTACAAAATCAATTGAAAATAATTCGACACAAGAGGACCACGAGCTTCGTGTCGAACCGTCGAAATTTCTCGCCGCATCTATTTCCGTGGCAGTTCCAAGCCTAAAACAGAGAAAAAACAGTAATTTCGTTTAATAACGTAGGCGTTCCCTTACCCGTGACAGCTGCACTTTCGAGTCAACCGGAGTTTTTTTTTATTCCCCCCGCGTCGATCCCCCCTACGAGCTATTACTATAAATTCGTGGAAATTTCCCGGCACGGGAAAAGCTTGGGGGTGTGGGAGAGCATCGCATACATCGAACATGACTAAAAATCCCGCTGTTATCTGTTTCTCCTTAGGCCTACGGCACCAGATGTGCAGCATGGTGGCGGCGGCGCACTCGCAGCAGCACGACATGCTGGCAACGAACCTCTCGACCAGTCTCTCCTCGAACCTCTCCTCGAACCTCCAGGCAGCCATGCAGCAGGCCAGCCAACAGCAACAGCACCAGCAGCAGCAGCAGCAACAACAACAACAACAGCAGCAGCAACAACAACAGCAGCAACAGCATCAGCAGCAGCAGCACCAGCAGCACCAGCAACACCAACAGCACCAGCAGCACCACCATCACCTCCATCACAACAACAACAATGGAAGCGGCATGGGCGCGGGCACGCCCGGCCTCGGCGGCCCCGGCAGCAATCACGGCAACTCGCCGCTGAACCTCGGCCTGGCGAGTCCGAGCTCTGGCGGCCCCCCCGAGTCGCCCATGGACTCACCACTTGCCAGTCCCCTCGGCTCCCTCATGGACCCGGGCCACCTGCCCTCCAGCGTCGAGGTCGGCATTGGCGTCAGCGGTATGACCTACAAGCCCGCCCGCAGCTTCGTCAGCCCCCGGCCCGAGAACCTCTTCCAGGAGGACATCTCCGACCTCGTGAAGAGCTCCCACGCGGCCCTCAAGGAGAAGGAGAAGATCGCCGTCAAACTCGAGCCGCTGACGGACTCGCGGTGTGAATAGTAGGGCCGGTACGGGGGTCAGCTCGCGGAGCATCGTCTTCCAGGCCCGGCCAGCGACGCCGCCGCGATCATGCTACCCCCGGACGGACTAGACTACAGGAAACTGAGCCAGGCAATGCCCGAGCGGCTCTTCAACATATAAAATGTCGCGCGACGGACGCGCACCCGCCAAGGGACTTCGCAGCGCGCTCCGACGCTCGTTTCGCTATTTGAACGATAACAAAAAAAAAAAAAAAAAAAAGGAGAGACAGCTGGACTACGGAGACGCGCGCTGGCTCACGCGGCTGAGTGCGCTGCTACGGTATGCATGTATACATATATATGTACATATAATTTTGTTATATATGTATATGTACATGGAGCGCGCAAGACGCGGAGCGAAATGCCGCGAGAAAGGTATACGCCTCGGGCGAGCCGAGGCAGCGGTCGTGCGCTCGGCGCGTCCTTAACGAGGAGGACACTCGCGCCGTTTGGCTGTGTGCGACGGCGCTCAGGCCCGCGTACAGGACAGATCGTAAACACGGAGGCTTACAATCAAAAGTAAAATATAAACAAAAAAAAACAAAAAAAAAACAGATAAAATAAACGCAGTTAAATAAAAAAAAACACTATGAGCGAGTAGGGTGTGCTCCTTCCTTTTCTTTCAACGGCGATGCCGCGATCGCGGGCGGTTCTCTCTCCGCCTCATCCCTCCTCCGACGTCGACGAAGGGGCGGAAGGGGGGCGCACTGTCGCAGATGTACGATGAGCGACACGGCGTAGGTGGCCGATGGCATCGTCGGCCGCGATATATTTCCAATTTTTAGGTAGTCACAGTCTTTTCGTTTTGGACAATGTACGAGTAGATGTCGCATATGTATGTAGAGTTTCGTACCCGGCGGCTTTTTTGTAACCGGCGGGACGTATGAAAATAAAAAATACAAGTGCAAGTACTACATAATTTATACCTAAACGCATAGACAGTACCATACGTTATAACGCCAAATGTATAATAGTTAGTAAGGAACAAAAAAAAAATAAATAATACGATACCGCGCGGCTCTGTTAGAGCAGAGGACTGCATTTGAAAAAAAAAAAAAGACGACAATGCAGTTCATGGAACGAGGCGTGGTGGCGTGAAGGCGAAACACACGGACCGAAAATCCAAAGCCAGATCGAGCAACAGCTTTTTCACTTACGAGTCTATAATAATGCTGCAGCATCGAGTCGCAGTCTCACTCAACTTTTTGTCGAGGGCTGATATTTTATTTTAATTTCCAAATGACGATTTATTGTGTTTTGGCAGTGCATTCAGCGACATTTAATGACGTATAAGTACGGACTTTTTTTGCTTACATCGACCGTCAATTGTTTTTCGCCAAAATTACGGTATTGTTTCCTGAGCAATTTAGTTTGTTCTCGCGCGATTGAACACAAAGTTTTGCGAGCCCTCGATGTCGTCAAAATACTCGAGAAAAAGATTGCTGTTTCATTGTTTGCTTAACGCCGAAGACCAAAAAGAACGGTGACTCGATGCTCCGTGAAAGCTTATTTTTGTGATTTTGTAGAAAAGAATTACGAGAAGAGCGTCCCACTTCATAACAAAAAAAAAGAAAAAAAAATTAAAGAAAGGGTAGCATGTATGAATTCAATGTAACATTAGCATGCTACCTAAATGTACAAAATTTCTAATTATATTAACCGAAACAAAAAAAAAAAATGAGACGAACGGTATTTCTGTGAAAGAAATGAAAAAAGATTAAAGTACGCGTTATTAAGTATTGCCTTCCTGCCATATTTGGGGTATGCCAAGTATAAAAATTATAAGGTTTAGGGCTTACAAATGACAAATTAATGGTTGAGTGCATGAGACTTGGAGAGACTGAGGGTGAATGTAAGAAACGTGCAAAGGAAAAATTGAGTCGAGCGAATGAGCAAAGGAGTTTCTGGGCCGAGCGAATGAAGACAATGATGAAAGTTAAAATAAAAATGGAAGACAAAATAACGTGCGATAATTGCTAGAAGGCGCATGGGTGCTTCTTTTTCGGAAAAGTCAAACTATTTTTCAAAATTTTGTAAAAAAAATTGCGCGTGACTTTGCTAAAAAAAAAAGGTGATAAAGAATTAATTTTTTTATTTTTTAGAAATCTTCAGATTTAAAACGTACACAAAACAAACACACGAGGCCTTTGCCCGATATATTCAGTAAATGAAAATATTTCGCTGAAAATGAGAGTAAATTACATTTACGAGTTTAGGTCATTATCAAGATTTGTATTTGTGTAAGGGGAAAATAAAAAAAACATTCGAAGTGGCCTTCGTGAGTGTCGCAAAAGAAAAAAAACTGAGAGCGAAAGAAAAATCCTAGTCGTCGCGCTTTACGAGATTTTTTCAGACTTGTTTTACTAACACTTTAACACCTTTCTTCGATCACGATTAGCGAGAAAAGTGATTAAACAACCAAAAGAACGTACGGCGCTGATTGATTAAAACAAATTTTGCGACGAAGCGAAGTATCGATACGAAGACGACAACTTCTCTTTGGTATACAAATAATATTCTTGATATAAGCGAATTTTACGCGACTAAATTTCACGCACGAAAGAGACCTTTACAATAATAACTCAATATTTTGTTTTTCTCTAAAAAAAAAAAAAAAAAAGAAAAGATACATCAGTATACTAAATGGTTTTTCCTGAAACTTACGGCGATCTCGATGCTTTGGGGATTTTTTAATTTAAAGTCTTTGAAAATTTCATTGCATTTTGTTTTAAATGTTGATTATATTTTCCCCTATAAGAACGATGCAAAAATTGTAAGACTTGACTTGAAAAAAAAAAGATTAAGTAACAAAGTGAGATTCTGGGACTGTCTTTGGAGCTCTTTAAACATATATAGCCGTACTTACTGTATTTACTAGCTATTTTTTACTTTGGATGAATCCAAGTTACGAGAATACCTAAATCTCGAAATTATACGATATAAAATCTAGGCATAAAATGTGTTCAAAAACAAAATGTTATGAAGCAAAATCGAGGCGAGTTATTCGTTATTTAAGAAAAAAAATTTCGTGAGTGTGCAGCCAAATTAGGAGCGGAAACGAATCAACACGCGCTAGTGAAAGAAAGAAAGCGATAAAGAATGTTTAGCGATGTATTGTATAAAAAAAAAAGATGATGAAAAAAAGTAGAAAGTGCCTTCCTATCAAAAAATTAAGAAAAGAGTCTCGTAGATCGTGACCACTTGTAAATGATAAAAATCAGTCGAAATTTTCGCATTAACGTGTGAATGGTGATGCTGTGAACATTTATTTTGCAATGACGTTAAACAGATAAAACATTTCCTCTCGAGAAGTTGTTTTTTTTTTCAAATCACTAATTCATTAGCACTGTCGAAAAGAAATTTTAAGAATTCACCTCCATACCACTTTGCAAGCAATTTACCGTATTAAAATTCTGACATAATGCAATTTACTCCCGTTGAACATCAAAAGAAAATCTGCATTTAACGTAATCGCAAAATATCGATTGAATGAGACGGGTGAATGTCAGAGAAATGTCTTGTACGTTATAAATACGAAATGATATTTTTCGTAGCGTATTTATGCGGAACTTGAATGACCGACAAAATTTCAGTTTCGGATAAAAAACACACCGGTAATACCCTGAATGGCATGTCTTTAAAATAAAGCAGTTTTTTCTTTCTTTCAGTGATCAATTTTAGAAAGAGAAAATAAAAAAAAGTGAGCTAGAGAATGCAAGAGAGACAGTGCGTCAGAGAGAGAGAGAAAGATAAAAAAAGAGGAACGCTAGAGACTGAGAGAGAGAGAGAGAGAGAGAGAGAGCGAGAGAGAGAGAGAGAGAGAGAGAGAAAATGGACGCTTTTGAACATAAAAGTTTCGTTTTCGCGTTTTTTTATATGATATCTGTGAACAGATGAGAAAAAAATAAACACCTATATATTACATACTTAAATGTAAGTGAAAAGTATCTAATACGCTATTATATTGATAGAGAATACAAAAATTATATATATATATATAAATATATATAGAAGCTATATTATATAAATTGATATATATATATAATAGGTATATTATAAAAAAAGAGGGATACTGCTGGGTACATGTACTGAAAAAGTAAGAAAATTAATTTTTTTCGTCTTAGGAGCTTTACGTACAAAAAAAGAACTGATTTGGACTTAAGGTCGCTATTTTTTCGCGGTAAGAGATACCAGCAGTGTGTAAAGAAAAGATATTATCACGCCCAACGCTCAATAATTTTTTTAATTAGCCAATTTTTTAAATATAATGCGAGTAAAGTATCTTTAAAAAAAAAAAATAACGTGTAGATGACTTTTAGTACCTTCAGTTTTATCTGTGTGCATCTACGTAGACAGAGATCTGATCTGGTAAAATTGAATATAGCAACGAAGGAGCTTTCTCATTATTTAGATCAAATATCTTTTTATCTTTATTAGTTTCGAATTCTGGTGTAAAAGAAAAAGTAAATTTGCGTTAAAAAAGAATTTGTATGATTATCGAATAAATTGCGCGTTTACATTTGACAATGGTAAACGTCGCAAAAATAGACTTTTCATTGATAAAAAAAAAAAACGAGTGTTCTGTGTGAATAAGCAGTGAGGGGAGAAAGTATACACATTTATACGAGAAAAGAATAAAAAATTAAGATAAAATAACGTTTATGCGCGAGTATATTCGGAAATAAAATTAGCGGGAAATTTTTTGCGGTATATAAACGGACTAGCGAGGACTGGAGTACGAAGATAAAAAAAGAAAGAAAAAAATGAAAGAGAGAGCGAAAGGTGGAAGGCGTTTGTAAGAGTGCAAGTTGTAAAGCGTTTTGATCTGAACAATATTTCGCCGTGCGTTTATCAAAGTCGACTTAACGACGCTGGTAAAGTCGCATTACTTCCTTGATCGTTCATAATCGCACATTCGCACGATTGCGTTCGACTACATTGTTTACTATATATACATTATGTACTGTAAATAGCGCGTTTATCATTGTGTTATAGTTCGTTCGCGGAACATATTTATTATTTTATTATCACGGCAATGAGGAAGCCGCCAGTTGGCCTCTTCTATTCTTTAAGCTTTATTACATCAATGTAATTATATACTATTAGTTAACGAATTATTAATTGTACAATTATTTATTACAACCTTTTTTTTGTTCTCTTTCTTGCGTTCGTCAGAAAGCAAGGAGACACGTATGCTACTCCTTCCGGCGATCAAGAAAAAAGTTATTCGGCGCTACTTAAGACTGTTTTTTAAGGATAAGTAATCTGCAATAGATACAAACAGTTTTCTCAAGTATTTTTTAAGCCAAATAATTTTTTTCCTGTATAAAATAATATCATTAATCATTTCTTATTATCTTCTCGATAAGGCGACATGAGCAGCCATTGCGATTTATCCCTGTAGTTCGAGAGTATAAATAATCCCATTGTAAAGGAAAACAGGCGTGATTTCTTATACGTGGTTTAAAAAAATGTACATTTCCTTTTTACTTACGATGTAACTTTGCGACGACGTGACGCTTTAAGTTTATTCTTTTTTTTATTTTTCTCTGTTTTTTTTTCTAAATGGAAATGGTGGTATGAGAGAAATTGTCAATTAAGCGCGAGGAAAACTCATGTGGCTATTTTGAAAAAAGACAAATGAAGGGAAAAATTCGTTTCTGTTTTCCGTTGCCGTTATAAGATTTCATTATTATAATAATTTTTTGTAGCGATTTTCACAGACCGACGAGAGAATGCGAATCCTCTTTGTTTAGCTAGACCAATTTGTTATTTAATAAAAGAGCGCTAAGCAAGCGTCATCAAAGCTTAGAGTAGTCAATGAGATAAGAAAGCAAACACACTTGATTCTGTCGCCTGGAGCAAATGAGGCGAGCATAATTCATTAAAAGCGAAATCGAGACGCGGAAAAAAGTTCTGAAAGACTTAACAATTTAAAAGAAGAAAAAAGAAGAAATCAAGCAGAAGTTGGATATTTTATAGAGAGCCGCCATCCGTTGATTCTTTTTATTTGTTGTACCGAATAGCTCTTAAGGTGACGTTTTACCGAAAAAACTATATTATACCTATAAATACACCCTATATATAATACGGATTAAGCGTACATTACCCTACCTACCGAGGAACAAACAGAATCACGCAATCATACATTTAAGTTGCTACTACTTGGCACGTATACCTAAGTAATATACTAACGTAAACAATATGCAATAATAAATAAATATAAAAAACATAAATTTGTTTCGTTACTTTACAGTTAATCCCTTAATCTTCCCTTTTTGTAACCTTCTTAAGATTCTAAGAAGTGAAGAATTAAATGAAAACGCAAATATTTAATCAAATCAACATTTTATTTTAGGCAAATTATTTTTTTCATATATTTATAAAAATTGGAATTTGAGCTTGATTGCTTATTTTTTCCAGCGAAGAACCTAAATTTTAATTCATTGACAAAAAAATGTGAATTTTTACTTTGCTTCATCACTTGTTTAAAATAACTAAAAGTATTTGTAAAATCATCATCAGAAGGTTATTTTATTCATCTTGTCTTTACTTCCGTACAATTACGTCTTAACGGCCTGCGGAACAGATTGTTGTGTTTAAGCACTATTAGCAGCAGCTACTTCATTTTGGATATTTTGCTGATTCATGTCGTGGTTTTGCTGTACTTGCTGATTCTGCTGCTGAGAAACCTGATTATCGACTGGAACTTGTTGATACTGTTATTGATGAACCTGTTTAGCGACTGGAACTTACTGCTGAGGAACCTGTTTGGCAACCGGGACTTGCTGATACTGCTGTTGAGGAACCTGATTGGCGACTGGAACTTGCTGTTGTTGCGGAACCTGATTGGCTACTGGGACTTGCTGTTGTTGCTGTTGTTGTTGAGGAACCTGGTTAGCGACTGGGACTTGCTGCTGAGGAACCTGATTGGGAACCGGAACTTGTTGATACTGTTGTTGAGGAATCTGATTGGAAACCGGAACTTGTTGTTGATACTGTTGTTGAGGAACCTGATTAGCTACTGGAACTTGTTGGTACTGTTGCTGCGGAACCTGATTAGTTATTGGAACTTGTTGGTACTGCTGTTGCACTGGTACTTGATTTTGCTGAGAAACTTGCTGCTGGTGCTGGGGGATTTGGTTGTATTGGCCTTGCTGAGGTACCTGATTATATTGTTGTTGTACAGGTACTTGATATTGCCCTTGTGGAGGGTAATGCTGCTGTTGAGGAACTTGATATTGTGGCTGTTGATGTGGTGGAAACTGAAATTTATTAAATTTATTAATTTTTATCTTTTTAAAAATCATAAGAAAAACAAATACGTATTACAGCAAAGGATTCATCAGTACATTCATCAGTTCATTTAATGTTACTGTACAAAAAATATGAAGAATTCTACTCGTTCTCACCTGTTGTCCTGCCTGTGGGTGACCAGCAGGATGGATTTCTTGTGACTAGCAAAAAAAAACAATGCACAAGCAACTCGTTAATAGCTCTAATTACTAAAATATCAACTCCTTTTTTCTTTTAACGAATATTATTTTATACATGCAATTCATTAAAAAAAATGGAAGAAAAATTTGTATGCAGAACTGCAAACTTAAAAGAGAAATAAAAAGAGCATGCTCACTACACAGTTAAATTATTTATCTGGTCATTAGTAAATTATCTTACCATTGCCTTAGAAATAGCTTGTTCTATTTTTTGTGCTTGTTGTCTTTTATATTGGTCATATTCTTGTTCCGAGTATATTTGTTGTTCATCAAGTGGTTGCCAGCCAGGATCTTCCTCAAATTCAGCCTTTTTGGTTTCTTGCAGAAATTCGTCATAGCTGGAAGGCATTATTAAATACGTTTCTCTTTATATTTAACATGTACTTATAATTTAATTAACTATACCTTATTAGTCCGTCCTGGTTCAAATCAGCTGTTTTAACTACATGTTCTCTCATTCTCTCCAATTCTTCAGCTCTTTCAACACGATCATCTTCGGGATGACCTTGAGCATAAAGTTTGTCCAATTCCTTAAGGAATAAAATTTTCACTTCAGTTGGATCCCAAACGCCATTACCATCCAGATCTAATATAAAAATAATATTAAAAAAATAAAATATAATGATAAATAATAATGATAATTTGTATAAGATGGGTACCATGGAGGAAGAAAAATGTTCGTGGGTCAAATTCTTGATTTTCCATATGATCCTGCTTTTCCCATACTTCTTCCAACTGTTTCTTGCTTCCAGGGTGATGTAACTGTAAACAAAAAGGTTATTTTTACAAATACTTTTAAATAAATACAACTTTATTTTTTTAATTTATTTTTTTGCAATATCCTCATTTGAATTCTTACTTTTTCATGATCCTTATGTTTCACTTCCATGTCATGTAGTTCATTTTCAAATTTCTTTTTTTCTTCATCATTCATCTCTGCAACAAATTTAACAATTAGTTTCTTTTTTTAGTTAAAAAATAAATAAATAAATAAGAATGATAATCTAACTTTTCATCTTTTCTTCTTGTTCAAATTTCTTGTTCATTTCATACTCCTTAAATTCTTCCCTTCTCTTTCTGTCAGCCTCATCAATGTCTCTTGTTGTCTTTTAATAAAAAATAATAATTAGTAGTTAATAATAAGAATTAGTAACTGTTAATGATAATTTTTCTTATTGAAAATCTTTTTACTTATTACCTTAGCAATAAGTTTCTTTAAGTCATTTATTTCAAAAGTATGTGGATTTGTGTCATCTAAATGTTCAGATATTTTCAAATGGTTAACATCAAGACCATTTTCTAATTCAAATTCTCTTGTGGCCAAATGCTTCAATCTTTCGATTTCAACTCTTTTCACCTCATCTAGTTTGGTCCTGACGTTATGGCCCACGAATTCTAATTCATGAGCTATTGTACCATCCTATAAAATAAGTATTGTTACTATTTAATATTTATTTATCTATAAGAAGATATAAATTCATATTTATTACTTACTCTAATGTCACTTTCATTGGCCGACTCCAGCTTTTTGCGGAAAGCTGGATCACTTTCAAGGGCTTCGATTACTTCCTGCAGATATCTGTGATATTCCAAGAATTCAGCCTGTAAAAAGAAATACAATGTATTATAAAATAATAAATCAATGATTTACTAATTAGTTCATAAATAATTCTTAATACTTACTCCATTTTCGTTTTTGTCATCTTCATTTTTCTTTTCTTTCTTTTCCACAGGCGGAGCAACAGAATTTTGTATTACAAGAGTAGAAACAAGCAATATTACTAAATACTTCATTTTCCTGCAAGAAACAAATCTTATTACATTATTTATCGCATGCATAAAATGGTAACACTATGACTTTAACAATATGTAAATCAATAATTGATCAGGTTTCTCAATACTTGATTAACACACATTCTTTAAAGCAAAACAGAAACATCTGTTCTCAATTCGCAGATAATTTGACACGTAAGTAATAAAATTGTTATCTAAAATTTATCGGGAAAATGTCATGACCGTCTTTAACTTATAAATGATTAATGATTCACGTGGCACGAAATTTTCAAACTAAAAAAAAAATTTTGTTTACCACGGGCATTCCACGCGTTATTAAAAAATCTAATTAATCGCGGTAAACCGTAATTCATTTTTTTTTAACGACAATAAGATCCGCATTTGAAAAGAAAGAGAAAACGGGATCAATGACCTCAATTAATCTCAGGACACAGCGACAGTCCACCGCATATATATAACCCACCAATCACTCGCGAAGCCAGTCCGAGGCGAGAATTTGTTAGAAAAAAAGCCGCGCTTGAACAATTAGTGCCGATAATGGAAGTGGCATTCACTCAACAGAGGCGTGATTGCGTGAAAATCCACTTTATAGGTGACAATCCGCTCGACTGAAGATCATACGTGTGCGTTTCGGAGCGTATGAGATAAAGCCACGTTAACCAGGAAAAATGAAGCACTGTCGTCGCGACTTACACTTGTGTCAATCCGATAATAGAGGAGTATGTATTCTTGCAACCCGCGAGTCCCACACTGTCAGTCTGACGAAATGAAGCACATACGCGGAAGATCCCCGCAGCCGTTCTTAGGCTAGCGCGGTCTGCGTCGCTGCATCTGGACACGGGGGGAGCCGGCTGTTCGTGCGAAGTGGGGATAAACAAATGATTTTTAACTATAGTGCTGTATACGCACACCCGCGGACGTCGATACAATCATCTCCGAGTCGCGGTGGCCCTGAGACCTGAGATCACGGGCTCGCTGAGAGAATGGAAACTTACCGAGTGCGCCGCGCCTCGGTGCCTTTCTCTCTCTATAGCTATACCTATAGTAGTCGGCCCAGGGACGCGCTGTAGATGGCGCTTCGGTGGATCGATTTCAAATTTTCCGCGGCGAAACTGAATACGTAACTTTTAATTTTTATTTATTTTCAGATATTTATTTAATTCATTAGACTATACATACTAATTAAATAATCTTATGAAATATTTTTACAGCGTTTCTTTGTGCTATTTTATAGTAGCAAACCAAACGAATTTTATTCTGCGAACTTTGTTTAGTATTGAGTCCAATAATCGAACCTTCCTTTATTTCTTCGCAAAATGCAGAAAATGTTCGCTAAAATTTCCCAGAGATGTTTTCCAAAATTCTATGTAAAAATTCCGCAGAAAATCCCCGGAAAATCTACTGAAAATTTTTCTGCGGATTTTCTGCAGCTTGTGAAAAATAAATCCTGCGCAAAGTTTAATAAAGGAATTCAGCGAGACTCACTCTGAATCGCATGAATTAATTCAGCCAACTTTTATTAAAATTATACGAATATCGATCCCGGCAGTGGATGAGAAATGCGCTAAATACGTGACCGAACGATCGTTCCACCCGCGCACTCCCAGTTTCCTAAAACAGCGAGAAAAGGCGACTGGCTCGCTGCCAGGCTTTCCCAGAGCTGCTAAATCGATCGCCGTTCCCGCTGCCTCCTCACATCCGCAAACTTCGTTCCAGCCTTACGCAAAACAAATTGTTGCACGAAAAAAAAAAAATCCTTCCGACCATCGGCGATCGGAGGGCGGAGACGGAGGTCCTATGCCGGGGCTGCAGCGTATGCCTATTATAGAGGAAATGAAAATCGGTCGCGGAGAGCGAAGACCATCGTGGAGCGGTCAATTAAGGTGAAGAGAAGGCAGCGTACCTGCGCCGCCGAGGGAGGTCCCGGGAGCCTCCCCGGACGGCCCGACAAGTGATTTCTTATCTTGAAGTCCCATCTCCGACTCGCCGTCGGGCAAATTTTTCTTACTTCCTAACGACGTAGCCTGCTGCTCTCTTCGAAAGTGAACGCCTTTTTTGTCCCTTTTTTTAAATGCTAGCTGAAATCTTTACAGCCGTGTTTTTTTTTTTACTTCGAACGAGTAGAATCATGTATCAATAAAATTTATACTGACAAATGGTAAAATTGAAATTAACATTCTGTCAGAGAAATTGTTAAATTTTAATATTATTTTTGTTCGCCGAAAGTGAGGATTCGAGTCGGCCGTAGAAGGAGGGTTAGATAAATGTAAAATAACACGTTGGCTTCATTAGTCAGACTAACTTGTGTAATTTTTCTTTTTCGACAAAAAGTAGCGGAAGCGTCTAAAGGCTTAAATACGTTTGATTGTAGCACGAGGTAAATGAGAGGTTGTACGGACACTACTTTACTTGTGTCTCGTCGTTTGCGATTAGCACACTATTGCAATTTCTACAAAAGAGGTACATTTTCTTTACGACTTTTCAGAAGCGTAAAAAATACATAAAAAAAAACTTATTTCCCCTTTTACTTTAACACATTTATCAAGAAACTGATGTTAACGACGTAAATGAATTTTAAGTGTATCTAATGACTTTAAAAACTGTTAATTAATTTTGATATGTTTGTAAATAATAACAATTTAATAAACAATTTATTTAATTAATATTAAACGGACAATTTGTCCTTACATTAAAGTATAGTAGTGGATGCAAATTACAATTTTTAAAAATAAATATACATGAAATTTGAAAGAAAATAAACTTGAAATTTAATATAAGACAGTGATAGATCAATTTTAATAAACGAATTTTAATGAAAAAATTAATGAAAGATAATGTTTTAGGAGTAGATTTAAGAAATCGAAAGAAAAAATTCGCTAAACCTTCATTTTGATTATAAATCGTGCACACTAAACAATAAGGAGAATAGCAAAGATATGGCCTGCTCAATGTAGGTAAACAGATCAAGTTCATTTCGGCAGCGAAAACTTCCGCTCCAGCGAGGCTACCCCCGCAAGTCCAGCTACAAGAATCATCGTTGAAGCTAAAATTCCTTGAGCGCGCGGGTGAGTCCGTAAAAAAAAGGCGCCGCCTCCCAAAGAAAGCCCCGAGCGTAAGGAGCCATCCGATTTCTCTCCTTGCGGCCGTTCTCCATAATGGAGTCGTCTCCAGCGGAGAGAGAGACAATCTCCACGGCGGCGAGTCAATCCGATCCTCGGAGCGCGGCCAGCCCCCACCTCCGGGCCGCAGGTAAGGCACTGCCGCTGCGGCGGCGGCAAAAAAAGAAGCCAGGGAAAAAAATTGGAGAAACCAGTCTCCCTCTCTCCGGGCCGCTCGCGCCGCCGCCGCTTCCTCTCCCGCAGTCGAGCGAGCGCGGCCCTGGTGTCTCGCCGCGCAATGTCGCAGCCAGCCAGCTCTAGGACACGGGAGTGCCGCGGTTGAGCCGAGTGCGCCTGTTAGCCGCGAGTGCGAGTGCCCAGTCGCCGAGACCAGCCGCCGGAACGCCCGGGTACCCGACGGGGGACTACTGCGCCGAACGAGACGAGCCAACAGGTGCGTAAGCGCGTCCAGCGCCCAGCTCCGCACGTGTTTCGCAATCGCCCGCCGAGGCGTCGATCCTCGCCCAGAGAGAGCGAGAGAGAGAAAAAGAGAGAAAGATCGACGCACTTCCGCACGGACCGTGGGCTCCATCGCTCCGCCAAGGAATTGCCGTGGGGAAGATCGAACATTTTTCACGAATCTTTCGAGACGAGAGAACGAACGACTTGATTGGGTCTAGGGAATGTAAAGGGGATCGGCGCTTTGGGACTTTTATGATTATTTTTCACCGATTTTTCATGTTTAACAAATTATTCAAAGTTGCTCGAGTGTTGCTTTTACGTTTTTACTTCCGTATGGAGAACCGTTAGCTACGTGGAAAATATATGGTATTGTGTAGTCTAGAAATGTATATTAAACAAGTGAAATTCATTAGAAATAGCTAATTTGTTTAAGTTTAAATAACCGATGGTGCGTCTTGGTAATATTCACAGTGTGCGGCCTTTATCATCGCGTACGAAATTTCAGAGCACTAACCTTGATGAATTTATTGCAACAAGCCTTTTTACGAGCTGTAACTTTTTTTTTGTGCAGATACAAAATGACAAAAAGAAGAGTTATAGGCAGTTCAAGGCTTATATTTTCATGTACGGAGTAAACGAATCTTTATTGCGTAAAAAGTAGTTTTTCAATCGATAGCTGAGTGGATCGAAAGCTTCAACATGTATGCGACGTGTAGATAGCTGGAATTCATTGGACAATATCCGAATAAACATTGCACAAAGCCGTGGTACCGGCAGGTCGCGACGCAAGGCAATAATGGTGGGAGGAGACGGTGACGCAGCTTGGCGCAACTCAGCTTCTTCAAAATTGCGGAATGCTTCAAAATCGTAATTTAGAAGAGAATTCTAAAGTCTTATTAAATTTTTTAAACAATAAAAAACGAGAAAATTTAGTTTTCTCTACAGTTGGTTTTGCCGGTATCAACTTTTGTTTTTATCAGTTGTTTATAGGAAAAGTAGTCAAAGCCTTCTATAATATTTAAAAACTATGAAACGCAAAGATTCATTGAAATTACTTATCACTTTCTTTACGTTTAATCGAACGAGAAAAATGGAATACTCGAAATTTTATTTTTTGTAATACGTTTATAATTAACTGTGGTTCATAGTAGGCATAGTAATGGACGGCTGATAGTCATACTTCTGTTGATTATAGGATTAAAAACAATATAAGGTTGAAAAAGACTGGGACGTTCGCTACGTAATGGTGTAAGCTAATTTATTAAAATTTGGTTCGTTGTTCATCATCCTAGTTACCTGCAACTTTTTAAAAACAATAGCTAACCAAGCAGCATGGTCGAACGATAACACTTTACTTGAATGAATTAAAAACTTTATTCAATCTCTTGACTCCCATGTTCGACCAAACTTCCAATGAGCGAATCAAATTATCCCAAGCGTGATGTTTTAGAAAGGCGATGCTCGATAGGTTCGCGCGTATAGCTTTCGTGTTGCAGCGCTATTCCTGCATATGTTTTTCTGATGCATTTTAGAAAGGTGCGCTCAGTGCGCACTGACCATTTGTTTATTCCGCGCAAACTCCGGACAACCCACGCGCATACCACCGACCTCCGATAGCAATATAGTAATAAAAAAATAAAATCGGCTCAACTGATCCACTAGGACCAAAAAAAAAAAAAAAAAAGAAGTCGTTGCACCGATTGCACGGCGTTTCTTCTCCCGGAGCGAGGATCGTTTCGCGAGGTGTCGTCGGGTGCGCGGCATATTTCTGCCTTTAGTCACGCGCTTCTCCTCCCCGAGCGCGCGCGCTCGCGGGAGCACATCGTATACGACCGGTGCAGACGGCGAGTGGACGCTGGACCTACCTGGAAGTTCCACGAAAGTCTGAGAGCGTAATTTTCGGAGCGCGCGCGGTGCATACCTGAGCCGCCGGGAGGCCCCGCAGCCAAGGCTCTCACTGCACTCTGCACCGCGGAAACGCGTTTTTCCAGATGCCGCTGTGCCTTCCGACGGACTGTTTGTTTGATGGGAACTAATCTCTTTTCTTTTACGGTGTGTCAACATTTTTTTTTCCTCGGCTGACAGAGACTCTCCTTCTTTTGAGTAAGGACGATTATAGGCTTTAATGTGGAGATAATTACGGCTGAAAGAAAAACACGAAAGTAGAGATGAATTATATTTTATTTTTAGTAATTATTTATTTTCGAGTGATTATTTAACTGCTTTCGTAGGATTTAATAAATCTAAGATTTGTGACTAATTTTGCTTTTTTTTTCTTAAGGCAGTCCACCACCTTTAATTTTTTCTTCTAAAAAGTACCTAAGAAGATATGAAAAATGATTAATAAAAAT
>JAWWEN010000048.1:6899174-6917986 GCA_035582955.1 Sycophila texana | reverse complement strand
GTAAAGTAACTCTAGCGGGAGTAAAGTAAATCTAGCGGGAGTAAAGTAAGTCTACGGGGAGTAAAGTGATGTTGTGATTAAAAAGTATCACTTTACTCCCTCTGCGGAGGTCAATAAAGTGGACTTTTCAAGTGATTAGGGTGAAAAAACAATTTATACTGGGTAAATTTTCAGAAATAAAATGCAAGGCGCCGGAAAAAATTGGACTGGCGAGCACCCAGGTGTCGACTCACAGTGTCGGAGGTGTAGCTCACTACAACTGTCCCAGGGGATACCAGATGGAGGGCAATGCGACGAGGATCTGCCAACAAAACGGCTCCTGGAGCGGTCGAGCACCTTCTTGCTTCCGTAAGCATCTCTCGTTTTTAAATCTCCTTAAAAAGTGAGAAACATACAAAGAAGGATCTTTTTATGGCTAATGTCGTGTTTATTGGTGTCGATACAGCCGTGGACTGCAAGCATCCACCGTCGATAGATAACGGTAGAGTGATAGTCGTAAACGGAACGACGACCTACGGAGGGGCCGCCGAGTATCACTGCCTGCCACAGTTCGAAAGGGTCGGACTCTTCTTGAGAAAGTGCCTGGACAGTGGAATGTGGAGTGGCGAGGAGCCCAGATGCGAAGGTCAGTTTATTCTTTATTTCGTATAGGCAATACATTATAAGGCGGACTGGTCGTAATGGACTGAATATCGGATAATAAATTTCAACTAGATTTCTTTAACTTTTGGAAAAAAAAGTAGAAAAGAAGAAAAATGATGAGATAAAAAAATTAAGTTTATGATGTTTATTTTCAGAAATAGCGAATGAAATAGCCGAGGCTCAAGGAGTTGGCACGAGCGTCGGAATCGGAGCTGGAGTAATCATAATAATTCTGATCATAATCGGCCTGGTCTACCTCAGACTGTAAGGACAAACATTTTTTTGTACTTCTTGAAATTCGAATGTATATAAGGAGTGATAATTTTTTGTGTTTTTAATTGTTTACTGCAGGCGTAAGGCAACCCCAGTAAAGAATACTGAGAACGTTCAGGCAGCTGAACGCAAAGAGGACCAAAATGCCGCAGTCATGTCCTACGCGACATTGAATGACGGCACGCCTAACACGATGTACGAAAATGTTCCTGAGGATGGTCTATACGACAATCCATACAGCTTAAATGGCAGTAGCTACGGGTAATTATTTTATGCGCAATATAAATCATTCAGTGAGTGATTTGAAATGTTTACATCTCATTGATATGTTTTTCAGATACGGAACGGGACAAGGAAGAAGGACTTACAACAGATCCGGCCACTACGAGGCTGAACCAGTAGTTAGGAATGGAATAACCATCAATGGAGTAGCGGTCAGATAGTTTCGATGCGCAAACCAAGACCTGATTGTTTGCAAAATAGTCAAAGAGTTCCAAAACCTAATTTACATTCAGGAACGCCGTCAGAAACGAACTTTGTACATACGTTTCATCGGCGACGGACCGTCGACAGAATCCATTATTTTTCCATACGAGACCCTGTACAATTTTTTTTTTATCTTCAAACCCTACCGTACATTTTAAATACACCATTTTTTTTCTTCAAAATCGTATTGAAAGCTTTAGACCAAGAGTAGAGTATTATATTAGTGTTCTTTTTTAACTAGATAGTAGGTATTTTATACTGTTTGTTTCGTTAAATTGTTTCTTTCTGTCCGGAGGATAAAAGTGTAGACAGAAGCGCGTAGCGCCATTTAATTTATTTACTTCAATTTTTCAACTGTTGAAAAAAAAATGAACGATCGATATGTTTGCTTACACTTTTCTCCAACGGCCTAATAAAGCGCATATGTAAATAGTTTTCAGAGTAATAAAGGGCGTGAAGAACATTTCCTAGCGCAGATACGCCGAGAGGGAAAGTTTTTATTTGGCCATGTGGCACCGTGTAAATGTATAGTATTTGTATATATAACGCGTCGAGTCTACTTTGGATCTGATTGAAAGTGGATTTATAATTTTATCGATTTTCTAGATGATCACACGGAGCGATGCACTTGTTCGTTGACATAAAAATGTGAATTGTGTAATAAAAAGGATATATAAGTATGAAAAAATTATGTTTCCGTTCTTATTCGTCAAGACCTTACAACCGCAAAATACAAAATTCACTGATCGTTTAACTATTATGTTTAGCTATATGTGCTTTATTACAAATCATAATGCAAATTTCATTAATCCTGTCATAAAAATGAGACTGGTTAGAAGAATAATTGAATTCGAAGTGCATTATCAAAATTTAACTTAGTCCTCTGTCGAAATTTAATTTAACGACATGCAAAAGAATTTCTCAGAACATAGCCAGAGTCGAGTTCGGCTGGCCGGCTGAAAACAAGTGCGCCACTATTGCGAAATAACGAGGATAAGGCTTTATTGTGGGCTCGTTTGAGCGTCGATTACCAAATACGGCAAGTAATTGCCTTCATGGCCGAACGCGAGTCATGCTCGATCGCAATTATTTTTTTTACTAAACAAGCAATGTTATTGTAAGCCATATTCAAAATTCGTCTAATTTTCTACGAAATTAACATCCAAACTGTTCAATTTTAGAATTTTTACTTCAAAAAATGTTGAGCTCGCAAAAAACAATAACATTTCTTCTCGAAGTCGCTATACTAACTCAAACTAATTAAACTCTATTAAAACGAAACTAAAATAGTACGATGGATAAGCGTACTACCTTAACATCGAGAAACGAAAAATAGGAGCAAAATAAAGCTTTAAATTTTGTATCTAATAATAAATAGGGAAAATAAAAAGTGAGTCTTAAAAAAGGTCAGGTTCATCGCACTACGCCAAATTAGGGCCTCGCAAGTATCGCGCGGTACACGCGCGTTTTTACTTTACCTCGTGCAGCTGCGCGCCGCCTGCAGAGGTCGCGCGTTACTCGGGTGTGTCGTGTCGAATGGCCGTCGCGACTCGCGAGCGCCGTTCCGCAAGGCAGTCGTATCGCAGTCTTGGTCGCGGCTCGCACGTCTCCGCACGCACCGTCGCTCGTCGCCTCGTCCCTCTTATCAGTCTCTCATCTTCGCACCAAATTAAAACAGTGAGTTTCTACGCCTTCTGCAGCTGTCGAACGGTGATTGTTGTACTCTCGGTGCAGGCGCGATTAACCCGGAGGTGCGGATGTGTTTTGGAGGAGGCGGCCATTGTCGCGTCTCGAGCGCCAGCCGCGAGGAGTCATCCTCGCCTGGCCTCGATTTTCGCCTTGTACGCACGCTTATACCTACTGCGTTGGAAAGTAACTTCGGCTCGCGCGATCTGCTTTTTTTTTGCGCGCTACCTTTTATGGTCAAAAATGGGCGCACACTCCGGAGTTAGCCCGTTTAAAGCAAGCCGTTCACTCTGTTATTGTTATACTTTGGATTTCGTGTTGTTTACGTTGCGATTTCGGAGTCTTCCGTCGAGGACGACTCCGAAATTTCGTTGCATCTCTTCAAGAATGACTCACTCGAGAATTCGAAAGGCCATTTTTAACCATTAGTCATACTGATAAAGTTCAATGGTCGAGGCTAATTTAAAGTAAATTGATGTCGTTCGGAAGAATCGCATCGACACAGTGTTTCGATCTTGCGGACAATTCTTTAGTGTTTTATCTTTAATGACAAGTCAGACAGTGTTATTGCATTAAGTATCTTACTGCACGTAAATGATACTTAATTCACAAATATTTAAATAAAAGATAAAAATGGTTGACATGATATAATATTTTTTCTTGCTCGACTAAAAATATTCTCTCGAATCCATGTCAAAGTATAGCATGTCAATTCTGATTAGTCAGCTAATAGCCATAAGAGGTTAAAGCTTTCAATAAACTGCTGACCTATGCTTTCATTTCTGTCATCGATGGCTACGTCGTTACTCGCAGCTGTTCAAAAATTCTTAGGGTTTGCCGAAACATCAACGCTCCATTCCATGTCAATCGTTTCTTAGTGCTGTATTATTTTTGTCTTGTAACCGATGGTTCAGAATTTTCTCTTTTAATTATCTATAAATAAACAGGCCTCGTTACTACATGTTGGCAAATTAAGTCTAAAGATACTAGGCTCTAAATAATTTGGTCGCATTCTATAGTACATTCCTTAGAGAACAAAAAGATATTTATTAATAGAACACTATGTTTGTTTCAGAATTAAAACAAATTAAAGTAAATTAATATTTAAAAATTGTTTACTAGATCAAAATGTCATCTCGTAAAACAGCAGGACGTCGGGCCACCACCAAGAAGCGTGCCCAGCGTGCGACTTCCAATGTTTTTGCCATGTTTGATCAAGCACAAATTGCTGAATTCAAAGAAGCATTTAACATGATTGACCACAATCATGATGGGTTCATTGATAAGGAAGATTTACACGATATGCTTGCATCTTTGGGTAAAAACCCTACAGATGAGTACCTAGAGGCTATGATGAATGAAGCACCAGGACCAATTAACTTCACCATGTTTTTGACTCTCTTTGGAGAAAGATTACAAGGAACCGACCCAGAAGATGTGATAAAGAATGCATTTGGCTGCTTTGATGAAGAAAACAATGGCATTATCAATGAAGAACGCCTTAGAGAACTTCTCACTACTATGGGTGATAGGTACTTACTTAATTATTTAGTTATATTGAAAATTACAACAATAATAATAATTGTGTATTTGCTATTTATTTAATTTTTATATTTATTTGCAGATTCACTGATGATGATGTCGATGAAATGTACCGTGAAGCTCCAATAAAAAATGGTATGTTTGATTACCTGGAATTTACAAGGATCCTGAAGCATGGTGCAAAAGACAAGGATGAACAGTGAAAAATACCAAGACCTTCTGTAGAGTAGAGAATGCAAAAACTAAAAATCTGCCCTAAAATTGTCTATAAAATGGTTTTGAAAAGAGTTGTTACAAAAAGAAATCTCTTTCAGTTCATCATTGAAAGATAAAAAGGTTGGTCAAGTTGTACTAGCACTAAACTAACTGCCAATAAATGCAAGCTTCAACTTTTTGAAGCTGCATTTATTTTATAAATCCATAAAGATAAATCTTTTAAAATGACATAATTTGTCAATGTTGAATTATTTTGCATTTCTATTTACATAAATGATCTGAAGCATTTGATTTCTTTTTTAAAAAAGTAGTATTGTAAAAGTGCCTATTATAAAACAGGACAAGTATTATAGATTAGATTTTTCTGGGATTGATTGAATTTGGCTTACGTTATAAGCATTTTAGTTACTGCATCAAAGTTTGTAATTTTTGATAATGCAAAGAATGAAAGCGATGTAACATACGAACTGCAATTATTGTTTATTCATCGAAAGAGCGGCATTTGTATTTTAATACATATATAATATATTGTAAAATGTAACATAAATTGGATGAAATAATGATCCTTATTTACTTTTACCACATTGAAATTTCTTTGACAACTTCTATAACCATGAAATTCATCACGATTATCATACTTAAAACGATAGTTTAAATTAACAAATTGATAAGGTTTTCAACCGAAAAGCAGTTGTCTACCATACCGACAATACCCTAGTAGTAGTAGTAGTAGTAGTAGGGTAGTAGTAAAAATGTTGTTATACAAATTGTAAAATTTTAATTATTTTTCACAGATTATTGAATAATTGAGTAATAATAATTAAGATTAATTTAAAAAAGAAATTACTTAATTTTTGTAAAATAAGTTTATACTGAAACGATCCGCTAATGATTTTCTCACTGCACAGATTACCGTAAATTATTATTATCATGTGAAAATATCTCACACATCCTGCCAGTAGCTAAAAATAATTATCTGCTCTAAATTCTCATTGATACTAAAAATTTCTAGAGCATCAAAAAAACCCGACGCACTTGTTGCACAGCGGTACTTTCAAACTCACCAAAGTGCACGCAAGCAAGGAAAGCGCCTTTTAGTCCTTTTTCTTCCCTCGCCTTAGGCGCGGGCCTTTCTGTATATTGATAGTTTTCTAAAGTGTGCAAAAAAGAGTATTTGCTTTATAAGCGCAAACGCAAAGCACCAAGTAATGCACGTACCGTGTTGACGCAGATGCGCCACTTCTCCGTTTACAAGTACCTAAGAACGCTCGAAGATTGCGGAAGTGATTTCGCGAAAGTCTTCGTAAGGAGAATATAGAAAATAAAGGAGCTTGTTTAAAAATATGCAAAGTAAACAAATACCGGCTCGCCGTTCACTACAATAATTTCCCTTGCGAAAGAATATGAATTAACTAATTATTGTTATTGTTACAACAATTACATACAATAATTAATTATATATTTGCACATGCACTACGCGAGTTACAAAATCAAATAACAACAACATGCGGTCTTTAATTAAAGATCATATATAATTATTAAAAATGTTTCCTTTTTAATATAATTGAAAATTTGTATTAAAAATACATATTAAATTTCACAATGGAATAAATAGTCTAAGAAAACAAGCACAAAATGAGCAATTTTCATTGCTCATTATCCTTCGCAACGTATTGCAATTTAAATTAGAGTATAATATACTGCTATGATGTTCCGATAAAGTTTATAATCCTAAAACACTGTATTCTATTTTCATTAATAAGAGATAAAATGCTGTTTAGCATTGTAATGGTGCATGTATGCACCTGTACAAATTTATCGTACAATTTTAATATCGAGTTTTAATTTTAAGTACAACAATCTGTGACATACCCTCGCCTCGAATTGAAACTCGAAGAACAATTTAAAAATTTTCATGCGACGTTGCAAATATTTGAATTGTTCTTCGAGTTTCAATTTGAGGCGAGTGTACCTGTCTGAATAATACATCGCACGCATAATGGCTGCCCTTCAAACTCCGCTCCTCCAAAGCCAAAATCTTCCCCGAAAAAAAGTGAAAACTCGCAAAATCAGTGTCCATTAATCCAGCACCACAGGGTCGACAGGGTGGTGGTGGATAGGATATAGGCTCGCGAAGGAATATATACACAGTGGGATAAAATAAAGCGTGTAAAAGAAGCGAGACGGAGCGATCTCGTCGTGCGGAGTGCGTCTGCGCGCGCGTGCCCCTCTCCTCCTACGCGGTCGTCGCGCCGTCGCGGGCGCGCAAGAGAGAGATAAGCCGCGCGGCGGGCTGGCGGCCGCGAGAGAGCGACGCTCGTCTCTCGTCTCCCGCAGGGCCGCGCGCAACCCAAGCCAGTATCGTTCGCTCGCTTCGAGCGGCAGTCCGTCGCCGTCCCCGTGCGTGCGAGTGTACCGAGGCTCGCGCGCCACTCGCCAGTCCGCCCGACCCTCTGCACACACACACACACACACACGCGCCGCGCATCCAGTGCGCATCGCGCTAGAAGCCTTCTGCTCCCTCCGAGGGAGAAGAGCTCTCCCGGTGGCCCTCGAGCCAGACGCTCGCGCGTCCCGCGAGTGCGTGGACCCGATTCCCGGGCCCGACGCCGGGAGCCCGAGGTTAATTAAGTATACGCGCCCCAGGACGAGGCGATCCCGATCCTCCGGGCGAGCGCCGAGGTCCGACTATAGGGGGCACGTCCTGCGGAGGTGGGGAGGGAGAGGCGCGCACCCGCGGCCGCAGTGAGAGGATGAGAACCGAGCGAGGTCCTTCCGGGCCCGAATTGGGTGACCTCGCGGCGGCCTGGCAACAGCGGCCGGCCGACCTGGAAGAGTGAGCTTGGCCGAGAGGAGCTTCCCCGTAGACGCAGCAACCGCATCGCGCTCCGCACTCGGGCGAAGGAGGAGGAGGAAGCGGCGCGCGCCGACGCTTTTCGACACTCCACCGCCGCCGATCAGCTGTTCGACAGGGGGACGCGACAACGCATTTGTTTTCGCCTCGCTCGCAAGCTTCCCAGGTACGTGAGGCTTTTCCTTGAACGCGCCCTCCAGTGTTGCGGTAGGATAGGATGCTACTCGAACGTCTGTAGGGGCTACATAGTTCCTTTTTTTCCTGTTCCTCCGCCTGGCCTCTTCTCCCTACTCGCTGGCGATGCAGAAAATCGCGGACACTCGGTTGATTGACGTTTTTAGTTCTGAATATTAATGGAGAACTGGTTCGATGACACGATTCTACAGTGCCCTGGCTTTTCTCTTATAGCGCGGTACTATGTACGCGATTTTCCTCTCTTGGGCTCGCCTGGACGCGTTCGTTTTGTCGAGCAGTTAGAAAGCTGCTGGGCGGATCGACTCGGTTTTGTTTCGGAGTAATGATGCCTTTGTTTTTTTCTTCTCCAAAGCCCGGCTCGATTTCGAAATGCAAACTCGAGTCCCTCGCGGTTAATTAATAGCACACTTTGGATCGGACCTTCTATTTTCTTTCTTTTCCTCCTGTTTTTAATTTTTATGATTACCCGTTTGTAGAGATTTTATCGACGACGCAAATTAAAAACGACGTAAGAATGTAGACATATAAATTTATAGGCAATTAACCTACCACAGCCTTCGATTCATTTTAATTAAATTTATTTATCTAATAATACTCTAATGCACTGTAATCGCTAACAGTAACGATAATATTAGAAACGTTCCATGCTTACGGGCGTCTTTAAATTTCAATATACAGTTATCGCTGCAATTCATTCAACTTTCATTCGATCTAAACGCGAATCATAAATTCCGCCCATGAAAGCGCTCGAATCGCCGTAAAATCAGGCGAGCACGTAAGACGTAAGTATCCGTAATTCCCAAACGAGTCGGTGTAGATTACCGCCAGCGACGAAAAATCGTACCTGACGACTTTTCGCGAACGAATTAAGATCAAGCGCATTCCGAACGCGCATGGAGTTGTCCTGTTATCGGCCTGCGTAAAAGTCGCATTTGCATAAAAGCTCGGCGCGTGTGTACGCACTCGACCGGCTAATCGCCGGGCACATTGAAAAGCGGGGCGCCGGATTAGGGATCGGGAAATCTTGCTGACGCATCGACGTGAAGGGAAACGCCGTTTAAAGTCGCCCTTTATACGTTTTCCTTGACTCTCGAGGGATGCAGGCCCGACGCGGAAAGACTCAAGCCAATCTCGTTCCGAGCTTCCATTGTGGATTTGAGACGTGCGGACTGCTGCACGTGACGCGGCGGTTTTCCTGTTATTGTGGAGAGTAATGACGTAATTTTGGAGAGCTTTTAGAAATTTTAAATTAAAGTCGATACTTTACTCTATACTGTCACTATGAATTTAACATTCGTTAACTTTAAGTGAATTTTGTAGGCCACAGTTTCGTTTTGACGTCGCGGAGTGTCCTTCACTTTGAATTAATTAAGTCATTATAATTTCTTAGTATGTTTGAATTGTATACTCTGAAAATGTTAGCTCCGGAATTCCTCAAGTAAAATAAAATTGCTAAAAGAGTTCTCTATATTAATGTGCGAAAAAAGCACGAAAATTCTGCAATGTGAAACTTCACCTCGGCACATTTCAAGCTCGAATTAAACAAAAATTTTGCGATCGCACCAAATCACACGCACCATTTGTTTCGCTTCCTTCCCCGGTGCAAAAAAAAAAGTCCAACACTCGGATCGAACGTGCGTGGGAGCAGTGTGTACTTACTCTCTTCTGTCCTCTTTCAAAAAAAAAAAAAAAAAAATCAAACGTTCGCGAATCCACCGCAAATCGACTTAAAGCGGCACCCGGTCTCTCCGGCGAAGGTATCGCGTGTCGGCCGCAGTTGAGCGCGGGCGGTGTGCGCCCCCTTTCCCCCCGTCGGTCCCGACGATAATCCGCGGAGTCGCGCCACGCGGAAGACGGGGCTCCCGTAACGCGATACACCCGGACTCGGGATTATTGCGCAAGTCCGCGAGGAAGCGGCACGATCCTGGGGACCGCCGGTCACTCTGACGTAACGCGCCTGACCTTCCGAGAATCTCACGCAAGCGCGAGACCAGATGCACTCGTCGAGCTTCCCCGGTGCAGTAAGCTCTTTTATTGCTCCGAAACGTTTGCGCGCCTACAAGTGGATTGCGGCGCGCCGCGAATTGGGACGGAAACGCCGACTTGATTATCTTTTTTTTTTTCTTCATTCAACTTCGCCCGGTAATTGAGAAATTAGTTGCTGGCCGTACGGTTTTTCTTTGAAAAGCAATTTGGTCACTCTTCATCAGCTCTGTGCCAGTGATTCTCGGCGATATATTCTTTTTTTTTTCAAAGAGGCATTTAATCAGGGAGTTTTGAAAAAAAAAGGTTCGATCCAAATGTCAACCAACGTTACATCTTTCAATGTGCATTGTATAAACGGAGCGTAACTTGATTCTTTTCTGCATTTATGATTTAATTAAAATCAAATTGTCTCTTAGTGCTGAGCCGTTTCCATAAAAAAAGAACAGATTACACAAGTGATCGTAATAGGCCTGTAACGAAGAATGTAGCTCACACGGGCAACCTACGTCCGTTTCTTTCGCACACGTGTATTCCAGGTATTTCCGTACACTCAGCCGCTGGGTCGATACTAATTACCACTAACTTTTAGAGTTTCCATACCCTCACAGCGCATCGCTCCCCATAAAAATGAATGGTCCCCACTTGACTGCGCGTCGCACGGCTCTGATGAAATTTGCGAGCAATCGATCGATCGCCCCGCCGCCAACTCGCGTCTTCTTATTCAATTTACATTTAGCGAGGCTCACCCGTCGCCAAGCACTCGACGAAGGTTACCGCGAGAATTGCCCTTATCCGAGCGAATCGATAAGCAGCTATTTATAAAAGTACTAGCACCTTTCCCTAGATCTAACGCGCATTGCCGGCGCACGCGCACGCGGGGCTTCCTCCGGAGAAGGATCCGGGTTTAATTGGGGGCCACTCGACGGAGTCGGCGACCTGTTAAACCCGGAGCCGGCGGAGAGCGCGGCGGCCACTTGGCGCGCGACGCGCCTACACACCGGTCCTCGACGTCTGGTCCGCTCCGTAGAATGACATCGCGAGCCCTCGTGGAAGACCTTCTTTACGACTTGGCGTCGAAAGTAGGTATCTGGCCGGCGCACAACGACCGCGATATGTGCGAATGCGCACACGCCCAGGAGTCGCGTCGATGGTCGGACAGAGCCAACGGTCGAGCTTGAAATCTATTGCCGTGCACTGCGCTAAAATGCCTGCGCCGAGTTGACGCTTCGCGCTCGGCTAAAGTTTCGCTGCGAATTGCAAAGTTTCGAAATTATTAATAGTGTACTATACCTATAGAAGCTGTTTTTTTATTTGATAAATAAAGGTCTGTTTAACATTTCGATCTTTCTACTAGACATATTTATTTCGAATACTAATGAAGTGCTTTTAAAAAAATTTCTTTAATTTATTTTTTTGGCTATTTAATCAATTCATTGGACTAAATTGACATACTGAAAGTATGTAATATTTGTACTGAAATTATGAAAAAAATCAGTTTTAATTGAGCTTAATGGATGACACTACTCACAACGACATCTTTTCAATGCACGCCAGTTAGAAACTTCAAAAAAAAAGGTAGCTCGCACATTCCGGAGCAATTAAGTCCTTTTCGCTGTCAGACGTGAGAGCCTATTACTGCGGCACCTCGTTTTTCCGAGATCCCCCACTCGACGGCAAGAGAGAAAGAAAAAGCCGATATCGACGACCAAGTCAGTAATGATCACTGCGATTCCCGAGCGAAATAATCGTTCCAGATAAACTATCTGATGCACGAGCGCTCACCGATAAAGGGATAATAAACGGTCCGCTTCGCGGGCATTTAAAATTTATTATCGAAAATCGAAAATCGACGCTGCGAGATACGCTAAATTCGACCCTCGTGCAATACACCTTTATCATGCGATTATCTTACGTCCGCGACTCGTCAAGTCTGTTTGTCGAAGCACTGAGGAGCGCGCATTATCCCGCGAAACTGTAACTAATGACGGCTCCGCCTATATATGGAAGTAAATAGAAACGCGCAATATATCAAGCCGTCGTTGATTCCAGAATGATATCTAAATTGCGATTTGCAAAGATATAAGAATCCTGCCTCGACTCATTTCTCTTTAAATGAGATATAGCCTTATCAAAGAGATGAGCGCAATCAGTCTTTGAGCTCGGACGGAAGCACTCTATATGTATATATATATGCTATATATAATATATATTAAGTGAGTCTGCAAAGTTTGTTTTCGACGGCCAATAAAATGTGAGAGAAAAATTCCCTTTAATATCACATATTGCTTTTCTTCCCCGCGGCTTGATTAAAAATTCGCCAGGTTTCTTTTGTTCTCCTCGACAAAGAAAAAAAGAAGTGGCCGACGACGCTGCGGTCGGTAGAGTCCAGGGATTCTATGTCACTGTGTTAAGGGACTTTGCGTGTAGTAAATTACTACGTGCAGCTCCGTTTAGGATGCCGAAGTGTTCGCAGAAAAAGTCTTGACGAGCATACTTGATCGCGAATATAGATCAGTCAAACCTGTGCTTATATGTACTCGCTATAGATTGCAGATTTCATTCATCTTTTTCTCTATTATGTTTGTATAATTTGTCGACTAGATTTTCGACTGTTTCCGAAACTAATGGAAAGAAAGTGAAATGAACAGCTAATGCGAATCCGAAGAAAAAAAAATTAACTTGAGCAAAAGTGCAGTTTCTTCGATAGACTTCCAAGTAACGGTCGTAAGTGTCGGACAGGTATTGTGCAAATGTACTCGAGAAGTAGAATAAAATGTCACTCTCTCGCTTCGAATTCAATTTGTGTCACTTTAGTAGAAGCAAACTTCTTCGACTCGGTTTCTTCCTTTCCTCCATCATCCCGCTTTTCCTCTCCTTTGTTTCCTTCCTCCTTCTTACGATCAGTTAATACTCCTCGAACTCCTCAAACAGCCCCTTTAAAAGATGTATCAAATTCTCCATCCTTCGTTACATATTTTCCGGGCAAGCGTTTGCCGTTTGCTCCTGAATTTATATCGAATGCTTAAAAAACTCATACAAGAAGTCCTAAATCAAAAGCATCAGAATGATAATGAGAACGAGAGTAAAAGGAAATAAATAGGGCGGTAAATAAACAGGCAGACCTGTTAGTTTTCACGGACGTGTATAAAAAATACTTTTGCATCGATAAAAGACATCTAGCGTTGACAAGGGTAAACAGCCGGAATTTCTTATTTTACGCGATGCGAAAGAGAAGAAACGAGAGAAAGAAGGGAAAAAGAGCCTTTCTGACAATCATTTTCACTTTTACCCTAACGACGCGTCTCCAGCGGCGCGCGTGTGTACAAGGAAAAGCGAGAGGCTGGAGGTCGGAGGCCAGTCGGGAATCCAGTCCCGGGGAATCTTCTGTATTTCCGACCGATTCTCCCCTCGTTCCGCGCGTCGTCGCGAAAATCCACCCCACTCGCTTTCGAAATTCCCTTTTTTCTCCCTTCAATTTCTTTGTTCTTCATCGTGCGGGGGAACGACGCGCGCCGTGCGGGAGGGTGCCTCCCCCACGAGGGTTGAGCTCGCAAGCGCGGCCCGGCTCTTTCGCTTTTGTAATCACATTAAATATAAACGCGGTGGCGGCTCTCCTTTGCGATGGATAAAGCACGGAGAACGAAATCAGCGATGCCGCCGCGGCAGCTTGCGTCTAAGTTAATTGAGAACGAGCGACAAGTGGCTACGGTCCCATTCAATTTTTCACTGCGCGCAGGAGGGATGGGCCGTTGATTCGCGGATAATTTGTTTGCTCCGCGTCGACGCTGACGGCGAGGCCGACGAGTCAAGTCGGGAGAATTTCGCGACGCCGCCTCGGTTTAGTCGGCTTTTAACGAGTCTAAGAGGATTAGACCTCGTTCAACTGAGCAAGATCGAGTTAATTTTCTAATTAAATTTTCCGTAGACAAGCTTCAAGCGAAATTGGCGACTACCGACATCTCTTCTCCAATATGCACCTCCGTAAATAACAATAAAAAAAAATGTAAGAATAGCTTTTATCAATTCGACGGTAAGGAGGTGCAGTTTCGCCACTGACGAAAGTAGGATGGTCGTCGAGCGAACGAATTAGCATTGGTCGGAATGTGGAGTACGCAGACTCAGCGGCTCGTCATTCGTGGAACTCGCGAGTCTCGCCCCTGTTGCCGATCGAACGCCAAAACGGCGAGAGTCGAAGGCCGTCGCGCGCCGACCTTAGAGGCGCGAGGCGAGCAAATAAAGGCCTAGAAGGCGAGTAAGAGAGGGAGGAAATTCGAGGATGCAACTATCCCCCATGCGGCTACGGTGGCGGCGCGAGCCGCGTACTGCGCTTGCGTACCATCGATCCTACCCCCGTTGACGCGCACGCGAACGACTCTCCCCAGCGTCGTCGAGGCTGATTTTCCCCTGGCATTGATGGCGTGAGTCGCGTGCGCCGCTGCGAATGCCAGCGCCGTCCCGACACTTGCACTCTAAATTCCTCGCGCTCGAAACGGTCGCGGTCGTGCTTCGCCTTTTTCTTTTCTTTTTTTTTTTTTTTTACTCGCCGGGCTCGGCGCGGGTACCACCCCCTGGCCGCAGCTGGTGAGGAGCCTTGGCCAAGTCCCGACGAATGACCGGAATCCGGGACGACGCGCTGCAGTCGAAATCGAAGTTACAGCTTTGCTTGCCACTATTTTCATTGTTCGTTTGAATGTAACGCGGACTATTCGAATTTTTATTCAATCTCGTGGCAGATCACGGTGTATGATTTTTTTTTCTTGTTTAATTAATTGTATTTTAATTACAAATATTTTACTAAGAAATTAACCTTAATAAAACTACAGTAGACATCCCTTTAATTATTCATTCTATAAAAAAAAAAATTTATTATTCGAAAGTTATTCTAATTTGGATAAGCGTGACCATAATCACGTCGTTACCTTAAAAAAGCAGATGCCTTTAACAAACGTTAGTCACGTCAAATCGATAATTGACTTGATCTTTACACGCCCTCGTAATCTCAATTATTCACCGCTGATTCATAATGCATGAATAAAAAAAAATACGGAGGGGTTCCTTCAAGGGACGAGTATATTACCTGCGGTCTCGAGGCCCGGGACACTTTGCGCACCTCGTGGTATACCCACATGGCCATCGAAGAGACTATAAGCGACTACGCCTTCGCGCAACACGATTTTGCACGGGCGAGGTTCTCCCTCGTATAATGAGAGGCGCTTCGTGGGAAAAGCTTCTGCCACTCTGTGGTCGCGTTCGACTTCGCCGGGCGTATAACGCACGATGTTGCTCACACGCACTATTTTCTGCTATTCTCGTGACTCGAGAATAATTTTATAATCTTAAATTACACCCGCGCCCGGGCGACTTCGTAATTTACATGCGCTACTTTCCTTAGTGCATTCCTCGGCGCGCGCAGTTTCGCGCGTGGGCATGCACGATCATTTTTCAGCCCCTTCCATAAAAATGTCAATCAAGAAAATCGCACGTCTTGTCTTGGGCGTTTCAGAATTGATTCCGACTTGAAACACATCGTCGGTCTGGAGCAAGAAGGTGCCACCTCGGAATCCGGTTAGAAAAGGTGCCATCTCAAGCTCCAATTGGAAAAGTGCCATCTCGGAGCCCGAATTGGGAAAGGTGCCATCTCGGCCGTTTCAACCCCTTTGCACGGTTTCCGAGCGATCATTTTTTATTAGAAAGTTGTCTTTTTTTATGAGTAATCGAATGAAATTGATTAGAATAGGGAGCCTCGACTGCAAAAATAGTTATTATAGATTTTGTAAATATCGAGGGTGGTCCTGCTAATGAAAATCAGCCGTTTCAACCCCTTTGCACGGTTTCCAAGCGATCATTTTTTATCAGAAAATTGTCTTTTTTTATGAGTAATCTAATAAAATTGATTAGAATATCGAGCCTCTATAAGCAGCACACGGCCGTAAACTACACGGACTTTCTCATCTCCTTAACGAAAATGGTGTACTCTGCACCCAGTTGCAAATGAATTCCCGCTGTTATCGGGCGTGTATTTGCTCGAGTGTCTCGCAAAATCTGCAGTGTTGGGAAAACCAAGAAAAAGAACGGATGATCGACACGCCTCGCTTGAACGCACAACGATAGAATTCAACGCGCCTTGGAGAAGCCGCGGTTAACACTTTGGGAAAATTCTCACACCTCTCTCAAGGCCCAATCATTATTTATCCTATAAACAACACACTAATAATTTATCGCGAGAAAAACTTTGCTTAATGAATATATAGTAGAGTCAAAGCCTGCTAGAAATCGACTGATTCAAATGGGCGAAAATATTCGACAATCATATTTAGCAGAATTTTATTTTAATCGGTTCACAAAGGTAGAAAAGCTCCTTCAATACAATAAACTGCACGCAGTTGTAAAGCAATCCACAAAAGCTTCGCGTCTTCGAATTGCCAAGTTAATTAAAAGTGTCTTTCGCGTCGAGTGGCGAAAAAAAAACCGCGAAGCTCGGCTTTATGTTTGTTTTGTCGGGCGATCGATTGCTGTCGATCCTTATCAACGATTGCGTTCATAAATTCCGAAATTTTACAACGGCAGCGTCATAAAGAAGCAAACTGTGAAAAATACACGCGATCCCGGCTGTACAATAACTCTTCTTATCGCAAAGAACAAACTTTGACTTAGCTATACGAGAATTTCTGAATGAGGTAACCGCTCGTAGTAAACAAGTCTCCGAATACTCCGTTCTATTGGTGTCTGTCAAATGCGTTGCAGACACAGTCTAATTTTTTTTCGCATACAAACAAATTTAAAAAAAAAAAAAAAAACGAAATTTTCAACAGCAAAGTGTAAATACAAAGTGCCCGTTTTCACACTGGAAAATCAGGCCTTGGTGAAACGCATAGGCGGGGCGTGCTGCTCCCTCCGTCAGACACTGGCAGTGAAACAGGTTGCCTCCACGAGTGAGCGTCGAAAACAATCCGAGCCGCGAACTTCACACACGAGCGGGTATCCGCGCGCGCCTCCGCATAATCTCACCGGCAAAAGAGAGGAAGGGTGCACGCGTCGGGCAGAAAGGCCGTACCTAATGAATGGGACCTGCGCCCATCCTGTGTCGACTCTCTTTCTCTCTCTTCCTCGTTCCTCTCTAAAAATAACGCTCTTTTTTTTCACCGCGAAAGGAGCGCCTAATTGCGTCGCTCATTGTCCAACTTGGTCGATGATCGGAGTCTAGCTGGCGGTGGCGGCCCTGGGGGGGGGATGAATCGCGCGTCTAAATTTGGAAAGTGACCCAGGCCAAAAATTCACGGCGCCATCAACGACAAGCAGGCGAATGTGGGTGAAAATGCGCGATCGCGTCAGCGCGACAAGTCGCGGCATTAGGAATCACGCAATGCGCTTCCTCGAAACGTGCAGCCCCGCTCTCCCTGGCTGTCCCAGAATTTTAAGACGGATTTCAGAGCGGCGACTCGCGCAAATTGAGGCGCAGGAATTTTCTGTCTTGAGCTACCGCTAATAATTCACTTTCAGTCTCGACTGTTACTCATTGCGAGATTATTTTTCAAAATTTACTTTTTTTTTCGTCTTTGATTATTTCTACTGATTGCTTATTGATGTTTGTTGATTAATAGAGAGAGGGATGTAAATTAGGTACTTTATACTCAATTAGAAAAATAAAATTTTAACTACCGAGTAAGGAAAAAAGGACTATTGCAATAGAAAATATTAGCTATTAAATTAACTACACAGAATTATAATGTTAAATTAAAATGATATGAGCAGCGAGGAGGATTATATACAATCAAGGCAAAAGAAACACGCATGAGCTTGAAAAATCGGTCTATTTTTCATTTCAGTATTCGGAAAATCAGAAGAAAGCATTTAATAGCATCGCAGCTGAGCTTTAAAAGAGGCAAGCAAGCACTCTGTTAACGACCCGACGGCACGTAACTCATTTTTTCTTCGCCGAAAAGGGAATTGGAAAAAGGCTGCGTGCATGCGTAATTAATTTACCGAGTAATACACCGACGCGCTATTAATTAACCTTTACCTCCCGATTTATCGTCGCCGCGTCCGCGATTCCGCTCGGATCGCGCCCGACGCAGACATAGTCGATGTCTCGATCAATGGAGTTTTTCGCGGGAAAGTGCGGTCGCGTGGTGAAAAGCGAGCGAAACGACCGCTGGTAATTCGGTGTCCCCATCCTCGCGGGAAAGCGGGCGTTTGTACTTGCCGGTCGCGTCGCTCGAGAAATTGTCTTGGTACACTGACCCACCGTCCAGCGCGATAGAAATAAACCTGGCACATGAGAACTTAGACGCGCCGCATAGAAACATCCGAATTCCACTCCCCGAGCGTGTGACTCTGTACGCCGAATAACGTAAACAGAGTCGTTAGCGAAATTAACGTATTAACTGCATAAACTCGAAGCATTTTCAATTTATATTAAATAAATATATTTTTAAATTTAAAAAACGATTCTGCCGAAAATTGTCTTGCTATTTTCTTCACATCGATGAAATGATTTTTTTTTTTAACTGGTCGTAAAGTAAAAAGTATTCAAATGAACATCCATGCGAAAAATCGTTTTGTCGATGGAAGAAAATTAGTCAATTTCCAACAAGGTTAACATTTGAGTTAAAAAAGGACTACTATAGCTGCATTAAAAAATAGTTTTTCTTTAAGGAAGGATACTTCGATAATAAAGACTGCATGAAAAGAGTATAAATATATTTTTTAACAGAAGACAATCTTGTGATGTAAATTGAATTTTATTCCGATATCTTACATTTTTTCGAAGTTTCAAGTTAATCAATGAAACGTATTCGACGAGCTATTCCAGAATATAGTTATTTAACTAATAATGAGATTGGACGGTGTAGAGTGTCTAATAAATTCTGACAAGGTGTTCGCACCGCCTTTAATTGACAAAGAATGTTCCGACGAATATTAAGCTGATTAT
>JAWWEN010000048.1:6875782-6899074 GCA_035582955.1 Sycophila texana | reverse complement strand
CTTCAGCCAATTAGCGCGCCGCCTCAGCTCGCGCCTCGCGTCCTACTGGGCGAGCCCTTCCTACACGCTCCGGGTTACTCCGAACTCCTCCGCTCTGGAGTTCTTCCAGCGAATTCGCGAGCCGTTGGAGTTCAACGAAAGATTAAAAATAAGTAAAATAAAAGTGCTTTTAGGAAAATATTCTACAATAATAAGATTGAATTTAAAAAAAAAAAAAAATGAAAGCCCGTTTAAAGACAAATAAAATTACCGATCGACCCAATTCACTTTTCCCGGCGGACTCCACCCAATCGTAAAGTACGAAGGACCCTCTGTACGATTTGCCATTCCCTGGGAAGCCGTCAACACCAAGCCGATCGATCCAATATCGCAATCGGCAAGTCGCGTCTCCCATACTGGGTCACGGTTATCGGCTGAATTTGACGCCGCGCCTTTTGCGCTATCTCGCGCGAGCAGGGAAAGCCGTCCACGTGCCCTCCGCCTTTTTCGGCCGATACTTTGCGCAAAGCGTTGCGCAAAGAGCCGCGAGGTGCACGCAACCTTATCGGCGAGCGTCGGATAATCGTCCGGCGTTCGACGCGCAATTTTTCTCCGTGTGTACCCCCTTCTCTTCCCTACGTACCGGCTTATCACGTTTTTTAATGCCTTACGCTGTTGTATTGCATAGCCGTATCTGTTTAAAGGCGCGTCGAGTGCTCGCGGATTTTCGGTGGGATCTTCCCGCGGGGGTTCGTTTATTGTTTGAATTTTTTTATGTAAATTGCAGTTAGATAATTTAGTGCAGAAACCGATTACAGGAGTCTAATGAGTAATTGCGTCATGTAGAAGAGGCGCGAGATAAGAATAATTGGGATTACAGTAGTGGTGTGGTAAGAACTTGATTTGTAATGATTTATCTCGGTATTACGTAAAACTGGCTTTAAAATAAAATCTATTTTGTTTTAAAAACATATAGTAGTTGTACGATTAGCGACCTCTGATTAAAGCTAATATAATTTTTTCCAAAGTTTACGACCACTTTTGAGTATACATAAAAGAGTTCGAAAGGTTTCTGCAGACGCGCAATTTTTTCGTAATAAAACAAAAACATAAAAATGTAACTTTGCAACGGAAAATATGAATCCAGTGGTTGCTATACAAATATTTACGCAGTTACAAACATAAGAACGGGAAAAAAAATTAAAAGCGCCCAATCACGCTCCCTTCATGAAAGAATCTCGCACGATTCGCATTAGAAAAATCTCGCGGAGCTAATCCAGTGTGACGCGTTGGGGATCGGCGCAACGGGAACCCGGGCGTAATAAAACCACCCGCAGCGGTGCTCGCGTCGCCCATACGCCTCTCCGGTGCAGCCCCGCGCGCCCGGCGCAAATATTGCGTGCACGTAATACGCGCACCGGGGGTAATCCGATCGTTTCATCGCGGGCGCAATTCGCCGACCCTCGTTTATTCGTCCCCCCCCCCCTTCCCCTCTTCCCCCTTTTTCTCCGCATCGCGCATATCCGAGATGACGTCAGCCCAACGCTATGCCTGCCGCGCTCTCGGACCTTGACTGCGTGACGCATAAAATTTCGTCGATTCTGTTTATCCGGCCCTCCTCGCGCTTCTCGCACTCACTCCTTCGCCTCCTCTATTTATAACGTTGCTAAACGTACTGTTTGGCAGAATTGGATTTTTCTTTTTTTTTTTCTTCCTTCCGCCCCAGTAATATACGGCTCGCGTGTTGTTGTTTGCTCATTGTGTGCTTATTTTGAGATGACGGGCTGAGGTTACCGTCTGATGAGAAATAGTATACACTTTCCAGCGGGTGAATTTTTTTTATTACCCCTTACAGGACACGAAAACTTTTTAAGCGTGAGAAATCAAATTCAGGCAAGGACTCTTTTAAACGATTGATAAGTTAACTCAAATGATTCTTCTTTTCTAATTTTCAACGTATAATTATGCGAATAGTAATTTAAATCATGAATTATGTGGACGAGAATGTAAACTAAATTAAAAAAAAAATTAAAATAGAAAATATTTGGTTATTAATTCAGGTGATAAATATTCGTAATTACTAGATACAATCTATTTTTGATTATATTGAAGTTTCGAATAACTTTGGATGTATAAGACGTAGAATTGCAGAAGAACGCTACAAGATCGATTTAGCTGTTTGTTCAAATTGGATGATGGAAGCAAAACTTCGGCAATCCTATTTTATCCGGACTCCTTACGCTATTTATATCGATACGAAAAAAAGACCAGGTGATAGGAAATCGCGGATATACATTGGCAACGTGGACTGGCAGAAAGCCACTCGCGCAACACGTGAATAGCCAACCCACTCCAAAAAAAAAATAAGTCGTATCCAATCCAGAATTTACCTCGAGTCTCCTCTTTTCCTTTATTCACTTTTGTTTAAGCCTGCGATATGAGGGGATTTGACGGGATAAAATTAAACGTGTAAACCAAGCTCCGAGCACGCGCAAAATGTAATATTTGTCAACGCAAATAGTTACGACCCCGCCGCGTCTGAGGCACGAGCCTGACGCAGGCGGAAATTAACTGGACGCTCAATTACGCGGGTTTTCTTAAATGACGGTCTTAAATGCCGCTTTTTATTAGCTCAAAGCTAAAACGGGCCCGCTCTTGCAAGCGTTCAATGATCACGGGAATATTTAATAATCCTTTGAAAAAAAATTTTATTTTTAATTCAGGATGAAACTCATTCTCCTGCACGTTTACCGTTTAAATTTTGTGTAGAGCAAATCACAATCAGAAATCTCGTTATTTATCATTCGTTTGCTGCGAAATCGTGCGAAAATTGAATAAAAACGTAACTCGATAAAAAACGTCTCGTATTTTGATTGCCTCAACTGTACGATGCCGGTGTATAGAGGGACGAAGATGCGAATCTCATCCTCGTCGGTCGTCGGAATTGCTACGATGTAGATTATGACGCCCTTGATTGCTTCTAGATGTCGACGCCGCGCTCTCGCGCCGAGCCGTCGACGTGCCGTAATTGGCCGTAAATTACAAAGGAGACCGGCCCGAATTTAAAAATACCCCCGTTTCTAACGACGTTTTTCTCATTGACTCAACGTGAGGTCACGTATAGAAGCTGATTTACGGGCCGATTCTTCATACACCCGCTCCACTTGATTTCACGTCAACTCCCGCGAATTTCCCCACAGATCGGCACCTCTAATTGCCCGTAACTCATTCACCAGTTTGACCTTTTTTTAAAAGATTCCCTCGTCTATATTTAAGAAAACTCAGAGAAGAAAAAATAAAATCCGAATCATCGTGCAAGAGAGCGACTCGCCTACACAAGCAAGGCCTTAGGGATCTCGAGTTTAGCGAACGTGTAAGGTAGTCATCACTTTAAAAAAAAAAGGCAAAACTCATCTCATCTCGCTTGAGAAAAGCTCAAAATTGCGCGCGCGCGCGCGCACGGCGGGGGCGTTTAGCGCAGTTTAGCGCGGTTAATCGGCCGGTAACGAGCGCATTTAGCGCCAGGTGCGGATTCTCTTTCATCCCCACCTCCTTCCCCTCTTCCTTGTACTCCGCACGTGCGTATCGCGCGTCGATCCGTGGCGGCCACGCGAGGGGGTGTGGCGAGCGCGAGTTGAATCGCCTTAAGGCTCGTTTCGCTTTTAGGCCGGAGACGGTAACAGGCGCGCTGCGGAATGGTTGCGTACCGTCAATCTTTATTAGCGCGTCGACGGCCAATTTGCGAATCGCCGCCCGCCGACGCTCCTTTTGTCTTTCGTTGCGTGCTGCTGACTGTGATCGACCGACCTGTCTCGAGTGAGACCCGAGGCTTCGGCCACTTTTATTGTTTTACCGAGGTTAATTTGTTATTAGCGCGACACGTTTTCGTTTATTTCGAGATGTTTACGCAGTAGCTTATGTTTTTCTTTGGAGCTTAAAGAATTCACATTCTCGCGCCGAGTTAAATATGTTTATTGTGGTCTGCCTTGGTAGTGGAACTCTTGTTGCCAGAAAGTGACTAAAATTGTTTTTCTCTTTCTTTTTACAGTGAAGGCAGAGAAAAAGTGCGCGTTTCGTTACTAGGGCCTACTCCATTTCCGTCTACGCCTGGAGTTCTCTTGCTAGAATCAATAGGACCTCCGATAGACATCATGGCAGCTAGTCCCGCGGAACTTTTGACCGCCCACACCGACCACACAATTCCCACGTATCACACACAAATCAGGTAAGCCATTTTTTTTATTTCCTACTTTAAAATTTTTAATGAAATTAAATAGGCCTTTTAAATCTTAAACCCTACCAGGAGAAAAACTAGATGTTAATTATTTTTGCAATTCACGGAGCAACTCTTACACCGAGAAAATTGAGCGTCGTCATCGTAGAATATATATCTTCCCGAGCACTCGCAAATACACTTCCGCGAGTTAATAAAATTTTTTGCTCTTCATTCAGCGGTTAACCGTTACGATCCCGTCGAACAAAGATAAATAAAACTTTATAATTAGCCGGCCGGACTCGAGAATAAAGTCGGACGTTTTTCCAGCGTCAGGGATTGATCCATCGTCACAATCGAGATTTAGTAAATTGCGAGTTCAGCGTCGATAAAAAGTAATGCACAGAGTGTGACGCGGTGTTTTGCGAGCGGCCGCGTGTACACGCCAAGAGCGGCGTAAATAATTTGCGGTACCCTGGAGAGAGAAAGAGAGAGAGGGTCAGAGCGAGAGCGCGTCAATAGGCCGGAAGCAGCGCACAGCCGGTGCATCGCCTTCCCTTTTCGCCCATCGAGGTGTGAAATCCCGCTGGCGGAGCCTCCCCCTTTCCACGTAACGTCGTTTATAATTACGCGCGAGGGAAAAAAAAAAGGAGAGCGAGTCGGAAAGACAATAAAAACTGAAAGTCGACGGGGGAACGAGGTTGATTGAATGGACGCGGACTCCTCCGGGGCGCGATGAGGCTCGATATTAGACCGCCTCGACACTCCCACCTTCTTATCTATGGCTTATATCGACGCCGCCGACGTCGGCTTCCTTCCGTGCCTACCCAGACGCCGCGCTAAATTGAATGCCTCGCGAGAATTTCCGCGGATACGCGATTACGTGCACACAATGGTCGGGTCGTTTGGAAAATGCAAGCAGACACCGCGATGCTTTTATTCCCCCGCGCTATATTCCTATTTTTATTCGGTGATTATTTTTTTTCTTTTTTTTTGTCCGGAAAGGATTCACTTGACGATTTTTAGAATTTATTGCACTATAATTTGCTAATGATTTTCACAGTAGCTGACATTAATTATTGTTTAGTTTAACAATTTTTTACAATAATTATTTTATTTAAAATCTCTGAGGTACCAAAGGAAAATACGTTTCGCGGCACGTACTCGTTACGTAAGTGTCGTATGCGTAAATTTCACAACAGCCGAGGAAAATATGCCAAGGTTGACTTTTTTCCAGCCTCTTTAGCACTACGGTGCGTACACATTTGCTCATCAATGCAACTCCTTTATTCTATGCTTAAGCGTTCAATTTATCTCTGCGAGCGAGCAACATTATTAACAATATTTCCACTGTTCTATTACTCCAACCGAACGTAACACAATGATTAATTAAAATTTACTGGCAAAAAAAAACTACTGGCACGCATTATTAAGTATATCGAATAGCTTACAATCCTTATGCCGCGTCGGGAAAATGGGGCTAAAATTCGATACTCTGCAATTAATTAAAGAACAACAACGAGAGAAGGGGGGAGCTTTCACCTCGGACGAGTGGAGGAGCTACCGTAGCTTCATAAAACAATCGGGCAGAAAATCGCGTTCGCCGCAGTACCGAAGAGAAAATGTGAAGCGCGAGCTGGCGTTTGCAGGCTGCGTTCGAAAGGCGCGGATACTTTTAATAATGAGGCAGCGTTCAGAAATAGATTCCAATATAGATAATGGGCAAGCCGCAATCGCCGTGTCTATTCGAGAATCGTTTATACTCTACTTGATTTCAGTTGATAAGGCGAACGACGGGATTAACGGTTTTTAAAAAATATATATAAAAAAAGTGATATAATAATTAGTTGTTGGTTGATTTTCTTTTGTTTTGTCCGGCTATTGCCGAGCACGATCTACTTACTACTTCAGAGCTGTAATGAAAAGCCATTATTCATCAAAGCGATAAATGAAACCCTCCGAACAACTCTTGTGAATTCATTTATATTTGGATTAAAACGTACATAATCTTGATAAGAGGAGATTCTGGCTTTCAACGAGTCAGTGAAATTCCTCGAGGCGGTAGATCAAGAACCGTCGAAAAAGTGCTCCGGGCGATTCCCCCCCGAAGCCAAGAATTTATTAGACTCTATTTCCGGAAAGCACTCGTTCCCCATTATTCTTTCGATAGCCCAGTGAAGGGCCGCTCTCGTTGCTTCTCCTCCCGCCCTATTCACCGCCGGGACGCTCCCGGGTCCGTCGCAACGACCCATTGACGCGCACCTCCAAAGAGCCCCATGCGGTCCCTCTTGCGAGGGAAAAAAAAATGACAATGGTTATATGCGCCTCGCGCGCAGGGTCGGAGAGTGTACACAGCGAGCGAGCGAGACGAGCGGATAGACGGCGAGCCGGGATCTGGCTGGCGCTGCCGGTCCGCGCGGGGTGGCGGCGGGTGGCTGGCGCGGGCGGAGGATCGATATAGCGTGGGTGGACGCGCGCCGCGCGTACGGATACGCGGGCGACGGAGGCGCCGCGAGCGACTCGGCTCGACTGGGATCGCGGCGCGGCCGCAGTCGCGCCGTCGACTTCGCCAGCGACACCAGCCGAGCAGAGGTGCTTGCACACGTCGCGCTGCGATCACCGTCGACCCAGTTGCGCCCGTCCCCGAAGAAGAGCAGAGGCGGAGCGACCAAAGATAGGCCGCGGACGCGCGACCGACTAGGAGGACCTGCCTTCGACGTCAGTGGTGCAACCCTCTCCGGAGGGCTCAGGGAGTGTACGACTCGTGGGTGCTCTGAGGTGCTGAAGTGATGGACTTTTCGCTGCGTCGGGGAGGAAGACGAGGAGGCGTGGATCGCGACTCGAAAGCCGACGCGGCTGATCCGTGTGTGCGTGCGTTGAAAGGATTCGGAGTGTGCCAAATACTTCGAATGATCTTTGTTCGATCGAACTTTCTAGTTAATTGACGGAGAAAATCGTTTACGGCTCGGTATTAAATTCATTAATTTCGGTATCCGCTAATTTTCTAGAAATCGGTTTTAAGCGATGTAATTGCTTAAATCTTAACGATTGTATAGTTGGAATTAATACGCAAAGAGCGCTGAAATACCGAGTGTAATAACGAAGAAAAATGAAATCGATAAGAAAGTTGGAAACCTGTAGTTAAACATTTCGTTGTAAAATTTAATATCAGTTACGCGTTCGTTAAAAAAAATCCGCGAATAAAACGAATCAATAATAAAAGAGAAGCGTATTATAGCACGACGCATATATAATTTCACAAAAGTAATAATGGCTACTTGCATTCGCACGCAAGAAATCCCGCGAGCCAATAAAAATTAAATGGACGCCCGTAAAGAGCGAGAATGGAAACTGCGTTAATTTGGCAAAATTTTCCGTCGATACTGCGTACCTTAGCAGGAAATGGAAATAGATGTGCGCACGAAGAATGTCATGGAAACTCGCGCGTTCGCCGGAAGGAGCTTTTACGACCAGAGCACCAACTCCGCGCTCGGGTTTGCCGGGGATTAAAAGAAGGGGCCGCCGAATGTGCCAACCGCGACAATCACGACGAAATCCCGCTGGCCAGCCGTCCTTGGACGCACCGGCATCGTTCGGTCGCTTGACGCCCTCGCGCTGCGAGTAACGAGGTTAATTCGGCTTAACGCACCCTCACCGGCCAAGTCATCCACTCGCCGTCTATTGCCCTTCGCTGCGATCGCGATAGTCGCCAGCGCGAGCTTTACTTGTTGCCACTCACTACTTTTTTCAAATGATACGTCGAAAAAGGAGACTCCGCGAATCTCAATAACTTTCAATTATTCTACATTCTCAGAGTAAGAAAGATAAGAGAATTTGGTACATATTTTATTACAGCGAGAATTCTAAAATTGCACAAACTCGATTTCCTTTAACATTGTTTCTTTGCGGCCGACAATATATTCGAGCATCGAAAATGCTCGCCTCGCTCTCAAGAATAAAGCAATTAAGAAAGAAAAAGGTTGCCGCAATTAACGACAAATTCGACTACTCACTCCCGCTCATTAAAAAAAAAAATGCAAAAATCAAAGTTGAAAGCTTTCAGGACGAGGTCCAATATTATGCGCGCGTACGCGAGTGTCAGCCCTGACCTACATCGAGCAAACTCGGAGGGAATAACCCTCCCTCGACGTCCTGAACTGCAGGAGCTGCAGCAGCGGCTCTCATTGCAAGCCGCGCGCGCGCCCTCGAGCCAACCTCCTTTGATCCGAAATTCAGACTCCCTCTCGCGAGAACAATGAGACGGCAAAAACGTCGCGTTGCTCTTTTCTGGCGTTGATTAGACTCGGTATTGTCGTGAAATTAACTCGGTTTAACGGAACCGCGCACAAAGTTTTCGCCGGAAGGGAATTGGAAATTTTCTTTCGGAATAAACTTACACCATTTGTCGTTGGTAAATATAAAGATCATTTACGAGTTAATTGTAGAAATTTTTCTATATGACTATATTGATACAGTTAGGTATATTCAAGTCATTATGTCAATTCTTGGATTACAAATAGTTTCTCGTCTTCACAAGAGAGTTAATGTCGATTTAAAATCGAGTCACCGCTTCGAAACACCGTCGATCACATTTTTATTCACGGTTCGAATTAGACGCTCCCAACAACGTGGCTTACCATCAGTCACCGCACGACTCAGATACAGTTAGAAACAAACGCAATCGAGAATCCATTCATACCGCGAGCACAACTTAATAAGGAAACACCTTCTCATCGACCGGCGCGGCACGATTATCGGTCGGCGGCCCATCCCAGAGCGGAGCTGCGCCGTACGCGGTCGGGAAGTCGGCTAGGAGAGAAAAAGAAAGAAATAAAAATGAAAAAATTCATCGCCGGCGAATCGATCCGCGAAGTCGGTCTCTCGCGACAAAAGGGTTCCTCCATTCATCTCGTCCTCTCTGGTTTCGCGGGATCGATCCGCCGAGTACACCAGACGGTGTCGTTGCACCCTGTCGGAAAAGCGACGCCGCCTGACTTTTCATTACCGAGGCTGTTTTCTTTCCTGTTTTCTGCGCGGTGAACGTCGTTGGCGGAAATTCGCGGATGGCATTGTGCTCGAGTCGGTAATTAACAGCTCCGCGTATATACTTTTCATATCGTCGTAAAAGGAAATGCGTGTTTTTTTTTTAGCAGACTAAAGCAGATGAAAATTCAACAGTTATAGGGAGCGGTACCGAGTTCAGACTGATCTGATGAATATTCAAATTAACGATTTTCGCTTTACTTCTGCGATAAAGAGAATTTTATTCCCGTTTTCAGAGGCTAAACTGCAGTTGTAATTTTCGCTTAATGGTTGGAAAAGTACACTGTTCGTACGATCGGCGTACTCGTGCAAGTAGTTTGCATGTCGAACATGATAAGACGACTCGCTACATATTGATGTCATGCGAATATATTAACGCGCACTTCCAGTCGTAAAATACGAAGTAGGTTTTCAAACGAAATAACAAACTTAAATATTTATAACTATAAAAAGAAAATTAAAGCTGCATAAAACTTGGAACGAATCGCTTGAAATAAAAAATACTTCGAATTACTTTCTCGTTTCTCAATAAATCATCGGCTATAAGTCAACGGGGCGAGAGCGAGTCGCTCCGTAAGAAAAATCTTTGCGAAGCGCAAAATTACAAGCTCTAAATTATTGATCGACAGCATAGGCAAGAGCCGGCGACTGCACCGCCGTGTAGTCTCGCCGTAAAAAGCACCGTGTGCTTGCTCGCCGCGCAGCTCAATGAGCCGGGAATATACGGGTCAGCACGGTCCGACGTCGAAAATGGGTCGAACGTCCTCGCGGGGAATTAACGCGGTTAATCGACGCGCATTAATCGTGACTCGCGCCGCACGACTTCGATCCTCGCGATTCTCGCCTCCTCGCGGCTCAGCCTCCCGAAGAAAGCCCCGAGGCAAAAGCGAAGAAAAAAAAACATTCCTTCCTCTCGTTTCAGCTCCGACCGGAGAAGCTCCGAAAGAGAGCGAAAGAGGAGCGTTCAGCGGTAGAGAAAGAGAAGGAAGGAAGGGGGGCAGGAAAGAATTCCGCGACGGAAATAGCCAGCACTATGGGCCGCAGGCAGTGAGCTCTCTCTCTCTTTCTCTCGAAAATAATCGACGCGATACGCCGCGTTCTCTCGTTGCCCCGGCTTGCGGGGGGAAGCGATGTAGCGCGCGCCAAGCCGCACGGAAGTGCCGGAACAGCAGCGGCCAGCGATGACGACCACTACGCACGGCGGCCACGTGTACTACGTGATCAAAGTGCCCCGGGATGCCAAAGATGGAGGCGGCGACGTCAACACGAGGTACGTGCGCCGGGCCACGAAGATTCACCTTATACTGGGTCGCCACTGAAATAGATTGATGGCTCCTCCGAAGGCGCCGCCGGAAGTTACGCGGATTGCAGGGCGGGGGGGAGATTCGGCACGAGAAAGCGCCTCTCCGACGATTCACAATTCAAAAGCTCATTTGACCTCTTCCTTTAGAAAACACCCACACCATATTTTTAAAAAGAATTTCATTTTCTTTTATTAAACCGTTATTTAATAAAAGTTTATTTTTGCATAACGATCTCTATATTCTTCGAAGAAATCGGGCTGCGGGAGCGAAACGTAAAAAATCGCTTACGACTTCGAATTTTATATGCAGTAAAAGTAAAATTTCGAACTTACTTCATTCTGTTCTGAATACCCAAGCATTACTCTTCTCATGAGAGAAATCTAAGCTCCGAGTGTACGAGTACAACAGTCGGTGGCGTTCGAAGTCGGATTTATCGACCGGAGAGCATCCGCGCGCGCGCGCGCGCGGACACACATGCAACTCTGCGCTTTTCGGAACTGAACTTTGCCGCGAGTTCGCAAGGAGTCAACGACCCCTTTCTCCCCACCCTTCTTTTTTCCCTAGAAAAGGGCAAAAATCGCAGGAGCAGCCACGCGATTGCCTCTTGTCCCAAATCCGATGCTATCGTATTATCTTTAGCCCTGGACGACTTTGCCGGTGGGCTAGTCGCCCAGATCTGCGGTATGCCAGAGAAGCCGGCCGAAGACTATATAACACCTTTCTAACCTACATAACTCGCGAACAATGGGATTTGAGTTTTCGAGACGATGCTCCACTGACGTTTTCTCGGAAAGCTTACGACGTGATTATCGATTTTTTTTTATTCATGCACGAAGCTCGCTCTCGTTTTCAGACGAGCTTCGCTGTAATTAATTTAAACCGGGGATGGTTAAAATTTAAAGTTGTTTTAACATTGAGAGTTCGAGACTGACAATGAGAGGCGACTATTGATTTTCGTTTATCTGGAAATAAATGTACTATTTACGGATAAAACAAACAAGTTCGATGCGTAAATTATGTACTAAAATGCAGGATACATTAAAGATTCCACAGTACTAATGTAGATGTGCAAATGTCAGAGCTAAAAAAAAATTTCAAATAATTTCAAATAATCACGTATTGACAAAACAAAATTCAGTAGGCTTCCGACTTATAAGAAAAAGGAAACGAAAGACAAAACGAGGAAACAACTATCCGGTTTGAAGCGCAAGTCATTAAGTTTGAGCGAATCGATTTTCGCCGTCGGCCGGTAAGGTCAGACGTCGTCGTACAAGGAAGGCACCTCCGGGATACATGTTGCAGCCCCGGGGTGAAGTACCTAGAGTTGGCATATCTCCTCGCGCTGACGAAGTAGCCCTAGCGTGCGTCGGTTTTATGTCATCGGTCTATAACCCCGAGGCGAGCTGCTTGCATAGCCGAGCTTGGCTCGGCGCTTCTCCGCTGCACAATTATGTGTACGCTGAGGCCTATAGCCTCCTCGCCTCGGCCTCTAATCGCCTTCCGAGAAAGTGCAGCCCCCAGTCTATTAATAACCGATACCTTCGCCTTCTCCCACCCGCTGACCTCGTCCTCGCAAGTTTCCGCCTCGAATTTCGCCGATTCTTTTTCATGCAAGATGCAGGACTTTGCGGGGATTCGCCGATGGGAAACGTTTATGCAAGCGCGCTTGCAGGTGAAATTGCGGAAATCCACAAAAGTCGCGTGCGAGGCTTCGGAGACCGTGGAATCGTCTTCTTTCATTATTTCGTGTAATGTCGTTACCTTAACCCAGCTGCGAGAACGTTAAAACTTTATTAGAAGGAATACGCCGCTGGCCCGGAGCCAAGCATCCGAGACTCTTCGTAGAAGCTTTTTTTTTTCAGAAAAAGGCAAGGCGTTTTCAAAAAGGCTACGAACTTTTTAAAGGCGACGGGTTGACATTAGTATAGGTAAACTCTGAGCGCCTTACGGCAACGAGATCGTAAATTTATGAATTAAAATTTTCGAGCTCGGGTCTACTGATATAAAGTTAAAAGAATTTTCTCGACGTCTAATTTATAAATTCAACCGAATTGCACGATTTTAACGTATGCATAATAAATTTTATATGCCGTCGTAAAAAGAAAATAGCAAATGATCAGAAGGAAATTATAAAAATGGAAAACTTTCAGTAAAAATAAAATAAGACAATTGACCGAAAAAAAATAATAAACATTTTAACTTTTTCTAGAAACGTCGGTCTCCCTTCAATTTACCATTTCCTAGCCGATAATGAGGTCGGGTCTACGATCGGATTGAATTCTATACAGTAGCACCGCTGGCCATCAATACACTGCAAATATCCCGATTTAGAACAACAGCGCGACTTGCCGGCACCATAAAAATAAACGAACGAACACTTATTTTTGCAGAATATATACAGCGCAAAAAAAAAAATAAACGTTCATTATAATTTCATTGACTTTAAAACAAGTGCTACTTTTATATCGAGCAATTAAAAAAAAAAAAAATTCCACCGTCTCAACGAACAGTTTCCATTAACTTGACCCAATTAGTCAATTTCTCCGGAGTAAACAGCTGGCGCAAACTATGCCACCAGTGAAAAGCACATCTTTCGGCAACAGCGCGGCGCAATTTACGATCGGCGTCCGATCACGAGAAGCACCTATCGCGCGGCCATTTCGAAAGAATCACGAGCGCATATATACGGGTGCTCTCGAGGCTCGCGCTTCTCTCGCGATCACAGTTGAAATATGTTAAACAACCGTTTGAGGCGGAGGCAACGGGGACGCCCCGCTAAAAGCGGAGACTGACGTAACCCGCGCGTTGGCTGCTGCTGAGTCCTCCGCGTGCGTGCACGTGAGCCGTTTGCTCGTTAAATTCACCGGTACAACGTGAGGCTCGACTTGGTGTCGCTTTCAGGAGCCTCCCACTTGTCATTTCCACGGCTTTTATTGATCTAAGACTGCCTAAGCTGGTTATGATTGGATTAATGAAGATTTCCGAGAGTAACATTGCGGGACTGCTGTGTTTGAGCTATTAATAAACTTCAATCGGTGTACACGTTAATTTAGGAGTATTGATTTCTCGTAAATAAATATCGTATACAAAGGAACTCGTCAAAGTTTGTTATCTCTTTCTCATTGAGTATTGAAAGAAGAAGCAGTGATTTACACTGTTGTAATGACTTTTTCCGGTGCGTTTAATTAAAGCAATTCGTAAAATTACCTAAAACAACAATTAAACTTCGATAAAATCGTTACGTAAAGCTCCAGTCGACCCATCATCAGAGCTCCAACAAAAGAAACGCTTGTTTTTTTTATTTCAAAAGCGCGATAGTCACGCGCGGCTCCGCGTATAGTCGACGACTTTTTTTCGAAATAAAAAAAACTGCTCCCGGAAAAAAAGCGGCGACTAATGCCGGTGTATCTCGTCGAGCTGATCTTAATTGCGGCGGGGCGGGGGTAATTAGAGGCGGCTCAATGTCAGCGCGCGCAGTTTAAAAGTCAGTGTCAGTCCGCGCGCGGGGATGTAGGAGTGGCGCAGCCGAGAGGCGATCGTCCGGTACGCCGGTTCATTGCGTGCGAGCGTCCCATTCATTGCATCCGTCAATTTCGCCCGTCAGATTCATGCGCGTCGTTCGCGCATTGTGCGCGAAATTCAGCGTCGACACCCTAACGCGCCGGCGCGACGCCGTTTTATTCGGGAGATTATCTGCATCCTTCCGTGCGAGTGACGCGAACTTCTCCGGCGGGAACTGCCGCCCTTTATGTTTGACTTTCGGGGGGGATGGCGATCAATGTAATATGGAGTATGAGAACCTGTTGGATGAACTGACGAATTGGATAGTCGGTATTCCTTTTCTTATTACCTTTGCACAGTCGTTACGATAAATTTTAGCCAAATGAAAATGCTGGTAAGAATAGGCGAAGAGAATTTTGTTTTGTGAAATGGTTATTGCTTTGAAAACTATATTACCGTCTGATCATTACGATCCTTTTCTTATTATTTTTATAAAATGAAATTTTTGTAATTATTCTCGGTGTAGAGTACTGTGGTCAAAAATTATATAAGAGTATTGTACTTTGAACAAGTACAAAAGTACAGAATATTTAATATCTAACAAAAGCAAAAGTTATAGCCTACTATCAAGGTTACTCTTTTACACTTTTTGTATAATTTAAAAAGACTTTGAATCTAAAGTCATACTTTCTAAAATTTTTAATTACTTTAGACAAAAATTGACACTATCTAACATAATATTTGTATTTCAGCACGGACAGCGGTTGGGACAACCCGTTCAGGCCGGACGGCGACCTGTCGCGGGAGGCGGACGAAATCGTGGAGCTGATAAAGGGCGGCAAGCCGATAACGCCGACGCCGGGTCAGAACGCCCCGGCGCTTCCCGGCTGCGAGCGGAAATCGGCGTCGGAGCTCGACTCGAGCAGTCCGCTCCTGGACACGACGAATCTGCGCACCGGCGCCTCGCCTCAAAACGGCAACGCGCACAGCACGCCCATCAAGCCCTCCGGCAACCAGCAGCCTGTTAACGAAAAGGTCAGCCTCGGCGGCGCTCTCGAATCATCGCGTGACGTCGCGAGGCGCGAACGCCGCCACATTAGCTAATAATTTCGCTCGGAAGGGACACTCCCCGCGGCACCGTGTCGATTTTAATTAGCTGTCGCCGCGGCGCTTTGTGCTTCGGATTAGCGTGGAAATTCTTATCGACGAATTGTCGGAGCGATACTTTTCTTTGCGAATTTGTGAATTCATTTTCGCAAGAAGTTTCATTTTTAAAGCGAGGCGTTTGCACTTTATTTGAAAAGCCGAGTAAATAAAAGTCAATGCTAAATGTATCTTTGGCTTATTTTATGCACGTATGCATTTATCATGTTTATTGCTCGCGCGTTTCATTTGTAAAGTATTCCAAGAATTTTTTTCAAGGTTTACGTGACATTTCAATATACAAGGAGGCGAAGCCATCCATTTTGTTAATTTTTTTTTTTTTTTTTTTTTTTTTGTAAAAGTAAATTACGACTTTTCGAGAAATTACCATTATTTTTAGAATACGTCCTTACAAGCTACAAGTTATGTAAATGTCATTGATTTTCCGAGCAAATTATCTCAATTATACTAAAAACCAGTATCGACTAAGCTTTAAAAGTACGTAACGTGCTATAAAGAATAAAATAAACTCGAGACTTCTGTCAAGTAAATTTGAAAGTAACGAAGAAACATTTAGAACACTGCAGTACAAAAAGTTGCTAAGAAACTTTCTAAATAGAAATTGAGTAGCCTTCACGAAATAAGCGAGACTATAGTACAAAAAGAAATCTCATTGTCTTTAAATTCTATAAGCTTTTCGCGAACCATACTCCCTTATATTTATATAAGAACTAAATTAAAAACATATACTAAAAAACCGTATACCAATATTGTAAAAATGTTTCAGAGTACGGCCACAGTGGAGGTGAGTCGAGTGACGGCCCAGGGACCGGGCGACGCGTCGCAGGTTGAACACGTCACCCTGAAGAAGAAGCCGAAGTGCAAGTGCTGCGTGCTGCAGTAACGGGTGTCAGGCCTCCCGGGCGGCGTCCCCGGCCGACGCCTATCACAAAACTCCTCTCAGCCGAGCCCCGAGCGGACGGACGACTCCGCGTCCCGGCCTTCTTTTTCGACTATCACTCACACGTTCACGCCGCGCCCCAGTGGCCATCCCGTCTTCCGCAGCGGTTGCACCGCACAGCAGGCCGGCTCGCCGCGCCGCGGCGCGAGTGTGTAAAAATTGCGGAAAAAGCGAAATGAAAGAGAAAACAGAAACACGTGCGCGTGTGTGTGGATCGAGCTCGCCCCCCGCGCGGCTCCCCACCACCATCGTTGGGAGTCTATTTGAAATATATTGTAGATAACAAGAGAATACAAGATACATAGTAGCTATCTATAATAGCTTAAGTGCTTTTACTATTGTGGTTACTAGAGAAAAAAAAAACAAAGAGGAGAAAGGGCGAAAATAAAAGATCGGCAAACGGAAGGAAGGGACGCAGGATCGCGCGGAGGGGTGAGGGCAGTGCGCTTCCCCCTCCTCGGCCTTTTTCCAAAAGAATGAACAAATCTCTTCCAGCAGCGTTGAAAACGCACGCGAAGGAGGCGGGTGCGCGATCACGCGGTGGCCCGTCCCAGCACGGAGAGACTCTTGTAAATATATGACGAAGAAAAAAAACTATTACGATTGTAACGTGAAACTTTGCGGTCGCGAATAGGCGAAAAGAATGAAGCGTGACGCCGTGGAGACGGAGGGAGCAAATCGAGTCCGGTTTCCAGAGTCCTTTGGATCTGTCATTAACTTATTTTCCCTCAAGCGTTGTGTTTGATCGAATCACTCTTCTTTTTTATTGTCGTTATTAATTTTTTTTCGTCAAACGGAAGGGAGTGCGCGAGGCGAAGATCCGCGCCAGGTTGCCCCTCCGTACTGCGCTCTCCAATCGCTGCTAGTGCACAAATTAACGATGTAAAACGCAAATGAAGGAGGCGTAAGCCTCCGCGCAGACGACAAAAAGCGGAGATGAAGGAAAAATTATGTAAGAGCGAGGAAACTCGAGCGTCGGCTCTTAGGCAGCTCTCCTTTGTATTGTTTAATCCTCCGACCAATCATGCAAGCTATTTTAGATGAGGCGCGCACGCAGATGTTTTTATTTATTTGTTTCTTGTATCGTTCGCTCGATGAATTTTATTTTACTCAAATCGCGTACATCTCTTATCTTCGGCCCCTCTCGCTCGCTCATTGCCGTACTCGTCTCCCCGACCGACGGAGGGAGTGCACTTATCGTAGGCCCAGGTGCGAACGATCGTCGAGTTCTCTGTTTTTATTTTATACAAAGTTAATATATATTATATATAAAACGCGACGCGCGACTCGATCCTTAATCGACACCGCCGAGCGCGTAAGTTTTCCAATTTTTCAAGATTCTATTGCAAGTTAAAATCGAGGCGGGCGCTAGAAGGTTTGATGCATCGGGTGCCGATTAAGAATGGAATCGTCCTGACATAAAGAACTAGATGTGTGTTTACGCCGCTGGGTTCCTTTCACATTCGGTACCAACTTGTCCCGCATCGTGCATAGATATAAATAAATATTACGTGTAAAGAGTACGTGTACACAGACTGGCATCGATACATACATAATATTATATATTATAATCTGAAATCTCTATATGTATATGTATATACATAAACGCCTAGACTCTTTTTAAGCTGTCGGATTTTTTAATTACATGTTCGGCGCGACGACAAGCCAGCTTTACTTTAGTTGTCACGTGCCCAGTAACACACACACACATACACGCTTAATGAAACGAATGAATCCGCAAAAAAAAATTCATTGAGGATCTTTACATTTTAGAAATTTAGTAAGACCTGAAAGACAACTGACATGGCCGTACGTGGCTCGATTGGAGTCTGCCGTCTGTTTGTACCTTACGTACAGTTCGATCAATTAATTTTTCTTAGCCGTACCAATTCAGCGTTCGATGATAAAATTAAATTGTTTCCTCAATGCATCGCATGTAGAACAGGGAAAAAAATAATTGTACATGTGCAATTCGTATAATTCAGAGACGCCGAGCCAACAGCGCGAGCGTCGACGAGACGCCGTGAGGGATCTCAGATACGCTACGAGAGAACAAGAGACAGTGTCAGAGAGACGATAATCCTTTTTTTAGCGAGCAGTGTCAAATCAAAGATTTTTTACCGATGAATACAAGAGATATTTAAAAAATAAAGCACGTAAGAAAATAAAATGAAAAATTTCCCTGAATTTTAGAATATCGACGAGAGATTATGCCACGCCTGCCGCTACTGCTACCTACCCTTTTTCGTATGAACGCGCGTAGTTACGAAAAGTAAGCCCTTGATTTATACATACCGAGGAAAGGATAAGAGAAACTAAAACTGAATAAATCAGCGACGATGGTGATGAGCAAAATAACGTGTGGGACATGTAATTACTGTTCAACAGTCAACGTGCGGATAATGAGTGGCGCGAATCGATGGATAGGTGACTATTTACTATTTTAGATTTCTAAGTTCCAGCGGATGTTAAGATACTCGCATGAGAAACAAACTGACATTTTAAAAAAAAAAAGACAAAAGTAAATACAAAAAATATACTATTGTAACATCTGTCCCGCGCAACTGTTGATTCTGCTGAGCTTACGGATATTAAACGAATATTAAATGTCTTGTTAAAAAAGAATCGTTTACTTTTTTCGTCTTTCTTTTTTCATACCCGAGTTCTTATCCCTTCACATTACCATAAAACTTTCCTTCCCTGCTTTCTCAGTGTTTGCAAAGATAACATACATTGCAGTAGTTCTGTACTTTCTTCAGTTAATGCAGCTGGTTGAATTAAAAGTTTCCAACAAAACTGCCAGAAACTTTTCATTTACTTTGAATTGCTTCTCCAGCAACACACATTCTTTTGTAAATTCAATTGATGCATTTATAAATAAATTTTTCAAAATTTTTGTAAATTTATATTAAAATACAATTGTCTTATTCTTTTTTTAAAAATATGTAATTAAAGAAAAACAAATATATTTTTCTTGTTTTGATTTATATAAGGTTTACTTTATTATTGTTGCGTGCGTTGACAAAAGGTGCTTTTATCACGGACAACTCGACAAAGGAACAATTAATGAATTCGGCGAAAGCAATTATGAAATCAAAAGGTAAATTTCTCAATGATATTTATATTTCTTCCAATAAGCAAAATCCTGCAGGTTGCGCCATTGAATCAATAAACCCGGCAAATACAATGGACTTTTAATTGCCCGCGCGTGTTCGTCGAAACTTAAAAAAAAGGCCACCTTACATCACTTGGCAGAGGGTTCGGGTAAAAGTACCGCGGCCCAGAGTGAAATAAAATAATAGAGCCGCATCACAATAGCTCCGCCGCGTAAGTAAATCGGCTCGCGGCATCTCGCGAATTAAACCCGCGCGAAGCTCACGCGCCGGGGGGAATCGAGATTGAGGTGTATGTACCTGCGCGGGCGAGTGGAGCGCTATGCCAGCTACCGGGGCCCGGAGTAAAAGTCGCGGGTCCACGGGTATCGGAAAAATGCGGGGCGAGGTATCAGAGGGATCGTCGCGATTCGCCGCTCTTGTTACCCAAACACGCCTACCCCATTGAAATTTTCGAAGGGAATGGCGAGAGAAATTTGCGGGCTTTTTTTCTACCTCTCGTTGTTGGCGATATCGTGCGCTCGGATCAGTAACGCGGATGCCTATCGATTTTTCTATAGTCAGCCGAGATTCGGTTCTGTAGAGCGGGACACCTTTTTTTTTAAAGAAAGTTTCAACAATTACAAAGCAGGCGTGCCCCTCTTTTTTTTTTACGTTATAAAAACTTTATTTCAGCCAATTAATTTGAAACAATTTTTTATTTCACGAACACTTAAAATTATTTCTAAGTTTCCTACATAAATTTATGAAAAGGCACATCTTTATCTCATTGATTATTTTGTAAATGATGACAAATACTATGCCGCGCTTGTACATAAAGCAATAATTCGCACAAGTAGCAAAATAAAGTCAAGAGTCATAACATTTCCTTATCTCTTTGCTTACAATCAGCGAGTAACCGTACACGTTCATTAAGACGTCATTTACCTCGCATTAAGCCACGAAATCCCATAGCCAGTAGTAGCGAACAAGCAGCATATTAAAACCGATCGATATGCCCATTGAATCGAAAAATGAGTCATTACATCATTACCCCATCCGATTAATACGAAGCAACTCCATAAATCAGTAAACACCAAGTCAATTATAATGAAAAAGATAAAGCTGCAGGTAATTAAAAAAAAAACTCCGTGCTCATCCGCGAATCCCCGCGCACAAAGGGTAAATGAAAAACCTCCCGAGCAAAGTCGTGAAATAGAGTTGTAGGCCGAACAAAGAAGCCTAGGCTGGCTCGCCCTTCGCGCACCTCCGCCGCGGCATATAAATCGCGTCCCGGGAATGTGGGCTCGGTGTGCCCACGTCTCTCTGCGCGCATGGAAAATGTCAACGGGCGACGCATCCCATTACCCGGCGGCGGAGTTCAGAGGTCGCGCTGAGAGCCCGCGAGCGCGCAGATAAATCGCGACCGATGTCAAAGGGAGCCCGGCGAATAATTACCGGCGCGCGTATGTGCGGCTTATATGGCGAGCGCCGCCGACAGCGATCTCAGATGGGTTATCGGCGCGGCCGTAAGGTCGTGGCGCTCCGATGAAAAGCTCTGGCGCGCGCATTGAAAATTTGTCCCTTCTTTGTAAGAGCGGCGCAGAGGCGATGTAGGTACCTCCTTTGTGCCGTGCGCGGCTATTATGTGCCCGGGAGGGTAGGCCAGAGCGAGAAACGATGGGTTTCGAATAATTGTGCCGATATATAGCCTCTTTATCGGCGCGAGATTGAATATTTAAAGAGGCTTGCGCAAGGAGACGCGCCGCGGGTAGTTCATCAAAGCCGACAGGTGTTAACACTTGCTGGCTTTTTCTCTCACGCTTGATTTACTCCGACTAGATGATAGCCGATGATTCCGGAGCTTTTTTTCAACTTACTGTCTCTACTTATTTTATTCATTCTCGTGTTGCCGCGTGTATCGTTCAATGTAGAAGAACATTATATACTTGCCTTGATAAATGTAAGGAATTTAAGCGAGCGTTTTAAAATTAAATATTGCGAATGTAGCGATGAGAAAATTTATTACAGTTTATTTTTATAACCGTACGACAGAAGGAAATCAGTTTGACAATTTTTATTTTCCTATACAACGCGTTAACGTCCGTTACCCTTCGAAGGTATATTTATACGCACGCGATGTAAATGTAAACATCATGATTATTAAAATAACTTGCATTATTTGAAGTAATAAATAAGTATTTTTTTATGTAATTCTTACATATTTATTACCATATTGTTCCGTAATTTCCTAAGTACTTCTTGACATACAACAAATTCTTGTTCGCTCACGCTCGCCAGGTGAATTTATTTGTTAAAATTTAGATAAATGCAAAATAGATGCACTTAGTCGTACATATGCATCCATGCACCTATATATTAAATGGGCATGTACACTTATGCAATGATGCACTTGGGAATTTACTCAGTCATGCATTTCTACGCAAATGATGAGACTTGAAAGTTCAAAAGTTAAAGGGGCAAGGAGGGAATAAACATGCGTACGGGTAGCGTTATATTTAATACAGAACTCTTAAAAATGTGAGAAAAATGTTTATTAACATTGCAATTCAATCACTACTTATAGGAGTATCCAACTCCTAGTTCCACCTAACTTTTTAAAATATTATCAACGTAATATGGTAATAACTATTGAGTTTTTTAAATAAATTTCTAAATTTCTAAATAATTAATTTATATTAATTATAAATAAAAATAAGTAGATTGGTATTTTAGTTATATGAATTCTTATAAAGTTAGATAACTGTCATGAAATGCTTTGTAGAAAACATTTATATGAATCATGGAGATTAAAAAAAAAATCTTATTGTCTCTGCAGAAAAATCATTGTTTATCGCAGCTGCTGTGCATATACAATTAGCCACCGTATTTCCAGCAAATCTCGCCTCATCGTAAGATGATACCGTGTCTGGCATTGTTACAATAAACTCTTAAAATTCTTACAACTAAAGATAAGAACTCTCCTTACAGCCATATAAATACCGTCGGCTTTTTTCTCCGCAACGCTTCCCCGCGTCACCTCGAAAACGCGACTTAAGAATTCTCATTGAAACCTCATCGGCCGTCTCATCGGCGAGTCTCGTCTCAACTCCATCGAGCCAGCAACGATGAATTCGACAACCGAGAGGAACCCAATTATGCGCCAAAACACAGAGAATACACCGCGGAGCGCGATGTGGCGTTATGTAACGACAGATGGAAAAAAAGGAGGGTCGCGAGTGTCTTTCACCTGGTGGAGAAAAATCGTGATTCGAAAATGGGAATAAACTCGTAAAGGAGTGTATGAGTGCGCGGTGTAGATGCATATCGGAACCCGCGGAGCCCGAGCAATAATCGCATGTGTGCGAACACAAGGCTGAGGGAGAGGGGGGCGCGAACATCGCAAAGGTATATTCAGCCGCGGGAGAGAGATGTCCCTTGGAAAGCCACGGGGGAGGGTCGGGCCCCGTGGGTATATATAAGTGGCTGCAGTCCCATCGGCCGAACGGCAGGTGCTAACTTCGCGATTTAATTGCGCTCGGGCGAATATGCGCGTGGATCGCGCGACGTTCTGATCTAATCGGCGGCTCGTTTTAAAAGCTACTAAGGAGGCGACATGGGCGCTGTGAGAAGTCGACGATTTTTCGGGTTTACGGTAATGATGGATCGATTGATTAGTGATATAAAATTACTCGTGAGAACTTTGTTCGGGCGAACGATGAAGATGTTTTGGATTGTGACTTGATTATGGTGACTTGTATAAAATTCATTTATAGCGAATTGTAATTTTCAAAATTTTGCACTTTGACCTAACAAAGTCACACGAATGCCGTAATTGTGTGCCTCTTAACAAGTGTGATTTTATCTCAAAATGAAGAGCCATCATTTTAAAGGCGAAAATAAGCAAGAAAACAAATTTAAAAAACGCTGCCAACTGCACTGGCACGATGCTTTCTCATAGAGATGTCTGCATCTCTAGTTAAATTGAGAATTATCCATCGTTTCGTTCAGAAGTTAGGAAAATTCAAAAATTTTCCAAATTCAAAAAATACAGAA
>JAWWEN010000048.1:6864002-6875682 GCA_035582955.1 Sycophila texana | reverse complement strand
ATATAACATATTTCTAGAATATTTAATAGAAAATATAAATTTTATTATAATTTTTAATTTTCAAATTTTTTTTCAAATAAAAATTTTTAGGTATAAACCCCCTTTAATTTTTTTTAGTAGAAAGGAACACATTAAATTTGATTTAACTTATGACACACCTTTCATATACCTACTTCCACGGGTCTGAATATTACGAGAAATGTGAGAAAAAAAAATACTCACAACAGCCGCTCATCCGCACTCGGATACTTTTGATTTCCTCAATAAATCATAAAAAGTAACCAATTTTCCTTCCTTTCGCTCGGCGTATAAACGTCCTTATGGCGTTGAGTAACGACCGTAAAAATGTCTACGTAAATTTTATGAAATTGGAGAAAATTTGTGTTTTAATCCTAATTGCAGTCAATTAAAGTCATTTTGAACTGGTGTCCCAATGTGCGTTAAATAACAATGGGATTTCAACACTCCTGCCCGCGCTATTTGCGCGCGGCGAATGCGCCATTCTCATCTCGCCAGTCGCAAAATTCTCGAGCGTAGTTCGTTGCTCTCGTTAAAATCCACGGAAAATGTATCCAGTGCGTGATCCATCGCTATTCCCGGGAATACTTGAGAAAATAGACTCGACGTGGAGCTCGACGCTATAAAAATAGAAGATTGTGCGCGTAGCCGCTTCCGAGGAAACGACCTTTTCATCCCTTTCATCGCGCTCGCAGGAGTGAACTTTCCTCATTTTCAGGCCGCGCGACAAGCCGCGCCCTTCCTCGCATAATTAAGACCAATTAATATTCGCGACTCGTTTCCCTCCGCAAGCATGGTCGTGTCCCGGGCTCGTCGGGGCTCGCTAAACTCGTCACCTCTCGGTGAGACTTCGCGCACACTCCACACCACCTCTCTCCCGCTTCCACCCAGACGGGGAAAAATCGAATATTCCCTCTGCTCTTTTCGCTTTGCGTCTCGGTGTCAGCTGCAATTACGATATTACGGGGGGGATGGAGTGGGAGTCACCGACGGCATATGCGGGGGCAGCGCCGAGCAACGGAGAAGAATTTTCACTACATTATTACTGCGATTTTCCTTTCTTTAAGCTTTATTAAGCATTTTCAATGGGATCTATTGTTATCGGGCTTGTATAATTTGAATTTAAAAAAATTAATTAAGAACGAGATATTGTTTTATTTTGAGAGCGGCGTAAAATAGAATATCTGATTTAATTTATTAAATTATTGCGTGCGGCAAATTTTAATAGAAACAAATTAATTTAATTTTGATTATGTTTCAGGATGGCGTGCAATGTATAAATATTTATTTTTCTTTTTGTTTTTATATGTTTAATATTTTTCACTGTAACATAAATATTTTCTGTAAAAGTCACAATGCCATTGATTTATTTATTGTAGCAAAAATAAAATTTTATTGACTATATTACTTTAAATATAAGCCAGCCATTTTTCTTTAAATTAGTACAAAAAGCGCTGCAGTAAAAGATAAAATAAAATATAGTGGTTTTGCCATATATTTTTTTTTTAAACAGTTTTACTAAAATAAATTTTAATTAAAAGCAAAGTTTATTTTTTTCAGTTTTAGAAAATAAATAACCACGTTTATCCCATACCCATGCAATTTTACCCTGCGCCTTTTTGAAATAGCATCGTAAAAAACGATCCTCTAAATAAAATAAATATTTATTTTAAATTACCACCCTAGAATTCGAAGAGCCCCTATCAAAGCGAGACTAAAGTTCAAGTCAAATCCTCAAAATAACGAGATACATGGCCGCGATACGCAGAGCCGGCGCATATTAACTGCTCTTGGCAACAGCCGTTCGAACGGACTTATACCAGGGGTCCCGACCCCTGGTCCGGATCGTAAAAAAAAAGGTGAAAGATCCCGGGAAAACTGTTTGTCTTGCAACCAGTATCGCCGGGACTAACCCCCTCACGGCGGTGGCCGGAGTAATGACGCTGTAGCAATTTCCCCGGGGCGCTTAGGAATGCGATTAAGCGTTGATGGTTTCCTAAATGCAAACGAGCCCCAGAAGCGAAGCGCGGAGGAAAACGAGAGTCCACCCGGTTGTCGCGGGCACCGCCGCTCACGCGCCGTTCTGAGAGTGGAGAGAAGCCGCATCGGACACCTCTCGGGTCTATCGCGAACGCCCTTTCCATTATACGAGCTCGTGTGATGGGCAAAAACAAAAACCGCCGATTACTTTAGCTTTCGCAGCTTTGTTTTTGTGGTTACAATATAATTATGTAAATTTTGTTTATGCGGAGGTATGCGGAGAACATTTCTTTGTTAAAAATTCAATAACTAATTTTACTGTCCTCGCGGACTAACATTATTCGAAAAATGTCAATAGTTTCATTGTAAAATTTTGAAAGAAATTATTGTGTGATATTTCCAATAAAGTCAGTCTGTGTAGATAATTATAATTAACTATTGTACTTTTTAGTAGATCTTTTCTCCTCGTGTATATTTATTTAGATGTGTATAAATGAGGATATAATTATGTTTTATATATATGTTCACATCATATTTAAAAAAACACAAATGATAAAAAATCTAACAATTTTTTTTTAATTTTCAGGTGAGTCCACAAATACCAGTCTTTATCAGCGTGTAAGTTTAAAAATATCAATTGATTTTTTGTTAAATAATTTATTAGTGAGATTATGTAGAAGAGAGTACAAAATGATACCTCGCAAAATTTTATTATTGTTGTATTAAGAAAACGGTAAAAAAATTAATTATTTTTAAATGAAAAATGCTCAGGCAAGAGAAATATTTTCACTTTAAATGTATTTTTAATTTTTAAACTCATAGTTACAAAATAAAAAAAATATATAATTCTTTTCTGCGTCGGATTATTAATTATTATTAATTAATCTGTGAGTAATTTGCAAACGACACATCGCATCTAATTCGAACAGTTAGCTTTATAAAAATTCGAATGCCCGCCAAATGAGCGATGACTGTATAAAAATCATTAAAAATGGAATAATTAAATAAAATTGAAAATCGCCCTCTGCATTATTACAGAATAGCGTGCGCCATATAAATATATATACTCTGCAACAATAATACGCAGGTCGCACGAGCCTAGTGCACTCGAAACGACGGCAGCGATTTTTCACGAGAGGTTTGGAGTGTGTATAAAATTGAAAATCGCAGGCTGCAGGCGCACAAGCGCATCGCATTAATTAATTACAATTCTTTCAATATCCACAAGATCCGACAAGGGAGAGGGACGCTATACGAGTGTTGCGTGTGTGCGCGTGGCGTCACGTGCGTCCGACCGACGAAATCGAAACTTTCCCTCTACTTCCCAGTGTAGGATCGTGCCCATATTGATACGGAGTTTATTATCATCGTTTTTCTTCCATTCAACGTTACACCAAAATTATCGATTATTATGTGTTGTATTATAAGTTCGTTATAACCGCAACAGAGAAAAATTAATTTAACTTTGATTATATTTCTCAGGACGGTGCAATCTAAATATTACATTTATTAATTTTTATTATTCATTCGGATACTTACAGATAGAAAAAAATGAAATTGCTTTATAGAATAAGTAATTATAACTCTTTACGCTATTCAAAATTACAAATACGTAATAATATGTTATTGCTTTCGTTATCATCAAGTTATTAACACTTTGAGTGCGATAGATTTTAGCGGACCGACTTCAGCCGCGTCTGCGTGCGTTTCGAAAGGCAAAAAGCATCCCCGGTGGAAGATCAGTTTAGGCCTTAAATGCGCGAGGGTGAAAAACAGTCCCGGCGCGAAAGTGCGTACAAGCGGCGCGAAACCGTCATCGCCCCGATTAATTAAAGCCTCGCGAAGCGCGCAGCGGCAGTCAGTTCAGCTACTCGACTCGTCTGGAGTAGTCTGACTCTCCTTCCCTCTCGTTACTCCTCTCGCGCCCAGTCATTATTTCCCTTTTCTTTCTCTCCAACTTCCGACCGCTTCCCGTCATCTTTTTTCTCTCTTCATCTGGCGTCTTCATTCGCCTCGTCGTAGCTAGCGCTCTCCTTTTTTTTCCCCTCCTACACTGTCGGAAAATACTGCATTAAACTGCAGCTTCCGAGACAAATTTAATTTCCCAGTGTGGAATGATGAGATAACTTGCCAAAATATACGAGCTCGCCTAACGGACCGCATGCCGAGGTTTAATGGTTTCCATAGTAGTTATTTCTAATTAAATTAGTTTGTACTTGCACGCTGAACTTAATGTAGAGTTTTCTTTGCTAAGTAATTTTGCCTTGAGGATTAATGTATAATACATACTTTTTTATTATTCTATATTACTCTCATAATGTCAAAGAGACGGAGAACATCACTTTATTAGAACAAGAACTGAGATAATCGACTATGTAAAGTGACTTAATTTTTTCTAGAATACAATGACTGTTACTGGAATGATATAACTTTTCGGTTTTTTTTGTTCTTCCCCTACTACAAGTGTACTTACCATTTCGTGTCATCAAATTTAATAAAATACCCACACACAACAACTCAGATTTAATTTTTCTTACTTAATAAAAGTGAATTTTTACAACCTTTAAAATCTGACGATCCGCGGCAGCATCCTATCAAGTCGTTAATTCTCTCATCCGATTTTAATTCGCTTGGGGTCAAACATTAAGGGCGTCTATAGGGCGAGCCGAGATTAATGCCTCCGAAATTCGCGCGTGCGTCAGCAGAAAAGGAAAATTTTTTTGCACCGCAAGGAAGCAGTTTTCCTCGCCCCGAGTTCCTTTCTCGGTTTTTATCGCGTTTCCCGCGACCGAGCGGACGCTTCTTGGGGGTCGGTATAATTACTAGACGCGGAACAGCCTTAGCCGCACCGCCAGCTGGATAATGCTCGTCATAATTTAAGCGGCTCTTCTACTTATCTCCTCGCACCTTACCCGATGCAATGCGAGCGGACCGTGACGCAGCTGAGTACTGCTTTTTCCTTGGCTCTTTATGATCGTTGGATATCTTCCGGAATGCCATAGGGACTCGAACTACCATAGGGAATCTTTTCATTCTGCTTCTATCGCTCTTCTTGCCTTTGGCCCTCCACTGCAATTTTCTTAGGACGTTGTATAGTCTTTTATTTTTCAGCGAAAAATGCATTTTTTTATTATTCTATATTTTATTTTGAATTCTGTTCAAGAGCTGTGACATTTTTTTTTTTTTTTAAATCTTTGGCTAAGCAGTTATAATAGATTGTTGATGAAATACTTCAAATACGAGATAAACTTTAGTTGAAATCCTATTGTAACTTTAATCCGTACTTTCAACGTTGACAAATCGCGGCCATAGAGCTTTCGCGATAAAAAATATTTCTATACGAGTAAACAATTCGTATAAAAACGGCTGTGTATACCTAAAACAACGCGAAACTGTCAAAAATAACTGTTTTCATCTCTCGTCCCGCAGTTATCTCGACTCGTTTATTGACGCTCTTATAATCCAAGCCCCTGCAGAAACGACTAATGTCATCCGTTAAAAAAAAAAACAAAAAAAAAAAACATAAGCTGATTCTTTATTCGCGCGAACAAGTCCCGCCCGTTTTTTCCGCGTTGTACTGTACAACTGTCGGCCAACTCGACGCTCCGATAACGACGATAATAAAGCAAATTATGGGACGCCTCGTTTATTCGTTCCAACAATTGCGCGGCACTGCTTTATGTCGTCGTGAACGCACAGGCTGGGGGCGCCTGAGCGACGCTCGATTCTTTTCGTGCGCCAGTGCACGCGCATCAAAAGGTCTATAGACTTCGGCGCAAGATATATATATACACGATCATGCGAGTGTTATTTTCCGCTGGCTAGACGCGTACCCGCGTTAACGAGCTTGTAAACGCTACTCGTTGTTATATCGTCGTCGGCTTCGATTAATCGAAGCGTATTCGCGAATTTGTTCAAATCCGTGCGAAATTTTCGACTGTTTTTTGTAAGATCGTGTCGAGGTTTTCAACGAAAATAAAAGGATGTTTTGCGGTGATTACATATGTTTTTCGACATTAATATTTATTTACTGGGAGAGAATTTGAATATAAGATTATAATATAGATTATTAAAAACAAATCATGATTTGATTCTTACATACACAGTAAGTTTTGTAAAAAATAAATATTGCAATATATTTATGAATTTAAACGTTTGCATAAACATTATACTATTACTTTTTTATTTTATTTTATTTTATTTTACAACTCTGCAAATTGGAAAAAATGCAATTGTTTGCAAAAATTATTGTAAACGTAAAAATAGAGAGATCAAGTGACACGATTATTTTTTTTTAATAATCTATAATTGGGTAAATGGTTTAATGAGTCAGGGAAGCATCACTGTATGTCTATAGAAGCGTAATGAAAAAAAAAGAAAAAAAATTACATAGAAAACTTGTTATCTGAAGTGATATTACAAGCACCGGAGCACGTTTTAATTTAAATGAGTGCATCATTGAATGAAATAACTGATGCAAATGACTCAAACGTTTGATGGATGGATTTTCAATATCTGTAATGCATACTCGAATGGTCCTTCCGCAGATAGTTGATGACCAAAAAATTAATTTCAATTCATTTACAATATTTGTAAATTCACTGTAACAACTGTACAAAGGTTCTCCTGGGATTGTTCACATCATTTTCTGATAAATGTGTATAGACATATTTGCTATAATTTATATAAATTTCGAAGTTTTCAGAGTATACTTATATTTATTTATTAATTGATTAACCTCAGTGCAATATAAAAGGAACAATTGTAATTCAATATTTAAGTATAAAATTAAATCAAAACTTATAAAAGAGATTTCCTCTAATAATAAAAATATATAATAATAAAAAACTCATTTTACTCATTTTCTTCAATTTAACCGCAATGCAGATCGCTTGTTTTCATAATTATTGTGAAACATATGTACACTTATAATAGCACTTGCAGTAGTTGAAGTTTCCAATTATCGAAAATTGCTGCCACATTTTAAATGCACAGAATGAGATTTTCTATGGGAAAATTGGCGAAAATTCAATTGCCTCAACTAGCTTCTGCTTAGCAGCGTGGCTAATGCGATTCGTGTATCGCACACGTCTGCAGGAAAAGAAAAAAAGGCGCTTCTCATTCTGACGTGCAATTACTTCCGAAGCCTAATCGTAAAATCCGTATAATAATGACCGCGCGGAATCCAATCGCAGCAAAATTAACGGGACTGCCGCGCGAATGTCGAAATCGAAGCTTGGATACGTCTCGGGCGCAAAAAGAAAAAAAGAATCGGCGCAATCGGCCCCGTAAATTTAAACTGTAGAATCTTAAAAATCGCTTAATCCACCGTTCGTCATCAATCGAGCGTTAGGCAAGTCGGACGAAACTCTGAGAAGAGGGACTCTCGCTGAGTTGGAATTGAACTCCCCCACTCTCACCTCGCGGCGCATATCACGGAAAATCTATGGTGGGAAAAGTTGAAGCGGTTTGAGCGAGCTTGCGAAGGTTAAAGTGATCGGCAAACTTTGACAAACGAGGCGAGACGATCCGATGCGCGATTGGAAAAACGACGATTTGTCCTTGTCGCGCACCGCTCACGTCCCTCTAGCACTTTTCAATTTCTCCAAGGGAGTAAAAATCGTGTACGTGTTTATCGTTCGTACCGATAATGTAGGAAAACATGTTTTTATAAAATAAAAGGGCTTAAGTTACAACTGTACGTAGATAACAAGTCTATTATTATTTTTATGCTTTTATGTAACTTTTTGTATCATCAGTGATATAACTGCATTTTTTTTTAAACTAGGTGCATTAAAAGAAAATATTAAAATTAATAAAGAAAAATGTATTATCACTTGAAATAGTCCCTCTCAGCTGAACGATAAATTCGATATAAAAGTAGAGTTGTAATTTAATAAAACTTTTTTTTATTTCAACCAATGTGATTGTTAATACCATTATTCGCAAAAGAACAGTGCATTTTTTTTTCTACAAAAATATATCGCATTCAAAGAGAAAAGAACACATTTTAAATAAAATATCGTATGTCATTATAACGGTATGCTTTTCAATCACACGTGTGCGCTCGAATTTCCTCGTAATTTTCTGAAAATTCATTAAACTCATTCAGAATTTTTCTTGTAAAAAGGAGAGTGGTGCAGTCGGAGGTCGGCGCTCGAAAATTCGGGGTGCATAGCGGGAACAAAAGGTTATGGCAGCGGTCAATCGATGCCGGGCCTGCGGATATGAGCATCAACGAGGAAACTCAGAGCTGCGAGAGCGAAGAATCGAGAAATTTTTCGAGAGTCCCATTCATTCCTCCGGCGTTACCGTGCGGCTCTTGAGAAATCGTGCTCGTTATATCCGAGTCCCTTGAATGCTGTCGAGGCGGCCTTCGCCTCCTTCCCTCCGCCGGTTTCCTTTATGTGGGCCGCTCTACCCTCGTATTTTCGGCTGGGCAAAAAGAAGAGCCGACTCCTTGGTGGATCTTTTAATTGCGAGCTTCGCCGAATTTCGAAAGGCTCGTTTTCGCGAATTACACGCCAAAGACACCAAGGCGTACGTTATCGTCCATTCAAACTCTTCTTTTCATCGACCACTGCGTATTTCCACTTCTTACGCTAATCCCGAACCAAGTGCCGGTCTCTCATAAGTACTTTTGATTACTTGACTGTAAAATTTGAGTCGTGCAAGCGTTTTCGCAAATTTGTTCAATTTCGTGTCTTCATTGTAGGATTATGACATTATGCTTTTGAATGACAGCGACAGTTTACTTTGCAGATAATGCAAATTATTTGTTTATATAAACGTCACTATTATTTTTTTTTTTTTGCAATAATTAATAATGTGCTCTTAGGAATCATAACGACATTTTTTTCATGAACGATTCCGGATTTCTTCGTCTCTTATACTGAACTCAAATGAAGTGCTGTTCCCTCAAGTACTTCTTAAGTAATTGACTGTAAAATATGTGTTGAATAAAACGTAAAATATTCATTACAGTTTTATAAATTAATCATGATCAGTATAAGAAGGTCTACTTGATTAATGATTGCAAATTAGACATAAGTACGTGAAAAAGGATGCTTTAATAAGAAATTTAATGTGACCAAGCTTTTTGGAGCTTTGAATATGCATCCATTAGTCTTGTCCTTTTTGCCTCGGTAGAGTTCGAGGTGGGCATTAGATCACTCGATTTAAAGTTGGTCGGGTAAGTTTAAGCAGAATTTAGTCTATTAAGTTTTCTTTTTTAACCAGTCATTGCTCCTCATTAGCGTTACTCTGAAAACGCGGAGCTCGTAACTTTCTTGATCGGATCTTCATATATTCAAATTAAGGAAACTCCTCGGCGGGATCCGTCGACTTGCTCGGGAAAAGCTTCAACTCAAGGGAGATGCGGAAGAAGCGCGAAGCGACGCCAAAGTGCAAAAACGACGATCTTCGAATAATCAAAATTTATTAGTTCAATTTAGCCGCTGGGTTGAAGAAACAAATTAATCAAGCTAAGTATTTAAAAGTTTTTCAAAATTGTGTCTTAATTTGAAATAATTATAAAAGATTTAGGTAATAATAACAGTTGAATAATGTTTTTTTTTTTGTTGCAATTCAAGATAAATTTTGTTTCATTATGTAGAATTAAATTAAAAATGAAAAATGGATAAAGTTGTCTACAGTCTACAGTAAATAAAAATGAGCTTTTTAGAAAGTTCGTAATTTTTTTAAAAATTGCCAAAGAAAAAAGGTAGCTTAGGGTGAAGAGCCAACGTTGGAAATAAAGGCTATATTTCTACTTTATAAGCGCATATTCGCAAAATGACCTTCACTTTCGTCTCTTCGAGTGAATACCTTTGCAATGCAAATATGTTATATACCCTTGTGTCGGTGTACCGCGTGTTTCGTTGAGTTTTACTCCGGACGCAAATAATTCAGTTTGCATGCCACGCATTTTTGCTGGATACCAACGCTAATTACTTAAATTCGTGGGTTGCATAGCTCCCACAATGAATCTTGCGAAAAGGAATTTGCAATTTATTACTGACAATTTTTGCTAGTGATTCCCATCGGGCAACATTTGACAATCAAAACAATTAAAATCAACGAGACGCATTCTTGTCAGTGGAATATTGAAAAACGTACACTGCTTTTTTGGCATACTGTTACACTGTGATTGAAGAAGAGTGCGTCCACTCAAACAAATATTTAAGCTGTAACTGCATAACAAAAGGAAAAAAATATGTAAAGAAATAGACAGTATACATGGTGGTTTTTATTTATTTCTTAAATTATTAGAAAATAAATTAAAATAGCGTTCCATTGTGATTAGATTAAAATGTAATTATATACTGAACTTTCGTTCAGTATATACGTTTCATTTAATTCGTAAAAATCTACATCTGAAAACGAAGTACGTGAATCTTTCAGAATTCGCATTTCATCAGTATAGTAAAATTGGATCTTACATTATAGGCGTTACATCTATTTTTCGGTATTTTCAATACCATCTTACATACAAAAAATGCAATCTTAAATACAAAAAAAAATTCATATCTTAAATACAAAAAAAATAAGTCGCGGGTGATAAGAAAAAGCGCGTAACATACTTTATAATGAAAAAAGAAGTCACCTCCCGTGTGTATTTGACATTGAGAAACTATGCCTACCCTTCTTTCATCGCTCACGTGCATATAACATTTCGATTCAATAGACGTCGGGTAGATAAAACAGAATTTTCACGGCGCATTGCGTCGAGTCCCCCAGACGAGCGTCGTCGCTCTTGGCTCGACGAGATGCTTTGGCAGACAAGCAGAGGACGAGAAGAAAAAAAAATATTGCGTGCCTATTCACGTTGAGCGTGAAATACGAGCGCGTCGAGGTATCCGATAGCTCGCGGGGTGAAAATGAATCCGCCGCTTTTTCGATAGCACAGGGTTAGAATGACATTGAGATTATCGAACGAGAAGAGGAGTGCAAGACACAGGAGTTGTTTAAATTATTGAGATTATTATAATTAGTTTTGCTCATATAAAAGTACTAAAAGATTAATAATTACTATATGGTCTAATTATTGAGACATTCAGGATGCACGAATTTTGTTGAAAACGTAAAAAATTGCAAAAGTTTATTACGATTGTTGGAAACTTGAGGGAAATATCGTGCAAACGAGTGATGAGTCGGCTTAGAAAACCACGACTCCAGTCGGGAAAACTTTAACTGCTAATATAAAATTATGCCATTCGAAAGTTACACACGAAGAGCGAAAACGAATCGGGAAATCAAATTGCCAAGTTCTCCAGCGCGTCGAGGTGATTTAAACGGCTTAAACTCGGGCTGTCTCTTGTAGCTCCGTCGGCCGAAGGCGACCCCTACGAACTTTCTTCAAATTTTCATTCCTCTGTAGCCGCTAATTATACTCCATACCGGCGACAATCGAGTTATATAGAGAGTGCGGAATGTGACCACATGTACGTACGTGTGCGTATGCATTAAAGCATGTATGTGTCTGTATGCATCCACACATGTATATATGTGTATATATGCATCTATTCATATATGAGCAATTCTACAAAAAATAAGCACTTTTGAGGTCGATCCATGATTAAAAATTCTGGATCAAGCACGCGTTTCGGACCCGGTGCATTCTCTTCTATATACCTTTCTTAACAGAGAAAAATTGTTGAACACATATTAAAGGTTGCCAAAC
>JAWWEN010000048.1:6832037-6851254 GCA_035582955.1 Sycophila texana | reverse complement strand
CTTCTAGTGTGCGCCATATGTTACTAGAAAATCTAGTAACTTTCTAGTAACTGTTACTATATTTTTTTCTCAGTGCAAGACGTCGAGTCGCCTTTTTTGCCTACTTATACGCCAAATATTTGACGTTATTATTATTATTATTATTATTATTATTAAGATGAATTCTTGTTGGATTCAACAGAGGCTACAATAATTACACGGAGTGAATTTTATCATAACAATTAATAGGCCGATAGACCAATTTGGGAGTATTTACGCGAATTTTCAAGAGTTGTTACAGCGTCACGTGGAAAAAATGTGTACGCCTAAGCAAAACTTTACGCGACCGTTTTGTAGTTTTCGTACACTGTAATTTTTCTTAATCTGATAAGTAAATACTCTGACGCTCAATTGTTTTATACATGCGTAAAGTGACAATTTTTACGGAACTGATCCATTTATGGTATGTTTCGTAAATTTTGTCGCGGTTTTCCTCGCAGACTTTAAAGGAAAATTCTCTCCGTGCAGTCATGCAGTGTGTTTCTAACGAGTGGTACGAAAAATACAAATTTTCACGTCAGTTGTGTGCGGGTAAAGTGTACCAAGGCTGTATTTTGTGTAGAAATTGCACATACAAAACTATAATTAAACTTAATTACTTGTTGCTTGAGTAAATATTAAAAAAAATTATTTTGCTATTTGAATTGTTTTTATATTTGCGCACAAGTTAAGAAAACAAGTGTTAAGTGTTAAGAAAATAACTGATGTCAACTGCATAGAGGTTTTTTAATTTTAAAACTTTTAATTCAACAAAACCGCGAAAAGCCGCGGCGGACTAAACCTAGATCTGTACTACTTAAATATAATAGCATAATAGACAAAAGCAATGCAGAGTAATTACACTGTTTCCAGTGTTTCAAACAAAAAATAAATGTAAAATGAAAAAAATACATATTTTCGAGAAGTAAAAGTAAAGAAACAATGGTGCAATTTACTAAAATCAGTAGAAAAATCAACATTTAGTCAGGCATTAATTTAACTTCAAATTTTCCTTTAACTTTTTAATATCTCCTTTTCAACGTAGAAATATTCACATGCATTTCACATTCTCTTATTTATCAATAAAAAGATTAAAATTAAAATACCAAACCGATCGGCAGCCATTCACAATAGTATATATCGAGCGGAAAGCGAAGTCGCCGCGAATCCGCATGCGAAAGGCGTCCGCCACAATGGCGCGCAATCAAGCAATCTAAAAGAGATAAAGAGATAGAAGCAGGGGAGAAGCGAAGGTGGGCCCAGTGGGCACTCAAGCCGGAGACTAAATTCGCTCGCTCGTGGTTTTTGCAGATCCGTCCAACTGGAACGCTGCCGACGCTGCTGGCGGGGGCGCGCAGGGTGCAGCCGCCGGTGCCGCCGGTGCCGCCTCCCCAGGTCATCACGTCGCTCCACAGCAGCAACGACAGCGGATTCTCCAACGAGCCGCCCGTGCAGCCGGACATCGACTACAGCGACGACGAGGCGATGAGGTGAGCCCACCCGGCCGGGAGACACGTGGAGACGGAACGAGAAAGCGACGAAGCGCGATAACGAGGCGTTGTCGACTTCCAGCTGCTCGATCTCGCTTTTATTACTTTTTCTTCGCTCCTCGTATTTAGCTTTTTTTTTTTGTTTTCCTTTGGGATGTTTCGATTATGGCGCTGCTCGCTCCACGTATAGTTTTTCGAGGGTGAAAAAGTAATGAGCGAGGCGGCTGGCCGCTCGACGAGTCTCTTCGCGCTTTGTTCATCTCCTCGAACGGGAAGCCTCGATTATTCCTTTATTATATCTTTTTTTTTCAAAATCCATTTAACTATTGCTCCTTCCGTAGTTGCTTTTTCTCATAGTCTAATACGATTGAATTTTTTTAATTGCTATCTTAACGCAGGCTTTGTACAAAATTTTTGCATCTCTTGGAGCGCGTTAATTGACGTATGAAATATAAAGCTTGTTTATATAGTATTTTCAATAATTTTATATGTATAGAACATTTTATATATATACTCTATTAACTAAATTTTGTAAATATAAATTTTCTGGTACTTTCTTTTAGTCTTTATTATTTGTTACTCATTTTTATACTCTGCAAGAATAAAAGTATCTAAAATATTTGGCTTGTCATTGCTTAAAATATACATAACTTAGTGAAACGGAAGTAGAAACAACTAATTATTTCTAGTATTTTTACCGCTGTACTCAAAAGATTTTAATTGCATGAGGATTCAGAAAGCCATTCAGCAAGATTATCCAAGCCAAGTATATTTTACGAGCAATGCGAAAAAAGAAATAACGATTCTCCACTTCAGAGTAAACTTGCAATTAGTACATAGAGGCACCCTATTCGCAGCGTAGATTTGAAAAAGAAACTGTAAAGGAAAAGCAAGTCATTTTCTCCCGCCTCGCCTTGTTATTGCGGTCTAGCTTTTTTACTCTTTGGATTACGTCTCGTTTTGTTTTTTTCTCTCGTTCTTTGTAGATTCCGCATGCGTTACTGCGATCGATGGAATTAAATGCGTCGGTGGTGGACTTTTACCGAGCCTGGAGCCTATCCCCTGTCCCCTTGCCTCGGTCCAGTGTACCCTCCGGAACTCTTAAAGACAACTGCGAAAATAGTCCCGGTCCCCCATACTGTATTCCTTCCCAACATTGAAAAATAAAGGATGATCACCCTTACCTACCCAAAACTTGGCACGTATAAGCATTTTCACATCGACTGGTTCTTTGGTATTTTTGGCACTGTCGTACTTCTCTGTACCCTCTCTCTCTTTCTCATTCCATTCCTTTTCATTTAACATCATAAATTTTTTTGAGTGAAACTTTCTTTTTCAACTTTGATGAGTGTGATTAACAGCCACTCCTTATCCTTGCACGAACGTCTCCGTGTAAATTTATTTATTTTTTTTTTTTTGTCTCTCTTGCAATAATATAATGTAGTATACAACCACAGCAATGCATCTTCCACGAGAATTCACTCCAAAAAATTTACGGCATTTCCCTTAACAAGACCTTTTTTTCTTTTTTTATCTCGCACATTCGTTTTTTTTTTGTTCTTGTTTCTTTTATTTTTTTTCGTTTTCTTTCTCTTCGTTCACGAAACCCACTCCCCGTATAAAACAGACTGAGACGACGCAAGGCAGCCGAGCGGCCGACCAAGCAGCAGAAGCACAGCAAGCAGCATCAGCAGCAGTCCAGTGAGAAGGCGGAGAGTAAGGCTCTGCAGAACTCGAACGAGAACAGAGACTGGGAGAACGACTCCTGGAAAACCATACCACGCGACGGCAAATCCTGGCACGTGTACCGCAGCGCGATGACGGAGTACTGGTCCGACGCGAGCGTCGCCGGTAGCAAGGGCGAGCGTAAGTCCGAGGAGCGCAGAAACGCCCGGAACACGGACAGCGAGTCCATCGCACCCACGAAGAAGGAGAGGAAGCAGCAGCAGCAGCAACAGCAGCAACAGCAAAAGCAGCATCACCACCAGCACGAGAATAACTCCAAGAACAACGAGTACGAGAATACTGTACGCGCAGCGGCTAGAAATTCCAACAATTCCGAAAGGAATGTTTCCGGCAAGTTCTCCTCAAGTGAGGATCACGGTAGTTCCGGACAGAACCGATACGGTAGGCGCGAGCGCGAAGAGGAGTCTCGTAGACACGACCGACACGACTTCGAGACGGAAGACGACGAGATCGAAGTCGAGGTTGACGTCGAGGACGAAGAAGAAGAGAGCTACAACGCCAGTCTGGAGTACCGCTCGGAGAAGTACTACGAGAGCCGAGAGGCTGTGGAGCGCCGCTCTGAGTTCGGCGCTCCCCGAGAGCAGGACTCCAAGAGCAGCGACTGCTCCTCGTCGCGCAGCTCCGACTCCGAGGACGAGGGTACCATCCCCGAGAGCGGACGCAAAGTCGAGCAGATCGCCCAGAAGCTCGAGCAGACGGCGCAGAAGTACGCCCGCGAGCACAGCCCGCCCAAATTCATGGAGCGCCGCGGCCCTTCTGACTACGAGGATAAATACGAGCGCGAGATGCGAGCCAGCCGGGACAATTCCAGGAGCGCCCAGAGGCCCGCCAACAAAGAGCGCGGCGAGCGTTACAACGACAAATCGCTCGCCTCCTCGCGCACCTCCACCCTCGTGTACGAGCGCGAGCGCTCCTACGAGAAAAACGCCGAGCGCAAGCGCCTCGCCGAGCAGCAGCAGCAGCAGCAACAGCAGCAGCAGCAACAGCAGAGAGCCCAGTCCAGCCGTGGATTCGAACGGCCCAGACCACCGTCTCAGGAGGCTCCCGAACGCCCCGGAGAACACCACCGATATCGGGAACGCACCTACTCCGAGAAGGAGGACATCTACGGCGAGACCAGACCTGGTGGCTTCGCTACCGATGTAGCCGCCGTACTAGAGAAGGACCGGGGCTACGAGTCCAACTTCGAGACGAAGCTCGAGCGCTGCCGCGTCCTCGAGCGCCACGGATATCAGAGGAGCTCGCGCGTCGACGAGGACCGCAGCGTCGACCGCAGCGACACCAACAACAACAGCCTGAAGAACGAGCGCAAACCTCTGATGACGCGCCAGAGCACCGCGGTGGCTCACCTGGTGCAGACTGGCCGCAGCTTCGACGCCGAGAACAAGAGCCCCAAGCTCATCAAGCGCACCAAGAGCTTCTGGAGGTTCCGCCGCGACTCCGAGGTCCTCGAGGGCATGGCCCTCTGGCAGCACCGCTCCCTCGTCGATATCCCCAAGATGCTCGGGAGGGACGCGAAGGACGAGCGCCAGCAGGAGAAGACCCGCGGGGACGAGTCCCGCAAGTCCAGCTCGGACGGCAGTCCGGGTCCCTCCCACCGCAGCCTCGAGCGCAAAAACAGTGGCTCGACCATCACGAACGAGCGCATCAACGGCCACGAGCAGCAGTCCGCTCAGATGCAGGACGAGCCGAAGCCAGCCGAGCGCATGCACCTCCCCGATAAAAGCGCGTCCATGGACTACTTCGAGGAGGCCCCGACCCCCGCCGAGAGGCCCAAGACCTCCGAGCGCGAGTACCGTCGGCAGCAGCAGCAGCAGCAGCAGCAGCAGCACGAGGAGCCACGTTCGTACTTTGTAGGCAACGTCTCGCGGAAGGCGATCATCGAGAACGAGAGAAAACGCAGTATGGAAGCTAAAAGGAGTATGATCGTCGCGGAGCTGAAGGAGAGCAGCCAGGGCAAGAGGAGCGAGCGCCGGAGCAAGGCCTACGGCGACGACGACGACGGTCTGATGATCCAGCACTTCACCGAGACCGAGGCCTCTGATGAGGAGTCCACCTACAGCTGCATCATCGTCAAGGACCAGGCGGTGTCGGAGAAGACGCTGCTGCCCAGGACGAAGCTCAGGCGCGACAGCGAGAGGAGCGACCGGAACAAGAAGACCTGCGGCCCCTGGTACGATCTCTGGGGCGTCGACCAGTCCGTTACCAAGAAGAAGAAGAAGAAGCAGCCGCAGCAGTAGACCATGAAGATCAAAACTCCCTCTTCCATCTTCTCATTTTTTTTTTTTTTATACCGTTATATTTTATATATATCATTGAGTTAAGTTCTTTTTTTTTTTTAGAATTTTTACGTATCATTTTATTATTTGTTTTTTCTTTTGTATTACCGCGTATGATAATTATGTATCGCATTGTTTTGTAGAACGAGTCTTGCGCTGTACCGCCCGACAGCTGAATCTGTTTTGCCGTTCGACCCATTCGCTTCGCTTTCTTGGACAATGGACGTTGACTCAAAAAGTGTGATTTTTTTCTCGAAGTGAGCGCCGAGGGAGTGGGTCGAATCGCGCCGCAAATGTGCTTATGCTTGTGTATCTCGATGTGCTCGAAATGTCCTTTTTTCCGTTACTTGCTTCGCTCGTCATCCCCCTTTTTATTTTTTTATTACGACCGCGAACATCGTGCCTTCACGAGCTGCCAACCGACATCGCTTTATGAAATTCAATTTGCCTTCGCAGAGGTGCGGTGTACACTTGAATAGATAAGTGCACCGGTAGTCAAAGTACATCGGGCAAATTGGCCGGAATTGTAAAGCTCGATCTGCGGCCTCGTTGTAATTATTGTTCCCCGGGCTCGCGGCGAAGGGCTCGAAACTTGCCCGGGGATCGCGCAAGCTCCCACCGCGAGAAGTAAAAATCGAATGCCGGCGCGATTATCGTCCCTCACGAGCTTAAGAGGATTGAATTTTCCAGCTGCTTTAGTGTCTCCAAGCCGATCTTAATCCTTCGAAACAAACGACCTCGCAATTTGCGCGGATAAAATTAATTCCGTCATTTACGATTTCCTTAGAAAAAAGGACAGCGTAACGCGTCTGCGAATCCCGTCGACCGTAAAGTAAAAGGTAAACTGATCGAATTCGAATCCGTTCGCTCTTTATTCCACCGGCGCGTAAACGACTGGGGGCAGCTCGCCGGCACATCATATTTCCGGATACGCCGCACGTATATCGCCACGTATATATATATATATAATATATATATAATATATATATATAGACGACCGGTCATCGCACCGCACGTGCGCCGAGTTGTGAACACAGTGGACCTTTCTTTCAGGAGCAACATTTTCGCGACGGTGAAGCTGCGCAAAACAAAGACCAACGATCGCTCGGCGCCGGCGCTCTCGTAAGACCCGGAAGCGACAAGCTCGCACGAAGGCAGCTCGAACTGAGAGCGACCCCCTCGCTTTATCGGCCCGCGGCACGTCAACTTCCTCGGATCGCTTGTAGATCCCCGTAAGGATGTAAACAGAGAGGATACCAGGCCGATGGGAGGAGTCCTGAGGGGAGGTATTGAGAATAAGTAGGTGCAGCGAAGGCACCCAGGAAACGGAGGAGGAGGACGGACCGTCGATTTTAATGTAAAGTAGTCGTAGGAGTCGCTTGCCCTCGTTGCTGCGACGTCGTCGAATGGATTCGTTTAAGTTTATAGGGTATAGCGCACGGATGTCGATCAGTATACTGCCTTAATACGACCATGAAGCGCGAAATTCAACGTTCCGACGGCGAGTTTATTCTGGCATCGTGCACTGGGCGAAGTGCTCGCTGTCTTAACGAGCGAACATTTATTTCAATAGTCTTCGGCGAAGTATCCTCGTTCACTGTAGAAATTAGTTTGCTAACGGTGCGATTTATATAGCGGCTTTGGAAAACCAGGCGCAAGTGGATTTCTACAATGACTTGTGTAAAAAATTGTAAAAAAAAAAAATTGAAATCGGATGGGAGGAAAATTTACGATTGACTCGCGATCGCGTATATGGATAATGCGTATATATATCAACGAATCTTGTTTATAAAACGTGTATAGTATTTTTTTACTTTGAGCAAAATGAAAAAAAAAAAAACGTAATGCTTTCTAGGAATCGTCCGAATAATAAATGTTCGACTTGGTTTACTTAATGAACACCTAAGCGATTTGTAATCTACTCAATGCAAAATCTCTTATGCGTCATTCATTGGACACGCAGCTTTTGAAGCAAAAAAAAACACTGTTTTCTGAATGACGAGGAATAATACAATTTTTATATGAAACAAACTCTGCCAAGATCAAGTACGTCCAATAATGTGAAAGTATGAAAAACCACTTGATTCTAGTGAAAACTGAGCTTTTCCGAAAGCTCCGAGTTAAGTTAATTGTCCTTTCTTCTTAAGTTGAATTAGTGAAAAACTATTAAATTTAGTAGAAATTGATCCACAAATCACTAAATATTGGAACTTTTTCTACTAATATTTAGTAAAATCTCACTAATTGTCGTAGTTTTTCACTAATTCAACTTTCGACTGTAGTCGAGTGACATCTTTCATTCTTTCCACTTTTTGTACACTTAAAGGAGTGAGTGTTTAACAACCGAGTGTTAGCGTAAAAAGTTGTTGTAAGATTTTCAATCTTTTTCAGATACACTGTACATTGCCTACTAAATTTAAAAAACTTAAATTTAAAAGACTCTATAAGAAACAATGATGAGGATATATCGAAATGAGACTCAATCTGAATATAAACTAAAACTTAAGTACTAAAAAATCTCTTTTATAAAAGCGATAAAGTATCTCGTCACAAGAAGCTCTTCGATCGAATTCTATTCTAAAAATATACGGCAAAATTCACGGACGGATACGAAGGACGAAGTAATTTTCAAGGCGATAGACTGATAGAGACGAGAAACGGAATGATGAATCAGGTATAGCGCACTTCGGGATAAGAAGAGCCACGTGTGCTAGAAAAAAATCCTCGTCTATCCGAGGAAGAATGAAACGAGATGAAAGTTTCATCGCTGACAGTCGTAAAAGCGTATTTACGCTCGTGCGCGTCTCTCTTTCTCTCGTAAAACGCCCCGGCCGAGTCAGGTTTACGTCTCGTGACTTTTTGCACGTCCGCTACTCGACGGATTAATTTCGTAATGTCCCTGCGGACTGCTCCGCGGGATAAACAACCGAGAGACCGAGCGACGGTTCTTTTCGCAATGATTTACGGCCTCGATTATATCGATATGCGCCCGTAAAAAAATATCATAGTTTTCACTCGATGCGTGCTCGTGCACTCGCGAAGACTACCAATAAAATCCCAATTCGAACTTTCCAATGGTATGGGTGCACCGAATGGACCGAAAGAAGCTTGGGACGTTATCGCGAATATGTCCGCGAAAGTCAAGGTTTAAAGTTTAAAGTATCGCCGAGTGCAAGGAAGCAGAGGGTATATCCTGCTCTTTTTATAGAACCATTATTAAATAATTTTTACCGGTTTTTCAACGTTCGAGTACAGTTTTTTTTTTCTTCTTTTTTTTTGTGAAAAATTTTATTTTGTTTCTGGCGCTAGAAAAAAAGAGTCTTTCCGCTGGATTTACTGCGAAAGCAAAGTCCGTAAACGTTGCTCCAAGTTATTTCGACAGCAAAAACAATATTCCATTTCACGAGGCGGGTAGGTATACAAATGCAAATTCTGCCGCTGCCCTCGCAAGTGGGCTCCCCTTACAAAAAAATATCAGCTCTCCACTCCTCTCGTGCGTGAGAGGAGGCTGCTGCAGAGTATGGCAAAACAAATAAAAAAATAAACATCTGAAACGCTCGCAAAAAAAAAAAAAAAAATATTTAGGGTACTCGACTAATTTCGAAGAGTCATAAATCAAGCCAAGACGGAAAAAAACATTGTTCACCGGTGATGTGAATGAAACGCGCGTCTAGTGATCGGCCGAAACGCGAGAATTTCGCACCGCCGAGTTTCCCTTTGCCCTTCCCCCCCTCGAAATTCCAATAATGCGCGGGATTATTTGTCCGAGCGCAGCTGGACACCGACGCTCCTTTTTCACCGGCGGTGCAGCTATTTTGCGGCTGACGCGACGCGTAAACATCAGTGCGCCTCTGGTCAAACAACAAAAAGCGCGACCTCCCCCGGAAAGGTATGCGTTTATAATGAGTACCAGCGGAAGCTTCATTGGACACGCTCGCTAATTGCCTTTTTTTTTTTTTGTTTAGTTTTGGTTGTGTTTCGGAAAAGGGAACGGATCATTGCGGCTGTTAATGAAAGAGTACGAAACACTTTTGGATCTTTGTGTAATTAACGATCAAGCCGAGCGGTAATTTTTCAGCTTTCATCGTTGTCTTTATTTTTTTTTTATATTCATAGATACTTGTAATTATAGAGTGTATCGCGAAAAATCCCGGTGGAGGATCGCTCCCCGGGATAAATCAGAGTGTCAAGTCCAAAAAAGTACTTGTTCCGAGCGAACGTCAGCGAAATTTTCACTGCCCGACTATTCCGTCTGTCAAGTCCGTCTTGCGATGTTATGCCCAGAATTCCGAGAGGACGAAAGTGCGACCAATCTATTGCGTAATTTTTTTTCTTTTTAATAAAATTATGCGCGTGTACAGAGTTGGACCCTTTGTAAGGCTGAGATTCGAGAGGATCGTCGATTAAATTGCATGTACGAAGGATTTAGCAAGAAAAATAAACAGAAGAAGTAAATCAACGTATGAATTTGCGCTAATAAAAAGGTTCAGGGTGCCGTTCTTTTGTATAATCATACAATATATTAGGCTAAGTACCTTACAGATAAGATTAATACTCTGCCAATTTTAGAGAGAGATGTTAATATATGGTTATAAATAAAGAAAATAAATCAATATACATGTTCTATTGTACGATTTCTGTAGGCGAAAGAAGCGTGGTGGAAATGTGGACAGTGATGTACGAAAGAAGTGCAGCGGATCCATAAAAGGCTGGTGCTCAACTGTATGGGTATAGGCTAAGATAAGAGAATTGAAAATTGTTGTAAGAATCATGTATACAGGCATATATGTTATATATTATTGTTATCCTACTTATAAGTATTGTGTTTTTATTCCAACCACTCCTTCTGTTATCATTACAGTTATATCAGGATAGGGATTATACGAAACATCAGTAATTTATGCATTAACATTTTTAGTTATTATTTATATACATTCTTTGTAGAAGGCTTTTATAGCTACGTTATTTATCTTTTAAATGCTAACGAAATTTATGAACGCTACTGTAAATAAGTATTGATATTAATTTTCATTGTAAATCATTGTCGATGCAAATAAATTTAATTGACATTAACCAAAAATTTTTTAAAAATGATTTACACTTTTTAAAGTGATTTATTTATACATTAAAATACAATTTATGAGAATATGTAATTAAATTATTTCTATGATTACGTAACAATATTGAGTAAATTGAACTACAGAAATATAAGATAAAGGTAAGAATGAACCAATATTTATTTATTTAACCAGAAAAATGTATATTATATATTATTAATTCGGTTTTACTAATTAAAATATTGCAATACAGTTTACGACTTACATTTTTTATCAATATATTATTAAAAAAAAAATAATAAACATAAATTTAACTAAGAATTTCAAGAATCTAATTAAACTTTTTCGCTTTGGAGTGTATAATTTCCTCAATTGGAAACCAAGCGAAAACCAAGCTACGCTCGATAAAAACCGTCTCATTCGCGCACTGCAATAAGAACTCGCACAAACACGCGGGTCAGTCGCGAGGGGAGCGGCTTTGTCAAAGTGAATTGCAACGCAACTGTGACTCACGAAACATTCCGTATTTATTATTTTACGTGGGATATTGGCGAATTTCACTTTATTTTCTGGTTTGAATTTGTTGTTTGCACCGCTACGGGGTACAAAGTATTCGCAATTATAAAAGTTATAGGAACTGCATTATATTTTCGTGTTTCAAGACTAATATAATTTTCATTTCATTCCTAGTGTATAGATCAAGAAGTAATATCGGCTTTTAGACCTCAAAATAATTAAATTTAAGCAATCCAGAAACATGCACAAAAAGCAGAAAGGATAAAATTTAATAATAAATAAATTGTTTCGCGTCTTTATCACGGATTAGCAGCTATTAAAAAGAATTGCTAGAAAAGGACAGGAAAGTTAAAAGTTTCGTGAAATGGTCCACATTGTCGTTATATTTTAAGCCGCCTCTTATTTCGCGCATGGAATTTAATTAAGGGGTGATGTCGGCGCAAGACTAGAGGCTACCGAGACGTAATAAACGGCCGCGCAATATGAACAGAGGCATTAATGCTAAAAAAAAAGTCTTAGAGCGAAAAAAAAGTCAACAAAGCATTTTCCTCGTGTTTGGCGTGACATAAAAGTATTATACTGTAGTAGGTCCGCTTAATATTTCACGGAATTACACGCTGGATTATACCTCGGATGGATGTGCGCTTCCACTCGAGGCCAGCCGGTCCAAGTGGCTTGACCAGTCTTCCTCGAATGTGTCAATCGTCGATAAAACTGAATTTCCGCCTGTTAATACTCCTGTCGCTCATCCGAGTTTTTTTTAGGAAAAAGTTTTTATCGTCTAGTTTTTATCTCACTCGAGATTTTATTATCCTTTTCATGATGAAACTCTATCAGATTGCGGGTCGAAGAATTTGGTGATGGTCTTTTTTATGTCCTGAGTCATTTATTGCGTTTAATTTTTACAAACTGGTTATTGTATTAGTAATACCAATAAGCATAATTGAGGAAGAGTTGTCAGTATAACTTTTCGTAAACATCCAACCTATTCGACCTTGTAAATGAGTTATTTGATACAGAGTCTCGTCTGCAAGTCTCCCTTCAGCATAAAAAAGAGGACGCGGAATGGGAGAATATGAACGAGAGGTAAGGCAATACGCGACACGATACCATTAATTTAATTAATATCACTTAACTGTATGTGGCTATCGAGTAGGGTCCGAACCACCACCGTCAATTCTTGCTCGACCGAAGCGTCTTTAACTTCTCCATTAGGAATATTGCACAGTCGCGATTCCGGTTATACGTCTTCAGGACTTTTCTTCGTCGAAAGCAAATGCAATATGAAGCCAATTGCAAATGTATCCCATTCCTAACTCTTTCTTTTTTGGCATGTTTTTTTTATGATATTCTTGATTAATTTTTCTTTCGCATTTCTCTGATTATTATGGATGCAGATTCTCTGAAAAAAATGAAAAATTTTATTGGAAAATCTTCACGATCTAGTCAATATGTTTCCTGCGTAGAATAAATACAATCAGTTGCAATTTATAATCATACTCTGATCATTTTAAAGCAATTTATTTTTATGTGACTCAATTGCTTGCCTTAAAATAGATCTTAAAAAAAATCTTCGGTCACTTGGAAAAAATCTGTTCCGAAAAAGTACTTTTCGAAATCTTGATCGAACCGTTCTTTTTTCATTAGGAAAGACAAAATGACCTAAATGGAACTTGATAAGCAACCCTCTAAATCCGAAGTATACCACTCCTTTTCTCCTACTATCAATCTCCCACTCTTGACGATTTATTTCACTTCGGCCAATGAAATTTTACAGTATCTTCAAATCTTTCAACAGTAGATGTCAACGTCACGTTAATGTTTTTCTCCGGTATTTGATGAAGAGTATACAATGTTTCAAAATACGCTAAAGGAATTTTAGAGCAAAAATCGTGATAAAGCTCTTGTGAAAAGGCCTTATTGCGAAACGGTTTGCAAGCACCGAAAATCACTATAATCTTTATCTAAATTTTGAACGGTTGGTATAAGAGCTTTTCTAATATTTACATGAAAAATTACGTAAAAATTACGAGGACTTTCCCGCAAAAATTATGAAGTTTTTATTGTAAAAATTACAAAGCATCATGAACTATACAAGATTAATCGTAATTTTTACAAGAATATTCTCTCAGTGTAGAAAAGCAATTTGTAGGTATACTATGTTTCAAAAAAACTTTCGAATATTCAAGCATTAACTTAACATTTACTTTCATTCATGCTCACGTTTACAATCTTCTAAACGGTCTCCTAGCGATGCTCCCACATGCGCATAAGGCAAACCTTTATGGTCCTAGAACACTCACGAAAATGACTGACATAAACGTAAAAGCCATCGTCAAAGTGGATTCCTCCCTAAGCACTCATAAATAATAATGCTTCATATCCCTACTTCCTTTTCATTTACGGTCACGGATACATTCGTTTAATGTGTATCTTAAAAATGTTCCCTTTCGAAAAAAAGTTCGCTTTCGAAAGCTTCAACACGGTTTTACCTCGAAATTTTTTTCTAAAAAGGAATCTGATTTACATCAACAGTGTATTAGTGTCAAACTGTTGCCTTCCGCGTATTTCCCGAAATTATTACCGTATTATGCGTTCTTGCTGCGACTAGTAAATTAATAGTCGCACGAGGACCCCGTCAGCGTCGCTTTTCGATTAACTTTTCTCCCGAAGGCTACGCCGGGGCCGTGCGCCCGTCGACGTCAAAATTGCCGGCGCGACGGCGGCGTGTGAGCGAGCGGGAGTGCGTTTGACAGGAGTAGTGGAGCACAGTTTCCTCGACGTCCTCTCCTCTCTTTCCCCTCGAACTAGATGCATCATCCTGGACACAGCAACTGCGGCTCAACGCCTCGACACTCGACCGCATTTCTTGTTGCGGTCATGCGGGAGTATCACAATCTAAAATGACACATCATTGAACTACAAAAATTATTTGTTACAAAAACTGACGGCGGAATTTTGTGGAGCTAAGTTGCTAACTGCTTTACTAACAATAAGTGTATACAAAGTTACTACGATACAAGTGAAGAAATACGAAATTGCATGTCTTATATAGTTCTTCTTATATAATTCTTTTTCTCTGCTGGGTTACTTTAATGTAACGTAATATTTGTGCAATGATTATACTTTTATTTTTCGTAAATTTTATACTCGTACTCTAGTAAGTAAATAAATGTTTGAAAAATTAAAAAAAGTAATATTATTGGTTGATCAATGAAAATCCAGTTTAGTGTAGAGAATTTTTTATTTGACCTGTGCGACGAAGTTTCTAAATGGCCTAAGTATTCTGAAATTTATGTTAAAAAATACTTTAATTAATAACCGAGTGTTTGAGGGATTCTACCAGGAATCATAAAAAAGAAAGGAACTACCTGACGCTCGACCTCAAATGCGCATACATCTTACAGGAGGAGCTAAGTTAGACATAAATTTATATAGCGCTGGGGTATATATTCCAGCAGCGTTTCACGCGAAAGTAAAAAGGTAGATAAATGCGTGAAATAGGCGAAGAAGAATCTGGGAAGCCCTGTAGATGTTTCGAGGAAACCTTCTGGTCCTCTGCGAGGTAAAGCAGGGCATTTTAATGCAATCTACGTTACCGGTAGAAATGGGAAAGAGAAGAAGAGAAGCAAGAGAGAGAGAGAGAGAGAGAGAGAGAGAGAAAGAGAGAGAGAGAGATACAAACAGAGAAAGAGAGAGAGGAGGGGAAAGTGGGGACTTCTGTACTGCTTATTATGGTGCAAGCGAAAGCAACTGAGCAAGTGCAACGGAGATGCTCCCATAAATATTTATCAGACACTGTTTCATCCTGTACTTTGTTCTTTCTAGTGGGTCCACTGGATTCCACACCGATATTTTTGCGTTTTCTGGCGAAGTATAAATGCAATACTGTGAGTTTCACTCGAAAATCGAAGATAAGAGTAAAAAGAGTTGAAAAACTGTGTAGGTAACGAAATTCTTGAATAATGTAATCTGCATCGATGCAATGTTTGGAGGACATGTGGAGATTTTTACTTCCTCCAGTAGAAAGCTGTATATAATAGTGATAACAAAAGTTTTGAGTCAATATGAGTAACAGTTTTGTTTTGAATTTATTGTATTAAATTATTTTAAAAAATAATTTAATGTTCGTGTGTATATCGTTTTATAAATACCGTTTAAAACAAGTATTTTTTTTCATTAACTTAAGAGGAATACAGATTAAATCAACAAAACAATAATTTTAACTTAATTATATTGGTTAGAATAAAAAATCAAAGGTAATAAAGCTATACATTCTCGAATGGACGATTTTTATCGAACGCGACCAAATAGGATATTGTCATCAAAAATGTCAAAGAAAAAGTTCCGTGCAAAAATCCATTGCCATCCATCGTCATTTCGTTCTTTCTGCTTCCTTCCTTTAGGAGAGAAGTTTTGCTGAGCCTCAGATGACGTCTGTCCCGAAGAGTTACCCCCCTTCCTTCGTCCAAGACGTGCTACTCCTTTGCAGAACTTTCACGGTTCAACTTTTGCGCTTGTCGTACTCGATTATTCAGTTCGGAACGGTAGCAGTTAACACCTTCCTGCGCCTTAAAGGAACGAAAAGAATATTTGCGATGGGATTATTTGCCCATATACCGCTGAGAAACTTTTTGTAATAATATTTCATTGAATCCAAGTTATTTTGCATGTTCGATTTGCATTCAGCTCTTCCTAAGGTTGAAGTTCAGTTTTATTAAATAAACACTAATTTATTCGTTAATTCTTTGTTTTATATATACATTAAAGTCGCTATTGTCTACTTTTATTATTGTGCAAACGAATTAATGTCTGCAATAATTATATAAAAAATATTAATTTTTTCTTAAATCATTTACTATTATTAAATTTACAAATGGTTAGAAAAGTAAAAGATGGTACATCGCACACATGTACGTACATACGTACAAACGTGCATTTTTTACTTAAATTCAAATGTTTTGCCACATAATCGAATTGAAGCTTGTAATTGTGACTTAAAAATCTTGAATCTTAAAATGGCTCCAGTCTTTACTAAAGCATATTTGCTACCTAAATGTATTAGCCACTATAGTATTTTTTTTATTTTACAAGTATTTACTTTAGTAAATACTAAAGAATTGTTTAATACATTTTTCTTCATATATAAAATATCAACGCACGTAACGCGCATATCTGAATTCTAGTACCTTACAAAAGTACCATCGATTGTCACTGACAGTCGGTAACTCAGACTTCTTCGTTTCTCGATTCCGAGAATCTCATCCATAGTGGATAAAGCAGATCAATTTACCCCACTAAAATGGTAATATCGTTCCTCGTTAAATTCGATCTTACATTTACCCACGTCTGACCTAATCTGCATCTGCATCCCTTGCACCGCACGCAATCAACGTCGGAAACATCAAGAGTTCAGTTCCCATAACGGAAACCGTCTCTTTTATTCCAGATTCACACTTAACTTAAGTAAAAACTCCTACCAAATTAGAGAGGAAGTAAAAATTCAATTTTTTTTAGCACCGAGGGTCGCCGCGTTTACATCGCTCAAGAAACTGTCGAGAGTTTTCGACAACAAAACCCAGGGATAGGGCCCTCGCCTATCCCTTTTTCACGATGGAATTATTCAGGCCGGTAAGACGAACAAGTTAATATGCTGCAGCCTGGCAGCAATGGATTTGAGTGATCGTAAATGTAAATCAACTCGGAGTGGGCGAGTGCCGAGGCGGGTCGGTGACATCGCGGCGGTATGAAGTTTAAACTGCCGTAATTTCTTTTGCTGAAGAGCGTTAAAACATTCGCTGCTGCGACCTCCCATCAAAACAGCTTGATGAAAATTTCAAGTGACGTAACGACTGCCACAGTTTACAATATAATTTTTGTGTTATCCTGTCAGGACTGCTTAACGATGCATTGTTTTCCTTACCATTTTTTTTTTATTAAATAACGTAATTATAATATTCTGCCAAGGTTATATAAGGGTCACAGTTTAAATAAGGGAACGATATGATTGCAGTTCATTGTAGCATTGGTTTCTCTGCAATATTAATTATTTCGTCAAATTTTATGCATAATAATGGCACGAAATTATTGAGTGAAAATTTAATATTACTTTGGGCGTTATAACTTATTGAAAGTACTTTTCAATGCTCGTTGTACAAATTGGAAAACTTGAGAAGTACTTTAGCAACAATCAACGAGCAGTCATTTACAGAAAGTCGATTGTTCAATTTTCCCAATTTACGGGCCATAAACAGATAAGATAAATATTCAATAATGCGCGCCTCTTCGCAAATGCTGTTTCCTTACACCGAGCAGACTGGAATAAATCGAGGTACACCGATTCCGTTGGTCGGCTTACGCTCCACAACTAAGGTGAATTTATAAAGGAGCCACACCGACATCTTCCAAGTGGTGTCTGGTGAATAATGCAAGTGACCTCATAAGATTTAACCATCGCCTACTTGTTCCCGATTCCACGGTTAAAGGGGCTACGTCCACTCAATACATACTTGGGCTGCGTTGCTCCTTTCACTGCATAATAGCCTTCAGATATATCTGTATACGATAAGAGCGTGCACCAATTTTCAGTCTAATAATTGCCTAACGATTAGATCTGCCTGTATTTGCTTTTTTTTATGAAGTTTTATCCCTTTATCCTACTATTTTATTCGTAAACAATTTATTTTTATGAGCAGATACGTTTGATAAATAATCGATAAAATATATCAAATCAAATATTTCACTGATTCAATTTGTTTATGCAAAGTGCTCCGATTTTTTCGCTAATAAAAACGAGATTTGATGAAAAAAAAAAAAAACTAGTATTTTGCTTATAAAATTCCATATCTAATGAATAAATAATATTGTGCAGTTTAAAAAAAATGAAAAACTACAATATAATTGAATTTATTAAATTTTTTGGTATACTAAAGCGGCGATATTCCGTTATTGCCTTTATTTCTCTGTCAAATTAACAAAATAACGAACGGAGGCGCGGTAAAAGCAGAAACTTGCCGGCGTTTGCTCGTGCATTCATCCCTATTTTCCCGCAACATTCTCCATTCGGGCGCGACGCCGTGAATATACGAGTCCACGCGGTAGCGGTCCTTCGGGAATGTTTCCTCACCTCCGCAAACTTGCGGCGCAGGCTTCGTAGGTGTCGTGCGCCAGGGGAACCCACCCCGAGCGAGAGCATTAAGCATTAACTATCGTGAAACTTCCAATTTGGATGTATCGTCTATGGCTTTAGCGTCGCGCGAGCTTTTACCAATTAAAGGATGAGAAGGGGAGTTTTCCGCTGTCGCTGCAAGCCGTTTCCACGGTGTACACACATCAGTTATTTTGCGTAATATTTTTTACGAAGAAGTGATCCATTACAAATTAACGTGAGGTGTAATATACATGGAGAGTATTAGTGGTACCCAGAGTGAATTTTCTATTAAATATTACGGTGAGGCTCTTCGTAAAAATTACGAGAGAAAACCATAGTAATTTTTAGTTGCATTTGAATGGTTAAGTAAACTTTGAAATTGTTACAAGAGAAGCTCCTTAATTTTTACGGAAAAAGCTTCGCAATTTTTAAAAGCTTCGGAATTTTTTTACTTTTTGCTTCGGATTTTATTTTCATTTAATTTTTAGGAAAAAATTCTTTCAGTATATTAAAGAACGAAAAGCAAAATAATAATAAATAATTTTATAACTAAATGCAGACCTGCTTGATAAAATATCTGAAATTAAATCGAAATATTATAATAATTTCAATAATATAATGATATCAATAGCGGCACATTTCATGTTGAAAGTATTCTCGTAATATAATTAGTGACATAATCAAAAGTATTCCGTTTATCAGTAGACTACAATATTAAAATCAAATTCGCGATATTTTACTAATGGCAGTTCCACGGAGTTCTTTCATCATAAAATCAAAAGCTTTTTTGCATCATAATTATGTCGGGCAATTAATTTGGAGGAAGAGTCGCAATAATGCACAATTAGCATTGCACGGATAATTATCTATATTATTTCGGCTTATAAATTAAATGTTTTTCAGCACACTTTTTTTTAGCGAAGAATAGATGAATACTCCATTTGCGAATTATGATTACTTG
>JAWWEN010000048.1:6818481-6831937 GCA_035582955.1 Sycophila texana | reverse complement strand
CAAATGATGGACAATCGTATCAAAATGACATACGTGAAGTTTTATCAATTTCTCATTACTTCGACCTCATGCCGGTATAAACTTAAGCAAGCGCCGTAAACTTTATCGATGGTCCGACTAGAGCCATTCTGTTACTACTGGCGGCGAATTAACGCGTCAGCACTCTGGAATCCTTCCGACTCGCTAAAATAATAATTTATCTCACTTCATTTTTTTTTTTTTTTTAATTATATATCCATTCGGAGGTAACGAGCGGAACTTCAGCCTAGTGTAAGGAAGGGAAATAAATGAGGAGTCGCGCAAGACGAATGCACTAGTCGGTGTATTTTTCGAAGATCCGATTAACGGGTTGCAGCTCGTTTTTGGAGCGCTCGACTCAGCGAAATCCAAACTGAGCGAGCAGCTGCCGGCGGAAGGGTTTCCGCGTACCGGCGATTTCGGAAAACGTTCGCAAAAGCTCGGAAATTCGGACGCTCCACAATTTTCCCTCGCTCCGGACGCGCGGTCCTTGGAAATGAGCGGCGGGGGTGGTGCATAGTGCGCTCCGCTGGGGTTGTAGGGGTGCGGCGCAGCGAGCGACTAGGCGGGAGAGAGAAAGGGAGAAGAGTGGAGGAGGGGCGGTGGGGAGGGGGGCAATACGCGGGAGGCAGCGGCTGCTGAGCGGAGGGTTCAGTGTGCCTCTGACTGTCGCGGCGTCGAGTTCGTGTGGCCTTTCGTTGGTCTACTCTCTTCCGTGGCCGGTGAGCACGTGCGCCTCTCGGGTCACTTTATGGACCTTTTTATTTATTTATTTATTTTTTGTGAAGTACGCTAGCATCTGTTCGCCGCAAAGTGCGTTCGTTGGCTTTTTCCGGAGGCAGGAAGTGCGGGAAGTTTTCTGGCTCTTGTGGGAAAGGAATGTTTTGAGAGACCGGTGAGAAAGTTAACGTTGCAGTTCGTTCCACTGTAGCTTCTCGGATGTCCCTCCGGCGTTTATCCTGCAGGCTTTGAAGGAATTTCGCTCGGTGTTAATACTACAGAGCGAAAGCCGTTAGGGTGTATCGATGAATAAATTTGTTGGTAATATGTTACTTGCGATAGCTTTTGGCAGTATGCTGCTCCTCGCACATTTCCTGTTTTGATTACTCGCTTGATGAAAAATGCTTCTTTTATATTATTCAAAATACTGCAGCCGAGTTGATTAAATAATTAATTAAGTAATTTTATTAATTAATTATTTAACGAAACTAAATTTTGAAACGTAGTTGAAAATGCTTGCAAAGTGCTCATTTTTTTACGCAAACAGTGTAGCCGTACCAATAATGTTAATTTTTTTTATTTTCAGCCTAAGTTAACAGGCTAAAAATTGCAATTTTAGAAAAAAAGTGTATATTTAAAAAAAAATAACTTGTGTAAGCATCTTTGCAAAACTTTGCCTGACATTCAAAAATAGAACAGTGTGGTGTGCAAATAGACAACGTAAATTCGCAAATGAACTATTTTAATTAATTTATATATTTTTTTTTTAAAATAATAATATATAATTTTTTAGTTCTGAACAAGTTTTTATTCAACTGCGCATATGATATAATTTCAATGTTGCCGGAGTTGAAAATTAATCAAAAGAAGTTTTCACCTAAAAACTAGTCGTGTATTTCAAATTTTGTTTAAATTTAAAAGTAAATGCTTAATTCGAGTGTATTTTTAAATATTTTACAACCGTCTGTATTTAATTGTCGCGCCTTTGACTGTTTTCATTCTTTTGTTCTTTATCGCAGTTATTTTTAATTGAGTATTTCACCCACTCAAATAATTATTTATATTTATTTTACACGAAACGTACAGTGGATTCCTGTATGCACTGATATTAATCTTAGTAATAAAAAAATATTAATCAAAGAACAATAGCAGTGAGTTATTCTTAAAATATTCGAAAAATAATTTGTTATAAAAAGATTTTATTTAAAAAAACTACGTTATTTGAGAGACAGAAGTTATCTGCCTCTAATTTCGTTTACGTTGTCAATTAATTTCTTTTGCACAAAATTACGTGATTTAGCATTTAGCTTTAAAATTGATGAAAGTGTCATTTGTATTAGGAACTTGATAAAGGTCAGTGCAGCCCGACTAAAATGCATGAGAGTACAAATAAACAGAGTCACTGAAACAGAGAAGGGAAAATGTAGAAGACAAAGAAATTTTCAGAATAAAAGGTGTAAAATAAAAAATAAAGCAAATCGAAATGTGGGCATGAAAAGTTCCGTGCCAAAGGAATTAATTTTTAAAAATAGTTAATAAATTATTCTGAATAATTTGCTTTGCTCAACAAAATCTACTAGATATTCGCATCAAAGTTAAGATAATGAACTTATGCAATGGCTCGTTATTTTAATTAGGCTTAGCTGAAACTCGGTTTTATCTGTTTTATGGCACACAGTTAAAACTGCATAATTCACAAGCTCATACAGTTATCTACCTGTAAATAAATAGTACGCCGTAATATTTAAGTAGGAAATAGCTTAGCGAGCGAGGAAAAAGGTGTACATTTTTTTTAAATCCACGCAAAGCGGAAAATGTAGCAAAAGCCCAAGCGTAATTGATTCTTTTTTTGCTGCGTAAAAAACCAATTAAGAGCTTGGATTTCGCGTGCATTACGGCACTTGAAGGTATTCATTTCTATTGCGCCTATCGCAGCGGGCACACGTGGATATTGCTGAATTTGGAGTCGGTTAAAAAAGGATTTAAACAAACTTTTTCTCCAGAAACAAAAACTTAACGGGTATTTTATTGCTTCAGAGTGGATCCGGCGAGGGTATTATTCAAAAGCCATTAGCGATTTATGCAGTCGTGCCATTTGTTTTGCATCATTATCTCCGCAAATTCAGAATTTTTATTCAAGTAAATCTTCTTAAAATGAATGAATGAAATTAATTCAATTTTTTTTCGATGAAAAAAGGGTACCAGTGCATACAAAATCCGATAAGCTGCATAATGTACATTGTCCTTTTAATGGATATTTTTAGTTCGTCTTTTCAATTATTTATTTTATATATTTTTGATAATTTCACAAGTTTTCAATATGTTTTCAATATATTTTTCTTTTTTTTAATCAGATAGAGCAGATTAAGAAAAAACCATTAAGGACCATAGTGACAATGCTTTAGGTTCTTGAAACCAGTCACAAACTTCCTTACGTGTCTTTGTAAGTGATGGTCTGCTTTTTGCAGCAAACGAGCAAAAAATTGCTGGTGAAGAGATCGCCGTGCTTTCGTGGAGAAAGTTTCTTCAATTGTTCCAGTCGTGTCTGCCAATCGAACTACTCTTTTTCTTTTTTTTGTTTGACGTAAATAACACAATGTAATTGTCACGGCCGATGATTCTTAGGTATTGTAACTTTGCTGGAATTGCTTTATATGGTGGAACAGAATAAGGAAAGCCTTTGTCTTTTTATAAAAATATATGCCGAAAATTTCGTAAATAAAATATATTTATTTTACTGTATTTTATTATACAAAAAAATATTGACATTATTATTTCGTATTTTTAAAAACTTGTCATAACTGTTTTTGCATTCACGAGCTCTTTATTGATAAAATATAAGCATGAGACACTCAATATCCAATTTATCATAGAAAAAGAGGGGTCGCTTGGAGATGAAAGAGCAAAAGCCCGCATTCGACTCGCCGCAGCGGTGAATCAAACAAGCGAACGGGGTCACCGGCAAGAGACCCGCAGTCGAAAATCTTTGCGTCGTATCAATCGAGTCATAACGTCTGAAAAATCTATAAATAAAAGAAAAAAAAGGCAATACAAGAGCGCGCGCAAAGCTTCGTAAATGCACACTTTTACGAGCTTTTTACTGGTTTCTTGGCTTTTATTTTCTAACGCGACGGCATTGCACTCGAAAGATTTCGAGCCCTCCCGCACGTAACGATCGCTCGCCACATTTACCTCTTTTCGTCGCGCCGCGCTTCTTCCTTCACCATTGGCGCTTGATACGGGTAATGAAAAGACTTGTTCCGCGCGGATGGTTCCTATGAAAGATCGACGACCGGAGGCCGGGACGCGAAAACTGCAGTTTTATGGCCGCGCAATGCTGCTCAAACGGCTTCGGGAAAGGAACAGTAAAGCTTTTACATCACCCGAAACCATATCATTTTGAATGAGACAAGAAATGACGATGAGTTAGATACTGCCGAAAATTATTCATCGATATATGCCTGCTAGCTTATATTGAATTAGTAAAAAACTATTATAATTAGTAAATTTTTTTCTAAAAATTAGTGAAAAAAGCTCTAATATTTAGTAATTATGAGAGCAAGTTCCACTAATTTTAATAGTTTTTCACTATTTCAACTTTAGAGGATAGTTATTATACTCTCTATTCCATGAAACAGTTTTCTGTTAATTATTTTTAATTATTGACAACTTTAATCGTTATTTATTCGCACTAGCAATTTATTGTTTTAACAAAATATTCAAATAACGTAAATAATACAATAAAACTACGTTCGGTGTATTTGACTTACGAAGATGTAGTTTTAATTTCGTTCACTAAAAAATATAATTAACCAATTATATTTTCAGTGATAAATCCGAAATTCACGATAGACAGTTCCAGCTTGTTACTACGACAAGCCTGCGAAAAAAATTTGCAGAGGGGTGAACAGGCTCTCTTGTAAAAGTTTTGTAGAATTATCTGCGGAATTTCTCTATTTTTATTCTATGTTTATTAAAAAAAAATTCTATTTTCATAGAATTCATCATAAAATTGATGTACTTCTGCAGGAATTTTTACAAAATTTCTGCCAGATTTTCTGTGGATCCTTCTGCGGAATGTTTTTCTGTGATTTTCTGTGAATCCCTCTGCGCTATAAAATTCACGGAAACTACTACAGTAAGAGTGTACCTAGAAATATTTAAACACTATACAGAAATATTCCTTTAACGATTGTAATTAAAAATCGTATCAATCGATAAAGACTACAAAAGTAGCTTTCACCGCGGGCAGATCGTTAATTTTTTTTTACCAAACTTCCGTAAATTCTCATGCAGATTTCCCTCGCAAGCTTTATCGAGGAATTCCGTTCGCGTACGAAAAATCACGTACATCACCGTTGACGCTATAAAAAAAAAAAAAAAACAAATTTGCAGAGCACGTCCCATTATCCATGTAATCCAATTCAAGCGGCCGGCCGATAAGCGAGTTCACCGACTCGCGTAATCGAGAGCGCGACGGCGCCGAGAGAAACGCAAGGACTGTCGGTGCAGCAGCACGGCACGTGGCGGTGCGTGCATTCCGGGCCAGCGACGCGTTCCCCAGCGAATCGGCGGAAATTACCGAGATTGCAGGCCGTCGGCGTCGATGGGAAGTCGTCGGGCGGGGTGGCCGCCGGCGAGCCTGAGCCCCGGCAACGCGGCCGAGCCGAGGAGGAGTCGCACGTGACGGGATTGGCCGGCCCGTAGCATGCCGAGGACGTCCAGTCGCGCGAGCGAGTAAAGCGAGCAGCGAGCGCGAGAAGAGAGAAGCGACATGTGCTGCTCGGGGGGCGAAGGCGGCGGCGGCACCCGCATGACCAGGTGCGGTCTGCTGTGCGGGATGGCCGCGCTCGCCGCCCTCACGGCCGCTGTGCTCGGGCCAGCCTGGCTCCACACCGAGGAACGCCTGCCGTACCTGCCGCGACACCTCGCCGCCCTCGTCAGCGTCAGATTCAAGCTCGGACTTTTCCGCGCCTGTCCCAAGCTCGTCAAGCCTGCCAACCTCACTACCCGTGAGTATATATATCTAACTATTTATATATTTACAAAATTATAAATATTTAATTACAACAAAATCATTTAAATACAATCTTGAAAACAATAACCGATAAACTTAATTTAATAAACTAATATTAAATTTTAAACGAAGCTTAAAAACTACGTGTAAAAGAACGGAAAGAGTATTCTTAAACGGTTCGATATAACCGTTGGATGTTATATTACTGGGTAGGGAGTTCCAACATCTATTCACACTGTTTAAGAATCGAATAAAAGCTGCAATTGGATATGCAATGATGTTCAACAATTATTTTTTCAAATAATATGTTTGATATAGAATTTTGTGTAAAAAATTTATTTTATTTTTTCACGTATTAGAGCGACGATTTGTGGCAACAGTTTTGCCTGGAGTTTTGTCCCGGACTCATCCGGTTCTGCTCCACTTCAAACTTTTAAACAATAAAGTTTACTCCAATTTTTTTCTCAAGGGAAACGGAGGATAATGAGACAGAATGTACAATGTATTATATTTGGCCACCAAGTGACCTAAGCTTCTTTTGCAATTTTTCAAGTATAAAATACTACATACAGATGAGTCTGTAAATCAAGAGACTCATTATTACACCTCGCTGATTCATTGTTCTTTTTTAACTGATTGTAGTTCGCTCTTCTTTAATATTTATTTTACAAACTTTTTAATTTCACGAGCAAGTCTAATAAATGAATTGCAAAAATTAAAATTCATTTTACGAAACTTAATTAGTATACCAGTCTAAGGAGCTTAATAACTCTTTGAAAGCATCATAAAGTTTCCCAGACTCTTTGAAATAACAGCTGCAACCAATAATAGGAAGCTAAAGTCAATTGAAGGAAACAAGCAAATTTAAGGAGATTTTTCTTTCTCCTGATTTAATACGCAATTAATTGGTCTTCATTTAGAGAACCTGGCCAAAGCTAAGTAGCGACTGTGAATTCTGTGGTAAAAATATACTTCGAGTGTATTTTTTATTAATACACCAATATTTGACTTGGGCAGTATCGTATATACAAGGGTTGTATAGGTTGTGCGGAGCCGGCGACGACGACGGCGAAATGACGATGAAACTTAACGTAAAAACAAAGGAGGGGCATAAAAACAAAAGTCAGGAGGGACAGAGAAAGCCGGAAGTAAAAGAAAAACAGTCATCTCCGTTCGCCTCCTTCCGCTGGTCTCCCGTCCTCTCAGCCGTTGCAGCATCCATCCAGGCGATGACAATTTCTTTTTATTTTCCTCGGCATCGCCGTCAACCTCCCGGTTCGCCTTCCTCCATTCCTCCCACGCCACTCTTATTTCCACTTTTCTTTTACCTCCTTTTTCCGACCGTATAGCTATCTAGACGATACCGCCTTACTTCCTTTTTCATTTGCTCTCTTCCGCCGCACTTTCTTCATTGGTAAGCAAATTTCTGTTTCGATGAGGTGAGACGAGCGTCTTTCGGCTTGCCGTACTTTCGCTTCCTCCTTCTTTCTTGGTTCTTCTCCTCTCCTGGGCTTCCGCTATACTTTTTTTTTTGTACAGGGGAAAGAAACGAGGGAGAAAGAGGGACGAGTGGGAAAGACTATGACCTCGTTGCATCGACCTCGTTAAAAGAGCTTAAATAGAGTATGTAAAGCAGGCTTTTTCGAGATTGTCACTACCAGCACCGCTTGTCAAGGACTTCTCGAAATTCCCGCTATACTTTTGAACTAAGACGTCATTTACATGTAATCATAATCGAAATAAAATGGGTACATGCTTTTAAAATTCACCATTCATTGAAAAATATTTAGACATCGTCAGAAGATTATATATATATTAATATTTTTTGCAAGCTCGTAAGCTTGCGGTAATTCCAAGAAACGCAAATATAAATTCTTACGATATTAAGCGGACGAAAAAGAATTCGATATTGTATATACTATACATCAGCCATTTAGAGCTTTTCAAGATATTTCTCAATAGTTTTTTAAGCTCTCATTCCTCAGATTTTTTTCAAATGTTCTTTTTTTTTTTTTAAAAAAAAAAGGCTGTAAATCCGCATATTCCATTCGACGACGCGAAGAATAAAATTCAAATGGAAAAAGTAAGATTAAAAAATTCCATTTTTTTTTATTGCTATATGCAGTAGTCGAAAAGAAAAGGAAAGCGAGGTAGATTTCGGATTCGCCGATGGAGAAGATAGAGAAGGGGGCATAAGACGAGGCGCAGCCGCAAAGTTACGCGTTCCGACCTTTTTCTTGAGATTCCTCGGGGGATCTCGAGTCCGGTCTGGAAAACAACGAGAAAAGTAGAGCTTCGGATTCCTACAGTCGCGCACTCGCCCGTCTCCCGCCGACTCCTTTTGTTTCCCCGCCTCCCCCTCCACCCCCTCAACCTCCTTATACTAGAGCGGGTATCTTCTCTCACTGAAGATTCCGCAGCGATCCGCTGTTTCTTCTGCTCCTCGCCTACGGCTCCGGGCGGTGGTCTGCGGGAAAAACCGAGATGGAAAAATACCGACTAGTGTAGGCTGTGCGATCGAGGCGTTGAGAAAATTCGGACGTATATATTTTTTGGCGAATGTGTGCGCGTCTCCGAAGAGGCGAGCGAAAAGATTAATAATGCGGAAAATGGCGACTTTGGAGATTTGATGTCACACCGGAATTCCACGGAATGATTTATTGCTAAATTATTTTCTTGCGGCGTACTGATATCTGAAACTCCGCGTAGACAAAAAACGAAAGAGGATCCATCATTTTATAAGAGTATCTTAATGATTTTCGTGATGTTAATGCTGATTAATCACTGGATTTGTTTGCAGTAAATTGTTAACGTGGCATAATATGCGTCATATTTTATCTAAATTGAATTGCTTTATCATTTTTTATCGACATTTTAATTTTATCAAATTTATGTGTATCATACGAGTTTTCCGTGAGATTGTACAATGTTTTTGCATTCAAGTTTTATAAATAACGCAAATAAAGTTTCACTTAAATTTTATTCAAAATAAGCGAAGGGTAATACCCACTGTCAGGAGATTGTTATAGCTTTGTCGCATTTTATGCGGTATTTTCTTTTCTGTGTACCTAATTATTTTTTCTGTGTACCTAATTATTTTTTTTTCCCAGTAAAGTAATTTGTAATTGCAAATATTTTCGAAACAAATTTAATCGTATACGAAAGAAAATGTTGTTTTTTTGTCGCGTGAACATTCCCTCTTTGATAAAGGAAAATATTTGTTGAAGTAGAACTGCTTACATTATACATAGCCAAATAAATAAATCACTGATTTTTAAATTTTAAATTTATTATTTAAAAAAAAGTTGAATAACTGTAAAATGTATCGTAGTAAATTAATATAAATTATAATCAAGTCATATATATTTACACAGTAATTTTTGGCCTAAATGCCAAGTCTATTTACTTAATATAACATTTTCCCTCTAACAGAGGGCTAAGTATCAAGATCAACAAGATATCTGCTCACCTCCTTTTTGAACATCGGATAATATAGTGAATGGCGCAGAGAAAACGTGACGGAGATCTAGAAGTTAGCACCTGTGACTAACTTAAACGATCCTGACACCAGTCTTAGTCCTCACCCTAGAAATGTTAAGTTTTGGGCGGTAATCCTCTTCCGGGTGATCTGGACTTCTGCCTCGTAAAAAGATCAGGAAGATAACTTCGCTCCCGTATCCTAGTGATCCTGTACAAGGCTACAAAATATAGTTTACGAAGTTTGTAAGCGCCTAAGATATGATTACATCCCTCCTAACGATAAGGATACATGTCACATATGCTTTATTTAGCTGATAAAGTCGATCGTGTTGCTCTACAATTATATATAGTTAAAATCAAAATACGGTTAAATAAGCGATTCATTTAGCCATTCCAGAGTACCTTGGCGGTAAATGCAGATAAATGTTTCGTTAAAAATGATTGTAGTCTTTACTAAAGCAAAGACGAACTCGAAAAATAAAAATAAATAAATTTATAATTAGCAGAATATTTTACTACGAATATAGTAGAATTTCCTAGTCACTTTAGTATTTTTTCTTTATTTTACGAATTTATACTTGCTTTAGTAAAATACTATAGTAATTTCTAATGTCAAATTAATAATTAACGTTTCTTTTATGTTTCAATTTATTAATTCATTTTTCATGCATTATTGTAATAGTTCGCTGAATTATATCTGCACATAAAAAGCACGCAATTTGTATGACTTATCTCGGAGGTCTCCTCCGCAAGAGGGTCAATACCAGGCTTCAGTCGTTTTCGTAATTCATCCGACCATTATATCACGAATAACAAACAAAGCACAATTCTTCATCTCATCCTCAATCAATAAACTATTACTATATTATTAATTAATTAATTCAGATAAAGAAAGAAAATATTCTTTCCTTTTTTTTTTTTGGAAAATGAAATTAGCTTTCAATTCCATTCGAGCTGATACAGTCCCAATGCATCTACGGACCCCCGACAAACAATACTTCACCGTAACCTTTTTCCTCCTCTCCTCGTATACTCTCTATCCATCTTCTCCGGAACTCCTCGCTTTCGCCCTGTTACCGCATTTTACACTACGGCGAAATTTCGACTTTGCGATCCCCTTCCCCTCGCCCCGCTCTTTTGTAAAGCAATTCCGAGCTTTTCGCGCGTCGGCGTAGCTCTCGTTCGTCGCGCGATAAGTCGCGTCGCCAATGAAGACAAATCGTCCCCCGTCACGGGCGTGGTTTTACGAAAGGGGTAATTAATTGTCGCGCGCGCGCCTCGCGACGCCCGGGGTCGGTCGCTCTCGTTTCCACCGTTAGTCGCGCCGCTTTTTCATAGCCTATTTGCTCGCTTCGCTGTGCTATTTGTTACTCGTCGGAATTAGCATTATTGCGGGATTTGAGTATGGGGTCACGCCCACCCATTTGTTCCGAGGCCCTTGTTTTATCGCATTTCTTACCCTTCGATCGTTGCGCCGCTTTGCCTTGGACGTTCGCATTGGAAAAGACGTTATCTGCAGTTGGCGTAGAGAGAAAGAGACGAAAAAAAGGAAGGAGAGTGTCTTAAAGCAACAGCCTACTTGAGATAGCAGTTTATATAAGCCCAGCGTGAATAAACTTGTCTAGAAAGTGGTGTAAATTCGCTTAATCGCGGAGTTGTTGAAAAAGCTGAAAAGTTCGAGACGAAGTACAAGCTGATTAAGGAGGACTGTATATAGAGGGACAAAAATATAAATGACGCTGGAAGGGATGGCTAAGCGCCATCGTGACTTTTCAGCCTCGTGGACTGGATTATGCAAGAAATTGGCTGCGTCTCCGTCCGCCTCGCTGATCCCCAAGTCGGCGGGGGATTTGCAATTTAAGCCTCGATCCGCGGCGGAGTTTCTAACTCGAGTGACGATAAAGTCGGGGACGGACGCGCGACTCGAGACCTTAGGACTCATCGGCGGATGAACCGACTAGCAAACGACAGTTTCGCAAAGTCGACAAACGCTTGTAACTCACAAACTGTTTGCAGATTCTGCTGCTACGTCAGTTTTGTTTTCTCTCTAATTATCGTGGAACGCTGGAACATGGATTTTCTCGAGAGTATACAATAGTTTTTTTATTCACTGTGGAAATAATTACTACGGAAATAAACAATAAGTGTCGAATGTTTTTGTCATGGGTACTGTTTCAAGTTAAATACTGATAAATATTTTTAAGTTGAATACCCTCGAGAACCATTCTTTTGAGGTTGTTAAATTTCCATAACTATCCTAGTAGTGGACTTAATAAGAGTTGTAGGAATTATTACACTGGGAAGCTTATCTCTTACAGCATAAAGGATTTACACAAGAAGTTTTAAGATGGAAGATTCTGCTAGAAAAATTTCTGTAAAGTCGATAAATAATATAAATAAAATATAATATAAATAAAATGTTGAAATCTCATCTATAGAATAATTCGTGTAATCTTAGAAAAAGCTTCCAAAGAGTGTACACAAAACTTTCCAAAAATTATTGTTCGTCTATTATAATTTTATTAAAGCTTCTTTGAAACTTTAAATAAAACTTACTTAGTCACTCCGAAAAATTTTCTTCAAAAAGATCAGTAAAATACACATAAAGTAAGAAACGAAATGCTACGCGGATCGATCGATTTTTTCGAAAAGATTACTTTTTATACATATCTGTAAGCTTTTACAACAGATTCAAAGTATTTGGAATTCCCGCTTCAGGAATATGCTTAATGAATCTTCTTTAAAAAATTGCAACAATAAGTTTTCCACTATTTTTGTTATCAAACCCTATCGACTTGTCTTCATTTTTCTGAAAAATAAAAGTAGAAACTCGTCGCTTATTTCGATAGTACAGTAAAAATGCGAATCTTGAATAACGAAAAAACAAACGGAAAACAGAAAGGCGGACCATATAAGTTTTTTTAGAGTAACTTCAGTGTCGAGTCACGCAATTTTTTCTCGGCTAGTGCTTATCCTCCACGGGAAAGCCATCGACGACGTGATTATTCTGATCGATTTATACATTTTAGTTGGTTCTCCTTTCTCTAATACGCCGATATCGAACGAACACTTCGCGCGATTATTATCATGACACTAGACGCTTACATTAATCCGAAGTAGATGCGGCGTCACCGAGGGTTGGCAGTAGCAAAAGTCGGAGCGAGGATGAAGGGGAAGCGGACGAGGCATAGAATGTACAGGGAAAATTGGATGTGCGCAGGCGGTGCGAAAGAGGAAGCTGAAGTGGTTGCACCATAAAAATGCTGATATATCGTGGATTTTTTTTTATCCCACACGGGCTGCGCTGCCGTGCGGCGAGGATTGCACAACTTATGCGGCTAGCGATGATAAAAAATGGGGGTGCAGCAGAACAGCGAGAGACTAAATTTATAAGTTTTGCCCTGAGAGGCCAACGTCAAATACACTTCTAATCTAAAGCTTCCTATAGCTGTATGCGTTGTTTATTTAATCTTTTTTTTTTCGATTGACCTACCCTGTAAATTCCATTCATTAAAATTACACCTAATTTCTACTGGTAAATTAGTGAATTTCAGGAAATTGCATTTACGGGGTACAGTGTACCTTTTTAATATTGTTATTTAATTTATTAACGAAGCGTTTCATTTTTATGAAGAATATTTTTCATCGAAATAAACATATAAAATTTAGCTTCGTCCGCTCATCGAAATAAGTTTATCCCTACCCCACTTTCCTGAATAATGAAGTTGCTTATAATTCCGATAGGGTTTGTATCGGATCTTCAGAATTTCCGGCTTCTTCCCTCTTTCTCTCTTACTTATCATTCCAATCTCGAACGACTGTGAGGCAAGTTAAGGTATTAAACCCGCAGAGCCTCCGGTGAGGAGAGCGAAGGCTTATAAGCTTGAAAATCTCGAGGCTAAACATGCGAGGTACATATTAATTTTGAATGTAATCCCAAAGAAAAGGTGCGAACCTCCTGCGTGCCCAGAGTATCAAACTCAATTGCGAAATTAACTTCTCCTGATGACTGAGAGGCACCGAGGACGAGGACCTGTGGTCGAGTCACCGAAGACGCGTTGTTAACGAGGATTAAATCGAGTACAAATCGACTTAATTGCGGTTGCGGAGGAATCTTATTAATTAGGGAACGTGCTGATCGCATTGTCACCGGGAAGCGTGACAACCGGGGTCGCAACGTTGGCTGAAGGCCCTCGGATGAGGGAATTCCAACGGCGAGTC
>JAWWEN010000048.1:6786296-6801859 GCA_035582955.1 Sycophila texana | reverse complement strand
ACACACACACACACACACACACACACACACACACACACACACACACACACACACACACACACACACACACACATATCCTATTCACGAGTGAACAACTTTTTATCAAGAATATAATTATAGAATTTTCACTATCGCCACTGACTAATTATACCTAATTTGTAATTCAATCGATACAATCAAAAATAATCTCAAGATTTTTAATTAAAGCTACTTTTTCAGGATATTTGCATTTGCATATCGTGTAATTTCTGATTTAAAAACTCATTAATCACGCGCGCGCGGAGCCTCCAATACGTACTAAATTAATCTCCCGACGTTTATGTACAAGCTTCGATGTGTTCGAAAAGAAGCCGTAACTTCTTCCGCTTCAACGTCTTAATCTCCGGCAGAATTTTAAGAAAAATGAAGCCCCCCGGTCCCCGGGCACAATAACAAGTTGCAGCCTCGCGGCAAAAAGGAGCAATAACACTTGACGCAGTTAAATAATTTAGTGAACGAGCGGCTCGGCCCGAAAGCGGTCGATCTCATTGACCCTAAACGCATCTAATCCTCCTAAAGCGAAATCCCATAAATCCCCGAAATTTACGACTGCACACACAAGCAAGCAATTCTTTACACACGTGGGCTCCCCATACATCGCGAGGACGCGTCTGGAAGAAGAAAAGGAGGAGCCGCTCGAACGAGCGAGTTCTATTAGGTGCGAGAGATGGCTCCTTTGAGAGAAAAAGAGAGCGATTCGAGCGCCGAGGAAAAACCGCAAAGAACTAGCAGTGAAAAGGGGCCGATCGGGCGTGAGCACCGAAGAAACTGTGGGGGTATAACTCGTACGCGGTGTAATACAACTCAATCGGGGAGCGCGCTGGTCGATTACATTTAACAGCACGCGCGGCGTAGTTACAAAAATCTGTATGCAAATTTCGGCGGGCGCCGCACGCGTATATGCATACCTCGCGTGTAGGTTTCTGTTCAACGCTCGCCTCGCGTTAGGCCGCTACTTATTAGATTTCGGGGGTACGATAAGTTTGGATTTGGAGAAAATCCATTTTGGAAGGGTAATTATGTCTTCGAGGCGAGCGGATCAATTCTTGGTTAATTGAATTTCTTTCTTCTACCGTTTTTGAATGGAGAGAAGCTTCTGTTGAATTTTATGTTAAAATATTTGGTAGACGAGTTAAACTGGATTAATTATAATTAAATTATTTAAAAACCGTGTGAAAATTTCCAAAGTTTTTATGAATTAGCTTGGATTTTAAGTAATTTATATTGAACTTTATACTGAAATTAAAAGATCTATTAAAAAATTGCAAGAATTAATTATTATGATGTCCTCACAGATTAACGTTATTGTAAAAGTTACAGCAGTTTCTTATAAAATTTATATGAAAATGTAGTAAAATGTGTTAATTTTTCCTTAAATTTTAAAAGAAACTATTGAAATTTTTCCAGTAAGATCAATCTGTGAGGTCGCTAAAAGTGAATATTACAATTTTTGCAAATAAATCTTCTCAACGTGCTTTGAAAATGTCAAAATTTTCCATTCTATAAATTAGCAGGAATTTTAATATGCATAGATATAATATTATATTATAATTTTAATATATAATTTATTTTAATCAATAGCCTGTTTATAAATTCAAAGGAATTACAGTTCTCGAATGAGTTCATCTCTTAGAATTAATTAAGTAATATTAGCGAAATAATTAAGAAAATATTGTTTCACTCTTATTTTAAACTATTTTCTAACTCCGTGCAATAATTATAATTTTCAAGCAAAATGCTCGCAGCAATTAAGAAATGACGTATATAATCCTCTCTCATCTTAGAAATCACACGCAATATTTTAATAAAAATGTCCGTTACGGACATCAGTCATTTCAGCGTTCATTTTTTTTATCAACAGAGCCCGGCGTCGCGTTCCGTGCAATAATTTATTCCGCAGAAATAGTTTAATAATAAAAGTCAACGGGCGCGCGAGGAGCAAATCGACGGAGAAAGAGAAACCGCGCGCACATGTCCCGAAGGCACGCCAGTGGAGAGACAGAGAGAGAGAGAGAGAGAGAGAGTGCGAGCTCGCGAGAGGGGCGTTAAAAAAAAAAAATGCACCTCAGTTCATATCGCCTGTCCCTCTCCCTCCCGCTCGTTCGTGCGCGCGGCGCGCGCAAGAGACGAGAAATGAGAAAGAGTGTAATAAATTGGCGGTGAGATTATTCTCGACGTGCATTAAGACGTCAAGCGGCGACGAACGCGAGCGAGGCTCTCGGGGCCTGAAAAGTATTGCCCGACACCTTCTGCTGTCTGTGCAGCTCCGCGCTGCCGTGCCGGCTCTCGCTCTTTCCCTCCCTCCACTCTCACTCGCGCGCACCTTAACACCTACGTCCTCCCCTCGCCGTTTCGCACACCGGCGCACACGCACGCGCTCATTTACTCGCCCGTTCGCTTGAAATCCATCTCCCTCCCCCCCCCCCCTCCCTTTGCTCGCACGATCCTCGCCCTTTTCCTTTTCTCATTTCGCTCGGCCGCTCTCTCCGTGTCTTCGCGCGCGGCTCTCCTTTGCGCGCGGGCCAAAGGATGCCGTGAGCCCCGCCGGGAGAAGGAAGAAAGGTCGCGCGGGGGACAGTGCCCGCGCGCGCGGCCGGAGACTTATGGCGCGGCTTAATCAGCCGAGGTGCGAACGGGCTAATTTGAATTCGTTAACCACGAGCGCGAGTCCGACTGTTGCTCCTTCTTTCTTTCGATTTTTTTTTTTTATTTTATTTTCACCCTACTCCTCTTCTTCTTCGTCTTTCTCCTCTCGCAACGCTGATTAAGTCATGCGCCTCGCGTCGTTGCGGGAGGAGAAATATATACTCTTTTTCCCGCGGGGGAGGGAAAAACGGAGTATCGTGAAAAGAGGACCTTTCTTCGGTCCATTGGGGTAAGGGCCTGGGCGGCGCGTACAAAGACCGATCGATGGACGCGGGATCGTTAACGCGCCGCGATCACTTCTTTGCGGCCTTTCCTGCCCCCCTCGTCTCCCCCACTGCGCGGGAGGCGTAAACTTTAAGTCGGTGCTACTTCTGTTTTCTCAGACGCGTGGGATGAAAAATCGTCGGGGAGAGATCACACCGTCCTGGATTAGTAAATGAATAACTGATTTATCATCGATTCTCGGAGTAACTCGGGTGGAATCGTTATTTCTCTCTCTCTCTCTCGAGCGGACCGCTAATGGTTTAGGTATTGTATTTATTTTTCGTTCGCCTCGGTACACTTAACTTTACGGCGGCGCGTTGCATGCGGTTTAAATTTAAATTGAAAGAGTTCGAAAGTGGTCGTTGAAACGAACGCTCGCTCCGATTTTTCAAGCAGCTTCATTTAACCGCGTAATTTTATGTACAGCGCTCATTCCCGTGGTTATTAAAGGTAATCTCGGCGGCACGAGTGTTTAAATAAATTTATTTTAATGCTCTTTCAATCGACGCGCGCCGCTCGGTAATTTTCGCTGCCCCTCGCTGACGAACGGAATTAAATTAAAGCAGAAATACTGCGGCGAAAATTGCGCGCCGCGTCTAAACAGATAGCGATCGCGGTGCGGCGGCTCATTTGCATTATTCGAGATTAAATTGTTCCCTACCCCTTTTTTAATGTCTCAATTAGTTACGAATCGAACTTCATCTCCCGGCCGCAGTAAGAACAAAAGCAGCAAACAGTCGTATCCGTCGGCCAAGTAGATACCGATCTTCGCGCGCTCATTCGATTTTTTTTTCTTTCGATTTTTACTTTGCGTCCAGCTCCGCGCGATGAAGGATCGATTTGGCGCTCGCCCTCGAGTCGAACCATCGGAAAAAATGAATTTTTTTTTGTTTTAATACATCGGCTCGGGTAAACTTCTATGTAACGCGCGGTTCGTACGCCCCCGGGGGAGAAAACGCGAGGCGGCTTGGTACGAAAAAGCCGAAGACGCCGCTGGAACAGAGACGTTTACGAGGTGTTATTATGTACACGCGCGTGCACTCGAACTTGCCGACGATTTTTTTTTTTCCTCTTTTTTTTCGTTTCCCCCTTTCGCGCCTCGAAGTGGCGCGTGATGCTTCGCGTAACGAGCTGAGGAATATCGATTGCACTCGAGCCCGAACATTAAGGTCGCATTAGGCCTTTGATCGGGCCCGGCCGTGTTTTTATTTTCAGTGAACGCGTCGCTGTTTGCTGTGGACATTAAGTGCACTGTTTTGTGCCGGTATTCCGAGCTTCCCCAGTATTTTTTTTTTTTTTTTTTTTTTTTCTTTTAATCTGATCGAGTGAGTTATGAAGGGGTGTTAACTTTAATGGCCGCGTTAATTAATGAACTCAAGGTGAGGTGAGACGAAGACAAGCGGGAAGTGAAAAGAATGCGTTGCCCGAGACATTAGAAAATTAGGATTTATTTGAAGATTTTTTTTTTACTCTTGTACCGTCCGCTCGGAGATTAAATGACGGCGTGAGAATTATTGTAATGGCGCGCTATTCATCATCAAAAAGTGATATACAAATATACACCGCAAAGTAGACAAATAATACTCTTTTAACTACCGCTTGTCTTCTTAGCCTGCCCTTGAACTTTAATTGCATGAAATCTTCATTTCTCTTCGAGTGTCAATGATCAATGGCGTATTTGTATTTTTTTTTTTTTTTCAACGAGGAATATAGAAATAAAATAAAAAATAATCGTCAAGAAAATGAATGTCCGAGGCGCGAAGAAAATTAGTCACGACTGCGGTTGCGCAATATCGAATAAATCTTGTTAAAAAAGTATAAGAAAAGCCCGCTAGGAAAGAGCGGCGCGTGATGCCGCAAAGGAATTTTATTGCATTGTATTCAGCCGATCGATTTATCGAGTGTGTATGTGTGTTACGAACGTTTGTGAGTGTGCGCGGGGACGCGCTTATAAAGAGTTGCCCCGCCGAGCCGGCTCAATGAAGACGTCGCTTGAAAATAATTTAACTTTGTCGCTCCGGCACCTTCACCCATAAAAGTCAATTTCATTTATAACGCACGACTATCTCTTCATTAATAATGCCGGTAATTACGCTCCTCTATTATTACACCCGGAGTTATTTCTCTGCGAATGGAGAACATAAAAAAAAAAAACCTTTTAACTGGCGGTACAATTTAATTTATTATTTCGCGCCGGTGTACAGGACACTGACTCAGGAGACTAAAAAAAGTCATGACGATAAGAAAATTTCTTATCTCTCTTTCTCTCTTGAGTCTACCGACGGCGAAATGGCCAAGACACGGCGGTCATTACGGAAATTCGAACAGCAATCAGTGCTGCATTAACGCCCGATGTGATATTAAAATTGAAAAGGAAGCGCCGATCGATCTCATTAGAGATTGGCCTTATCTTATCGTCATGGTTTTGTCCGCGCGCAAAAGAGTAAATCAACAATCGTAACCCCGTTCCCATTTAATTTTCACATCTATATATAGACTAGTCCCGGCATTGAAAACCAACACAAAAAAAAAGAGAACCGAACCACCGCAGCGCAACAAAGAAAGTCACGGGGGCAAGGGGTCTTACAGAATCCCCCCCCCCCCCCGCACAGGTATCGATCGGACAACAATTTGATTTCTATTGTAAAACGGCATATTGCCCGTTCGATTTTACATTACGCCGTCCGTCCGTGTATAACGTATCCGTAAAAGTCGCCCCGCGGGGCGGTCGATGAAGACGTCGCCCTCCCCCCTCCTCCTCCCTCGCTCGCCCAGTTCTCACACCTCCGGAGCGGCGCGGTCAAAGGCCCGCGGGGGGTAAGGCCCCTGAGACCGTGAGGCTAATTGATACGTAAGATTACGTTCCTCCGCTCTCGACGTATACCTTCTTCTCTTCCTTTCTCTGCACTCGCTCTGTCCCCCTCTCGCGGACGAGAGAGAGCGAGAGAGAGAGAGAGAGAGAGAGAAGGAGGACGAAGCTGCCGCGGAGAATGCTTTTTCTCGCTGTTGCCCAATCTTTTTTTCGCTCCCCCCGGGGGCTTTCGCGCGCAGCGCGAGGATGATTGGTCGCGTCTTATAGGTCCCTCGGAGTACTAAATTCTCCCGGTGTGCCCGGCCGTCCCTTCCTGTGGAGGTGCTCGTAAATCCGCGGGCTGCCGAGCTAAACGCTAAGTGGATTACGTGTAAGAGTCTTTACACATTCTTTTAGGGGGGGGGGGGGAGAGGAGAGCGGAGTCCGGCCGCCGTTTTAGAGCTGCGCTCCGCACTTTGCCCGCTAAATTGGCACAATGAGATTTGACATGCTTCGCGCTGGTCCCGAGCGGCCGATATCACATTGTCTGACGCTCGGGGTCTTGATGCGTATTATTGTGCACAATGGCATTCCTTGCCGACGATTTTTCTTTAGGGGACTATATTCCTTTCGTTGGGTTAATTCTGTGAGTTATGATTTAATGGTCTTAAAGCTGTTTTTTTTTTACCTTTTAACCAGTTTTAATTATTCATATAAAAATTAATAAATTTTTTCGACGTTTATTTATTCTTTTAAAGTGACTATATGAGAGCCGCGTGCGGCTACTTAATGTTGACGGATAAATCTTTCGGTTCTTTATTGTAAAGTGGACTTTTGAACAGTAGTGGAAGAGTCGAACGGTGCTCGCTAATTTATTCATTGGTTGAAAATAATTTGGTGTATAATTTACGACTTATTTATGTTTATTGATTATTTTGAGGCCTATTATGAAACTCGGGAATTTTTCGGAATCCACGGTAGAAGAAAAATTGATTTCTACGATTGAATTGAATCGAGCCTGTTTTACATTTTTAAAGCGCGTAGCTTGTGTTATTAGTAAGCCATTCGTTTCTAAACTGAAGAATCATATTGTACGCTGGAATTTCGTAAGAACCTCTTTCTTACGTCTTTTTTTCTATTGCTCCGCGGGATACTAATGGAACGGCGATAAATAACTTTCCGTGTTAAAGAGGTGTGAAATAACGAAACTTGCCCGTTGAAATACATACTTTTTCACAGTATTCAATTTTGTACACCTTTTTTACGACTTCTTAACAAACTTAAAGTGAATACGATCAGGTCTCAATTAAAATTAGAAATTAATTTAAAAAATTTCTTAATACATTTTTATTGAACATTATTTTATAGAATAAGATCCATGTTAAATCAGGATTGCTCTAAAACACATTCTTTACCAAAAAAATACATAGATTTATTAAGAAAGAAAGAGAGAAAAAGACTGAATGAAGCCTCGAAACCGCAAGAAAAAAGATTTTTCTTAAATATTCCGCTGCACATGCGAAACACTGCCCGTGCTCAAGACACTCACCTTAAAATGTATCTCCGCAGCGAGGGACGGAGAAAAAAATTCAGAAACGCGCGCCTCACGGAGAATTCCGTCCGAAGAAAAGCCGCAAGCCACCGGCGCGAAATTACATCTCGCGGGCATATAGTCTGAAAAAAAAGGAAGAGTAACGGTAGGGGGAGGAAGAGTCGCAGTGCATAGGGGGGGGGGGGGGGGGAGATCTGCGGTCCACCCCGACGAGGAGGACGAGGACAGCGACACGGCCGTCAGCCACGAGGAGGTGGAGGAGGACGGAGGGCGCGGGGCGTGGTCCTCCGGTGATTTAGCGTTCGCCGCGCCGCTGCGTGTCTCTATCGCGGGCGAACGCTAAACAACAGCCTATAATGCACCGCTTTCTCTCTCTCTCTCTCTCTCTCACTCTCTCTATCTCTGGCTCTTTCTCTCACTCTCTCGCTCTCTTTATCTATCTAACTATCTCTCTTGCTCTCTTACTCTTTATCTCTCTCTTTATCTCTCTCTCTCTCTCTCTCTCTCTCTCTCTCTCTCTCTCTCTCTCTCTCTCGGCGTTTCAGGGCGGCAGCTTTACAGCCGTTTAGTGTTTTACGGCCGTTTTATGAGAGCCAAGCGCAGCCGAGGGACGGCGGGGAGCGGCACGCCGCGCTCGTGAGAGAGTTAACCGAGGCGAGCACTCGCCAATGTAACGGAGAGCTGCGTCGACGGATTTCTCGAGCGAGCCAAGCTCTCCGCTAAACTTTTACGCTCTTCAACAGTGTCTGTCTATGCCTACTTTTTCTTTTCAAAATTTTTAATTTCTGCCCTTGTCTCGCCGAATTTAACGCACTGATTGAATGTAAGGAACTATTCAATCATGCGTTAGTTTCTTATTTTATTTCGCAGGAAAAGAGGAATAAAATTTAGCTTTCTCGAGGAGTCGAGATTCTACGATATCGTGTGAAAACAAACTTATAAGATTCTGATCTCGCTAATGCGATGCGTGGGAAAGATGGTAAAAAAGGAGGATCATCAATGTGCGCATTTCTTTTTCGAATTCTTTTAGCAATCGGATTGTTTATTTGCCTGTCGAGCAGTTGAAAATGCTCAGGATTATATTTAATAAATTACAAAGTTATTACAAACTTCGCAGTTGAGAATTAATTTTCATTGGGAGAAAGGACTTGGAGAATTAAAAAGGGTAATATAATAAAAAAATCCGACTTAAAGAATTGTTTGCCACTTTACGTAATCTGTCGGTTTTAGATTGGCAAGCTTTGATTAATTACATATTGAGCTACGGTTTCGAAATCACTCTCACTTCTAATTTCGCATTCTAATCTTTTTATAAGTAAATTTAATTACGAACCGTAGCCTCATTAAATCATTCCGGGTTTTTTTTTATTTTATTAAAATTAGAAATGCATAGATTGTCTCAAAAGCATAAAGATCGAGTCTTCGTTCACACGGCGTCTATACTCGCTTAAAAAAGAATTAGTTTTTTAGCTCAGAGGTACAGATCGATATCGCGATCGATAAAGTGCCTTAATTGTATATATTTATACAAGTAACAAACACAATTGACAGATTATGAATTCGATCAATATGATTCCCGCAATGCGTTCTCGATGAAAGGTATTTTTGCCCCATCACGTCTTACGTACAATTGTCTTTGGCTCTTCGCCCTTTGTTGTCGCCTCGTCGTCATAAAAAGAGTCAAGTAATCATAGATCTAGATTTTTATTTCCTAGATAACGAAGCGTAAGCTTTGTAACGTTATGTTTCAAAACGTTTGCACCACTCTAGTCACAATAATTTGTCAATAAAAAAGATTTAGATGGTACAGTTGCTGACTGTAATAACTTGACCTCAAATAAAAAAAAAACAGACAAATAAATGTATGTATTATTCTTATATTAAGAGTGCTATTGTCGGTTTCCCGTTATTTGATAGAAATGATTTTCAAGTGCCAATTACTTTTCACTGAAAAATCAATTAATTGTCGTTATTTTAACGGTGATTATGTTTTAACTGAAAACTGCTGTTGAAACCATCACTAACAGTTTATAACAGTTTTTTTATCTCGGCGGTAATTTACAGATTTTCAGTCAACATTCAACTACTTAGTAATGAATATATGCACTTCTTAATGCAGTAAATATTGACTACTAATCAACAAAAAGATTTTTAACTATTTTAAATTAAGAGGGTAATTTTAACCCTTAAAATACAGCGTAGTTTTTCATTCGAATCTAAAATAATATAAAAAATATTTCTTGATCCCAATAAATTAAAAATTTTTTAAGGACCACGTGGTCAATTATAAGAACGTTCTTATTATCTAAATGATAATTTCTTACACAACAAATTTGTTAATTCGACAAAGAGAATCAATGCGCAATATAATCACACCTCCTCTAACGAAAGACGCAGAATAAACGTGCGACCGCCAACTGGACCGATTTTCGATAAGCCCACCGTACAATAAAGCATTTACCCGCGGAGAATCGAAAAAAAAAAGGAATAAAAGCGAGCCGCGCATCCGTTACGCTTAATAGTCAAGTTATTTGTTATTACATTTAGATTTCGGCGCGCGATAGAAGGAGGTTCGCGAGCCGCATAAAGCACGCCGGCATAAAACGCATTCGCAGTGATATTCATCACGGAGTAGGCATTCGCATATAGATCCCCGCGCGGCGTATACGAAAGTGTTATGCGCTCGGCGGCCGTTATGCGTCCCGTATCTCCGCGAGATGCGCTCCATCCGTGGCCCAACCCCGGCCACGGCGATCTGGAGTGCGGGCGCGATATACATATATACATGTATATATGCAACATGCAGGGTCGCGGCATCCCGGCAAATTATAAATAGTGCTCCATTCGTTCGCGTAAACAAGTCCACTTAGGCTCTCGCGCCGCGACTCATCTAACATCTGCGCATGCGCGCACGTAAGACGGAGAGCGCGCCGCGGACTCGCTTATCGGAGCCGCGGGGTGCTCCGGACCGCATATAACGATAACGAGGCAATAATAATCGAGTCTCGCGCGCATACCTCCCCCGGCCGGGCGCGAGGAAAAAAAATCCATTATCTAGGAAGGAACGGGGAGAGAGAGAGAGAGAGAGAGAGAGAGAGAGGATCGATCTTATCGGCCGCGAGACTTCGGCGTTTTAACGCGGCGCAATCTTCGCCGGAGAATCGGAGGTGCGAGAGGGCCGGGGGATGCGCGCCGGGACCTGACAAAAGAATTTTACGAGCGCGATAGGCTTGTTTATGCATTATCGATAAGGCGCCGAGGTATACTTTGAGGGGCATAAGTGATACGAGGGTGGGGCCCCACACCTCAGTGAATTTCGTAATATCGTTACCCTGTTATTGATGCCCTTTTAAGGCGCGAATTTTCTACCTGCCGCGCGCATTTTTATACACTTGCGACTTTTTTTTATTTTATGAATTTAATACATTAGATGAAATTGCCGATTCGCTGATTTATCCCTCGGCTCGACGCTCGCAACGAGGCTGGACTGTGCAGTATTTCTTTTTGCGGATACTTTGTATGCCTTTTAATGATCCCTGCTCATTTCCTCAAGGTAAACGTTAAATCAGTTCGTGATAAAGCTGATTGATACTTTCAACAATAAGTGACTTATACATGCAGAAAAAAAGCTAATAAAAATTGCGATAATCTATTTTATCGTATTTATAGAGACTGTCGTTATTGTAAAAATAGATCTTTCAAAATAGATTATTGCAATTTTTAACAGATCATTTCTACCTAGAAAGATTTGAAGTATTCGGTAATGATCCTTCGCAAAAAAGAAATTTTATGGACATTTTTAAAGTGCTCTATTGCAATTAATAATTTACGATGCTGTTAATATATTTGGCGGGTGTGTTTTTTGCGGAAATTACTTTCTAGATCACCATTTTAGACTAAATTATTTAAAAAAAAAGGTTTATCACCCCCCGTTAGAAAGTGAACTATAAATTAGAAAATACTTAATTTCGACGTATGATTATAGCTCATTTATCGTAAACTTTCTACACCGCGGAGGGACATTAAGTACTTATTTGCGGATATTTACACTTTTTCGTACAACACGCGTCATTCGAATAACTGTAAAATAGTACCACAACTCACGTGCGATAGAAGCTTCAAAGCAGGAAAGAAGGCTCTACAAAACTATATTTTAAATCATCAAAACAAAGAAGAGTACATTAATAATTATGATAAGCATTTCAAAAATTACAACAAAAAATATACATTCGTCAAAGTCAAGAAATTTGAGCAAATTTTAATAGTTTGTATACTTTTTCAGATATGCATACACGAATAATTTTAATTTTTACAAGTTTAACATTATTTAAAATAAAATGTGTTTCGAGATTACTTTCTCGGCACATATTATTAATTTAAAGTGTACTAATTAGTATCTGCTTTTTTTACATATAATTTATCCACGCCTTTTTAAAACTACTGGAATCTCTTTAAAGCATCAGCTACTCCCTCGAAGGTGTAAAATTTCCGCTTAGATCTGAAGAAACATTTGGCAAATGAACTAAAGCGCTCATCACGCCAACGCGAAGTTCCACAGAAAGAAACAAACGATAAAATAAAAAATAATATTTTCCCCATAAATCAATTGCAGAGAAAAGGCATAAGAAACGGTCGCTTTGAGTCGCCGCAACGCGCACTGCCCACGTGGGCGGAGAAGCGCGCGCAGCAGTCTACGCGGCGATCCAATTTTTTTTTTTTTTTTTTCGCGCTGTGTCTCGCCCCCATTGTCTCGGATCGGGACTCGAGGAATTTCGATTATCGGCGCGCGCCCAGGCTCGTCCCGGTAACGATCGGCTAACTCGGCAGGCCCGCCTCCGAGAAACGGGCTGCTCTACCTTTAGCCGCCGCCGCTCCCCCGCGCGCCTATTGCCCTCGGCCGTCCGGCGTAAACGAGTCTTTTTGCATTTAAATTAATTTGCGCCGATTAATTTTTAATTAAACCCAGCTAGCGCTAGCTCATAACGTGTATATATACCTTATACACAATATATATGGCTATCTGTATATGTATATACACGTGAACCGGATCGATGAATCATTTATCCTCGGCTTTGTTGTTTTTTTTTCGTACCCTCGGTCGGCGAGATTTATACTAAGCAGGGCCCTATCTGGCTTATTAATTTTCGACGCGGTGCCGCGATAATGTGCGCGGACCCGCGGAGGAATTTTGCACGCGGCCTGCCGTTCTTTCCAGCGCGGCGAGTGTTTACGAGATTCGCGAAAGCGATCGCCCGCGCCGTGCGTTTCAAGCGATAATTAAAGTTACGCCGATGGGCAGGACGCTCGAAAAGTCCGATTACGTCAAGTGCCGTTACGACGCGATTTTTCAGTTTAACGATCTGCCGATATTAAAATTATGAACGACGTCATTAACACTTCTTATTTCGCGCAATTACCTTTTATTGCGGGCGAAGGAGGAAAGGGTGAATTATCGTTGACGAAACGAAATTTGCCTTTTAAATTGACTCCGACTAATATATGCACACTTGTCCGCTTATAAGGTATACTCAGTAATTTTGCGAGTGGACTTTCCGAAAGTACACGCGTCCATAATTACATTATTTTCAGTTCGGGAGTATACTTATTTTTTATACTACCTTTTGGCGATCGAAGCTTATTTACAATTACAGTTCACGATTATTTTGAGGTATAAATAAATTTTACTTATTAGTTATATTTTTTACTGTAAAGTCTATATTTATTCAGTATACGTGACTAGAAATTTTATGTTTTTGTTTTTCGATGAGAAATTTCACAAGAATTTTGTTTGTTTTACATTTTTCTGTGTGTTCTCTTATTTTTCATATTGTATAATAATTAGAAATATCAATAATGTTTCTTTTGTGTGTAAATAAATAAAATGATTGTATTTTCTGTTCGTTAATTTTTAAACTTTATTTTAATAATTACAATTGAACGGATTTTTAACGCAGTGTAGGAGCAGGCATATTGTTTTCGTTCTTGTAAATATTGGCCATTGTAAAAAAAAATTGTTAAAAATAAGGTGAAAGTATATAATGAAAGTCAGGTGAATTTTGCCAGCACCTTTGAAAGAAATCGCAGCTGCCCATCGCTTGTAAGTTAATTATAAATCCTTCGAAAAAGCAGAGACTCTCCCAAACTTTCTGAACTCATTGAAATATAAGATTAGCACAATGCAAGCAAAAAATAATCCTGTAAATAAAGCTCAACATTTATTTGCTTGTGATAACACGATTAGCAAATCTTCATACAACATTTTAACACGAATTTTTTCATTTTTATAACGTTTTTACACGAACGAATGTGTGAAAACAGTAAATTTCTATATAGAAGTGCAGGAAAATCATTTTCACCCTCGTACGACGTTTTCACGCAATCGAAGCAAGTTTTTTTTCGGTACGAACGACTTCACGAAGCCAATTTTCAGGAAACCTGCTCAGAATGGTTCTTCGCCCATTGAAAAACTGCTTAAAAATCAAAAAGAACCCCAAGGCCAGAAAGGATTCTGGCGGCGAGACATTCAAAAAGAAGAAGCTCGCACGCGAGTGGAAGTATTCAAGGGTTGCAGGTGCAATCGTTGCTTTCCCCCGCAATTAAAATTGCGCTGATTAAAGAACGTTGGCCAATCGGCTCGCGCAGCTCTCAGTGTCGCGGCTCTCCTTTTTATATTCGCCACCGCGTTATTATCTCGTTTCTTTTAGTATCCGCTTCTCGCCGGGAGTGCGCGCGCACGCGAGCTTCGTCCGCAGCTCCGGCTGCGCAAAAAACGACGAGGATCGGCAAGGAAAAACGCGGAAGAGCAAAAAAGCACGCAAGAGCCCTCCTCCCCCTCCCTAAAAAAAAATAATAATAAATAAAAAAAAAAAAACAAGACGAGACGAGCGCGGGGAAGCGAAGAGAGAAAAGAGAAAGAGAGAGAGTGAGATAGAGAAAATAGCGAGGTGCACACGAACGTCCACGCCTACCCATAACGATATTTTAATTAAAGCGAGGCGCGCTGGCAGAAGCAAGGTGAAGGAGGGGGCCAGACGGGGACAGCCCGATCCCCAGGAGAAATTCAATCTCGCGATAATAAATGATCGTCGGGCCAACACCTTCGCCGGGACCCCGCTTTGGAGGCAGTTCACACCTTTAACACGTGTTGGTCGCTCCGCGGGACGCGCGAGCCTCGGACGCTGCACGTCCCAATCTCGCCGCGGCGCGCCGCTTCTTATCTCCATCCGACGCTCCGTACGCTTTTTTTTTTCTTACTCCCGCGAGCGGGGAGCGCTCCTCTATATCTTGCTTACCAACATTTTTTTTATCCTCCTCGGAGCCGTCCTTTGATCGTTATGAGCCGGCTACTCCCCTTTGATGAGTGTACTGATTTTCCTGCCCCGGTACTTCTTCTCGCGCGCTTGCGCTCCTTTCTTTGTTTTTTTTTTCTTCTCCCTCTCTCTCTCTGTCTCTCTCTTTCTCTCTTATTTTTTCTCCCTTTACTCGACAATTATACACGCGTATGCTGTGGAATTCCGAGACGCGGCGTACGTTTTTTAAATTATCCACAAGGTCATTTAATTTTAACAATTCAATTAATTAACTAAAAAAAAATGTCCTCTCTTGCTAATGGTCAATCGGAGATGTGGCATGAACTTTTGATAACGACTGCAATTTTTGTTTATCTGGGAAAAAATGCATTGAAATTCATTTTATTACACATGCACTTTTCATAAACTTTAGACAACAACTGCAATTTTATGCGGTTTTATCTATTTGGGGGGAAAAATCCATTTTTATATCGTTTTTATGCAGTTCGGGAAAAAGGAATAAAATAATAAAAGGCGACGGCGATGAAGCACTTTAATATATTGTAAAATAAAATTAACCTACATCTTATAAAATTGTAAGTGCACTCGGATACATTGTCATCTAGATAGACAAAAAAAGTAGAACAGAAGGTGTCTCTTAATTTACCTTTAAGCGTGCTCGTGACCAAATAATTAAAAGTTCTTATGCTCTGATAAAAAAGAAAAAGGAATGACTTTTTAAAGAACTCGAGCCATCATAACAGTTCTTTCGAAAACTTCCTTGTGCCGATGAAGTTAAGCTGCAAAAGCTGAAATTCAATTTTTCAGATGACTAAGCCGCTTTGAGTTGCGGCCGATCCGGCCGCGCGCGTTCATTCTCTGACAACTCAATTCGTCGTCCAGGATTCTCTCTCTCTCTCTCTCTCTCTCTCTCTCTCTCTCTCTCTCTCTCTCTCTCTCTCTCTCTCTCTATCTCTCTCTC
>JAWWEN010000048.1:6761819-6773798 GCA_035582955.1 Sycophila texana | reverse complement strand
TGGTTTTATCTATCAGGTATGATATACATATGAATAATATATAATTTAAAACTTACTAATTTCTATAATTTTATTTTATTGGTATATGACCCCCTTAAGAAGTTTCTCTAAAAATTTTCCACCAGCGCAGGTAACGCCCTCCGACTCGCTCATTTAATAACAAACAATTTACGAGGTGCCGGAATTTTTCTCAATTATTGATACATCCGCGACTGACGCGCGAAATAACCGACTTCCCCCGAGAGCGCGGGGCGCGCGCGCGCGATAATTGCATCCCCTTATCAGCGGCGGGAACGTCGCTCAACCGGCGCATGCACCCGGCCTCCTTTAATAAGGAGCCCCCTTCCGCGGATGATTTATGCGCGCGAGCTGGCCCCGACAGCGGTATTGAATAAATCGATATGCGAGATAATGGGGCCCATGCCCCAAGAGGAGTCCGCGCGAAAGCGAGAAAAGAAGTGCGCATTAGCGGCTAACGCGACGCGCGTGGGTGGAGCGCCGGCGGTCGCGGGGAATAAAAGAGGGAGTTCCCGGCTGTGGGAGAGCCGATCGCCTCGGCATATCGGTACCCGCGATCGGCCGAGGCGGACACCGGCACTTACCGCCGCTTCGCGCGGGGCACCCTTTATATACACCCACCCTCTGCCGAGGGGGGCAGTTCTCGCATTTTCCGCGGCTCGCGATCGAAATCTCCTATTTGCTCTGTTTTTCGCGCGTGCAAGTTCGCGCTGGAGGAGACTATGTATATTATACATTCGCCAGACATAGATTCTGTTGGAACGTTTTTAAAAAAAATGTAACGTGATCGCGTGAAAATTTGGAGCTTCGAAACGAGGTGCTAGTTTCACATGTTATAAAATAACGTGATCGCGTGAAAATTTGGAACTTTGAAACGAGGTGCTAGTTTCACATGTTATAAATTTAATTATAGTTTGCAACGAGAGTTTTAATTAAAATTTCAGGCGCAAAGTATTAAATTTTTAAGATAAATTCTAAATCTTCATGCGACGTACAAGAATTCTTTTTAAAACAGAATAGAATAGTTTTCTTATTGCACATCACATCACTCAGAGAAATGTTTTAGTAAAAATTATTAATCTGTTTGAGAAAGTAATCACAGACTGATATTTCGAGAAAAATTACTAAACTTTTCAGTACACTGAGAAAAAAGTTTAGTAATCACAATTAACCATTACTTGCTTTAATTAATATTTACTTGTTTCAACCAAAATTTATTTGTTTCAATCAAATTTAATTGAAACAACTAAACATTGATTTCGATTACATACTTTTTTTTCAGTGTATGATTTGCCATAAATACAGTATAAAAATTACAATACTGTATGAAAAAATTTACTATATTTTTGGCAAAATTTACTGAAAAGTTTAGTAGTTTCTCTCGAAATGTCAGTCTGTGACCACTTTCCCAAACAGTTCAATAATTTTTACTAAAATATTCCTCTCAGTGCAGTATTTACAAATAAGTATATAATATAACTCTGGCGTATAAAAATGAAAAACAGTTTTAAATTAAAGCAAATATAGAAAGTACTGATTCAACGTCGTCATTTTAAAATTACTAAAATAATTTCAACAATTTGATATCACGTCAGTAATTACTTAAATAAATAATACTAAAAAGTAAGTCACGAGGCACTGAAAGTAATATAGTAATATCACAGAATCCATGTCCGGCGAGTGTACATGATTTAAAATACATCATATCTATTAGATGTGCGCGAGCGCCGGAGGAGGTCCGATTGGCGTTGGCCGGTGCGAAGTAATGGATTTCGGAGAGGCCTCATGGGAGATTGAAAAGTCGTGCGCCGAGTGGATTCTGCGCTTCTCGCTGATCTCGCATCGCGATACACACCGAGCGCGGCGGGTATTTAATGGATTTGCGTTTTACACTCCTTTCCTGGAGCCTCGACGGTTATATCGATGATCGCGCAGCTGCTTCTCCGAGGGAAGGTCGTAACAATGCACATTGTGAGGATATTCAAACGTAACTAATCGAGATCCGAGCTACGGCCGATATATATCGGTTTTAAAGCTCCACCGCGACTTAGGCTCGGACGATAACGGGCCGCTGCCCGATTGATTTAGTGTATAAGCGCTCGAGCTTAATTAGAGTGTATCTCGGGCTCGGAGTCCCGCGCAATAAGTGCAATTTTACGGGAAATTGAACGATCGTTTCGCCGGTGTAACCTCATCATCGCACTGACTTTGATCTCTTATATTCCGCGGCTTTAGGATCACTTACATTTTATTACTGGTGTGGCTTGGCGCGAGCCTTTTGCTGCGCGGCCGTAAAAGTAGCGGGTCGCGGGGAGGGGCGCAAAAATCTGCCTACAACCATTAAAATCACTCGTTACTCGGTATTAGAGCGCCGCGGAGAGAACTTGATTTAAATCGCGCCGGCCACCTGGCCACCGATGCGCGCCGGTAATTCCGCACTTTACGAGATTTTATTTTCGCTGCGAAGCGCGAGAGCGACGCAATAAACTTGCATATCCGTCCGCGCCTGCGCGGCCGACCCTCCTATTACTCCGCGGCTCCTTAACGCAGTAGCCTAATTAAGAGAGACCGAAGATATAACATTTAATTTTTACTCCCCGCCCTGTCTGGCTTGATCCGATGTTACTTATCCTTCGGTGAGTGCTTTTTTTTTCTGGAGAGGCACCCTGAAAAAAGTCAAGTTGAGTTGGTTTGCTTGGAATATGTAATAATAAAGTTTAGGCGGAGAAAAGTTCACTTCTAAAAATTGCAATAATCATTTCTTACACGGAGAAAAATTATAATAGTCAAGTTCATCAGCATCCTCACAGTCTCAGAGACTAACATTTTTTAACAAAATTCCAAGAGTTGTAAAATTTACTGTAAATCTTAAAATTTGTGGAAGAGTTTTTGCAAGTTTTGCAAGAGAATATTATAATGTTTTCAATAATATTAGTATGATGTGTAAATATTAAAATTGATTATTGCAATTTTTAAAAGATCTTTTCTTTCGGTGTAATGTACTAACTGACATTATTCAGAAAATTAAAATAGGTTCTTTCTTACTTTACTTTGAGTAATTTTATGCAGTACCAAATCATAAAATTTAATATTTGACTATAGGAACGTAATCACAGACTGGGCTACCCTCAGATAAAAATTACTATACTCTAAAGTATAATATAATAAATCTGCGGTCATATTCCAGACAATCGACAGTAATTTTTACAATACTTATTTTTCTAGGTGCAAAAGTACAACTTTTAGTAGAATCTCTTTTCTCCACGTAGACGGTTTCTTGACGAAATAATTAACTGCACTTATCTTCCTTTGGAAATTAAATATTAATACCTTACTCACTGCGATGTGTATCACTGAATAAATTATCCAAAAAGAAGGGTACAGCGAATATTCTAAAAAGAAAAAAGAAAAAAAAATTGTAAATTCCATAACGAGATTACATCATCGTTTTAGCCTGCGCGCAGCCACCGGATGGATATATATCGAGCAAAATGATTCGCGGCGCAGCGCAAATAGTATCGCTAAAATTGATTACGCCCTGAATTAATATCCTCTCATTAATTCTCGTCTCGAGTCAATATCTTCATTATACCGCGGCGCGGTCTATTTTTCAGGTGGCCGACGGCAGCCGAGAAATAATTAACATCGCGCCGGTCGGACTGTACGCGTACGCACCGACGAGACCCTCCTATCGATCGCCAGGCGGAAAACAAGGAACGCCTGAATTTCCATTAACTCGCAGCATTTAAGGCCCCAATAAGAGGATCGTCAGTGCGGCCAATAAATTATATTTGCCCGCGTCGCGACGACTCCTCCTGCGCCTTTTTTCTTCGAGCGCCCCATGAATAATCCCGTCTCCGCGAGGCCAAGAGATCCGCTTATGCGCGACGAGGACGATAATGATGATGATGATGATGATGATGACATTCGGCGGATGCGCCGCGGCGATTGGTCACCGAGCCCCGCGCTCGCGCGCGGCGAAAGAGGAGAAAGCGCGCGCGGCAATAATTGAGACCTCGGCGAAGAGCACGCCGGGCCTGCCGTACGTTGAATAATTATATTATATAGATATATACGAAGCGAGCGCTGGGCACACAATGGGCCTTTTGTTGTTTCGCGTCTCGCCCGTGTATGTACCCCACCGGCCGACCGCCGGAGTCAAGGAACTCCTCCTCGTCCCCTCGTTCTCCGCGGCGATTCGTTACCGTTCAATTATGATATTATAAGAGCCGCGAGGGACTCGGGTAGATGCTAAAGAATCTCGTCCGATGGAGGGGAAAATTTAAGATAAATTGTTTAATTAGGATTATGTGATTTACCTGCGCTTTTATTGCCGGGGTGAGACTTTTACGGCGACTCGTTTCAAATTGAAACGGACGACGACTGCTTGCATTCAATTGTTCTTCCATTGTTTCGCATCTTTACGAGCATTGAATAAGTCAACGATTGAAAGTGTGTGTTGATTTTCTTTTTTTTTTTTATATATCTATTTTAATTTGTAAGAGTTGTTTGATAAATAAATATTTATCTTTGCGATGTGCGTAGGAGATACTTTCTTGAAATGATTTGGGTATTAAGGAAGTTTTATGGAGATGACGGCGAGGATGATGGCAGGAGGAAAAAGATAAAACGCTGATTTTTTTTGAGAATAAATTAATATATATTTATATTGGATATACGATAGGTACTGTTTCGAATCTCAGTTTTATGGCAACTATGAAATCCGCCGATCGGACTCGATTATAACTGCCTCTTCAACGTCACACTCGAAGAAGCTTAATTTTTTTACTTTTTTTTTAATATTTTTTTTTTCATTTTGTTATACATTCAACTGCAATTTTTTTTTTACGGTTTCGTTCACTATGGCTATGGCATCATTTCGTTTTACTTTTTCTTTTCTTTTTAGAATCCATTCCCGGTTCATATTTACAGTGCTCGCGATGTAAATCGACTTCTTTATTCGCATTTTTACTCCTCTTTTATTCTTTTATTTAATTCTATTGCTTCAAAATGTAATTCTCGAACACTGGGTATCCGTTAAACTACACGTCGATTAAATTACGCTTTCGACTATTTACAATAAATACACGTGACGCTCTACTTTCTCTGTTTCCCACATTCGACGATATTTTCAACACTTCAGCTACGATATTTTTCTGTCTCTTGAACATCTTTCGTTTCCGATCGAAGAAAACAAATACAGCGCTTTGCTCTTTATCACTGGAAAAAAACTTGATACACACAAAAAAACATTATCTATACCGCTCTGTCACTCCCCCCCCCCCCAGAATAATAATAAATACTTTACACCTTGCATCGTTGTATTCCTTAGTTCATTTTTTACAACAAAAATTTTCGCAAACCCAATTCGTATCGGCCGTCGTCTCGAGCACTTCGACAATTCATGACTCACGGGGCTCGCTCGACACGTTTATTGCACAGTAATTATTAGAGAGTTACGAGGAACGAAGAAAAACGAAGGCAAACCCTCGGACAAGGAAGATACGGCACTTCTTTCGTCTTTTTTTTTTTATTCTAGAAAAAATCAGCTAGTACTGCGGATATGTTGAAAGCGATATGCGCCGTATAGAAAGATGGACTTGACGTTTCTATAAACTCGCACACTCGGGAGAGATTACCTCTGCGTCATACCCGCACAGTAAGAGAAAATTTACGCTACACTTTGCTTCTTCCACGCGCGTCACATAACATGATTTACACGAAATTTACAATAACTCGAGCATTTAAAAAAATTCCATTCATTTGGAAAACACCCTCCACATCCAGGACCCGAGGACTCGCTCCAAAGCGAAACGCGAGGTACAATAACGGAACGGTCGAACTGATGAATCTCAAAAGGAAGAAGCAAGAAATAAAAGTTTACTGTGCGGAGGTGCGCGCGTAAAACGGCCTTCAGTCAGTCTTCCTGTGTACAAAAGCCCCCGAAAGGCTGTAGTAGTCGCCGTCGCTGCTCCCTTCCCCGTCCTCATCAGGCCTCCCTCCACCACCTCCTCAGCCAGGACTACGTGAGCGTGGGCGACGTCGGCAGGGAGTTGGCGGAGGAGGCCGGCGAGGCTGCCGGCGACTTGAAGTCCCTTCCCGCGACGATCGACGAGGATATCGCGTCCTTCGCGTCCTGGTGGTAATGATGGTGGCGGCTGCCGTCTGGCGTACCGCACCGATTGTTGCCCAGCAGACTGTCGATGGAGAAGGGGTTCAGCCTCCGCCTCTCCTCGCGGCCCTTCACCGACAGGTCTATGCTGCTGCTCTGGACCTCGTCGTCGAGGCCGGCGCCCTGGGGAGCCGCCAGGCCGGCCGCAGCCGCCGCTTGGCTCTCCTGCCTGGCCGAGCCGTTGGCCGCGCTCAGACCCACCAGCTCCCGCCGGCGCTCCAGCAGGCTCAGGCCCCAGTGGTGGATGCCCGGCTGGTGGTTCAGGTGCAGACTGGCGTTGGGGCTGGACAGGTGGCCGATCTGGTGCTGGTTGCTCGCAGGTGGATTCCGCCGTTGCTGCTGCTGCTGCTCGGACGGGTTGTTGTTGTCGGAGGAGGCGGAGAGGCCGCGGGGGTACGACTCGCCGTCGATCGAGCCGTCGGCGGCGGAGTCGACGCGCTCGCTGCCGCTCTCGCTGCAGGAGTCGAGTCCGCCCACCACGTCGATCTCCTCGTTCATGTCGTTCCCCGAGCCGGAGATGCTGCCACTCTCGTTGTTGTTGTTGTGGCCGCCGTGGCCGAAGCCGCCGTTCAGCGAGCTGTTGCCGCCGCTCGCCGCGGCGCTCCGAGACTCCCACTCCGCCCTCAGGGTCGACAGGTCCACCGTGATACCCTGCAATCAGCAAACAATTGAGCGTGTCATTTTTTTTTTTTTTTTTTGCGAGAATTCTTTTAGTTTATGTGCCTTGGGATGACGATGAGGTAATTAAATTTGCGAGTGGAAATTACGGCGTTTTTTCAGATTGAATTCTGAGAAGAAACGTCGCGAGCAGCTTTAGCGTGAAAAATAGAGTGGATGTTGATTGTAAAATTCAGTATTTATACAAAAATTCATAATACCGCTTATAGTAAGTGAAAATGTGGCGAATCATTTTACATCTTAAAGAAAAAATTTTACATTTTTATGATAAATACGAAATAAAAAAAAAACTTACAACATTTTTAAGATACGTTTAAAATTAAGTCTATTTCTTTTTTTTTTATTTTTAACCCTTGACTAATAGAAAGGTCATATTTCTATTATATTATACTATGTAAATTCTAGAGTTAAAAATCTCAAATTTCAAAAGTCCGTTCTATCGGACGTAGATATAATGCAAAAGTGGGAAAAGCTGCTCGATCCGAATTTTAATTGAGTTTAGGACAGTGATTTTTTTTTCGAAATCTTTACCCTTTCGCATTATTATAATAATAAATCTTCAGTAATAGTTTCTCTCATTTTGAAAAGTAGTGATTATTCATATTTTTTTTTTTAAAGGGCTTGAAAGACAAGAAAGGTTCAAGGAAAAGTAGTTTTTATATATATACGAGAAGCACGTTAATTTCTATAAAATTTTATAGCGCCTGTATTTATGGCGAAAGATCAAAATATCGGGTATTATAAAGTAGAAAATTGAAGCCCATTCTTCTTTATTTGTTTTTTTTTTCTTTTTTAAATCGTTAGTTCGCGCATATAGCTCTGAAAGCTATAAATATCAGCGGTGGTTAGGATGATTGAAAAAATAAGAGTAGTAAATTTAATTCTTACGAGTGAGATGACTACCGCAACAAATTACGGGCGTTCTGCATTACGTTTAAATTATTACCCGACACGGAGGAGCGAGAATGCAGCGTGAAAAAAAAATGCGAGAGGCTCCTTCGAGCCGAGAGCCACTTCATCGGGGCCCGAGCTAATGATAAACTGTATTAATGAAGATAACTCCGGTTTATTCATCAAAAATAATTATAGTATGCAAATGATCTAATCAGCTTCGTGAATAAGAATTAATTTGATCGCATGAGCGCGGCAAGGAAGACGGGAGGTGGACGGGGCCGAACCAAGAGGAGGAGGGACGTCGCATTTATCTATATATTTTAATTTGCACTTTAGAAAAAAAAGTCCGACTTATTAAATCCCTCCCCCCGAATTCTCCGGGCTGCTCTCCGCACATCCTCCCCGCATTCCAGCTCCCAAACGATCCAAATGAAAAAAAAAAGGGAAAAAACGGGCGAGTAGACTATAATATAGTTCGCCTCGCCTCCCCCGCGCGCGCGCACCTCGTTTCTCTCACTGCGTCGTCCGCTGTATACGAGCGAAGGGAGGGCGGACGGTCGAGATTAATTTAGATCGTTCTCACCTTCGCCGCCAATTTTCTCTGCTGCCTTTCGAGCGCCTTCATCAGCTTCTTGTGCCGCCTCTCGCGCTCTTTCCTGCGCAGCTCCTCCGGCGGGATCGGCTCGCCGCTGCAGCTCTGCGGATGGGCGTTGTGCGCCGGCCTGCCCGGGCCCTTCTTCGTGTGCTCCTTTTTCCTCCACTTGGCCCGGCGATTTTGAAACCACACCTGGAACACCAAGAGCAGAGGGCCTCGCCTTTAATCAACCTCCGCGGCTGTGAGCGCACTGCGTGCAGCAGGAGAGCGGGGCATAAACAGCCCGCGGGGATCAGTTGCGCGTGCACGTTGCACGAATTTCCAGAGCGCACGCAGGCACAGCTCTCTTATGTAAAATCTCCGCGAGCAGTTTATTTTTAAGATTTTTTTTTTTTTTTTTTAGACGGCCGATCGGTCAGCGCTCGAAAGTCCGAGAGAGTCAATAATTTTTGCCTTTACGCGCTTTTGATTCGGCGTAATGCGCATGCTGCTTAAAATCATTTAATAACGAGGCTGAGGTAATTGCCGAACCGAAAGAACGCTTTCAAATAATCTGCTACCGACGTCATTGTTTATACAAACTGATGAGAAATAACAGATTAACAATGAGATTACTATTTTTCTTTATTAACGGGGCGATAATTGATTATTTATAACATAAGGGAACTAAACATACTTTTTAATAATTTTGTTATTGTGCTACCACTTTTCGAAAACTATTAATTCTTTTACCGTTATAAAAAATTGCAAAATATTACAAAATGTTTAGTAACAACGGCCCCTAGACCGAGTGAGATATCCCGTTACTAAAAAAAATGCAACTATTTCTATAATATTATACTACCTTCTAGAAGAAGCTTTTTTCTCTGCATATTTATTAAACTTTTCAAGTTTCAACTAAATTTTACCGTCCTGTTATTCCTATTAAGCATGCAAATGTGATCGTTTTTCAGTCATCGCATATAAATTTATTGTCTAGTTTTTTTTTTCGACGTATCGAAAGAATTGAATTTTTATAGATTTAATCAATTTTTTCCCATTTCTCGCTCACGGCCACCTCTTAACTCCCCGTAGTGCGCGCAAGACGACCGACTTTATCTTACTGAAAAAAAATATTGAAACGCCTTAACGTTTCTATTAAAAAAGAAAAAAAAAGTCGCACGGACGCGTAATGAAGACTCAGCGGTCGCTCGGGAGCGTCCGGGGCACAAAGGGATAAAGACATTTTGCACGGCGGCGGCGTAAGTGGCGCTGAGCTCGCACGCGAGCTGCGAAATCGATAGGGAAGCCCAGGACGGCAGGCCGCGGCCGCACTCGATCCGAGAGGGCGAAATATAGCGGGGCGCGAGTCGCGTGTCGCGCCGCTTCTCGCCTATGGCCCCCCTCTGTCGCGTCCGTTTGATTTATTTAGCTCGTAAAATTCATAAGATTGCTTGCTCTCCGCTGATTCTCGATGGAGGATCGCCGCCGAACCGCAGGGACGTTTTAGGCTTTATCCGGAAATTATACTCGGTTACAACGAAACAAGTGCGCGGAATGGTGTAACTTATCATTAGAGCGTGAAAAAGTGTTTGTTTTTTCTTGTTTTTAATTGAAGATTTATTAACAGAGAAATAGTTTCAGCATATAAGTATCGGAATAAAAGTGTATTTTTAGATTTATTTATATAGAAAATGAGTATTTTAAAATTATGCACTTTTTGTGTTATAAAAATACTCGTATCATTTCATTTTAAGTTAAGAATGAAGAATTAATTTCGAAGATAAATTTTAAGTTATACTTTGTAGTCTTTTTTTTAAATATTCATTACGCTGAGAAAAAAGTATGGTGAACATTATTATACTATATATATTTGTCTGGGAACGCGACTACAGACTGGTCTCTCCAAAAAAAATTACCATACTCTACAGTAAATTTTTTTTATATTTAGGATTACGTCCAATACTGTCCAGTAAAATTTACAATATTTATAGCAAATTTTACTGTAGAGTATAGTAATTTTTTTTTCAACCTTTGGTCCCATTCCCATAATAATAATTTTAATAATAGTAATTTTTACAATTTTTTGTGCGTGTACTTATATATAGATTGGGAAGTACTTAAATCACTAAAAAATTGTTAAAAAAATACAACTTCGACCTAATGCCGAAGCTGAATCATTGTATAATTAAACAAAAAGTACAAGGGAGATTTTTTGTAAAACTTTAAAATGAAATAAATATTATAGCTTATTACGATATTTAGTTCGTAAGGTTAAACAAAAACTTTTTTGGTTCTTGAGTGTTTAAAAAATAATTAATCAATAGAGCGATAGCTTATAACTAAGCCTCGTCTTGAAATCTTGAAAACTCGCAATATCTTTGTTAATTAATCGTCACGCAAGAATGAACAGTAAATACGCGTCGATTATTTTTCAATATTCAATTATACGCGGATAATATGTAATTCTTCGCACGGATTAAAATAATAAACGTAATACCCAATTGTTTGTGCATCTACCGAAGATGCGAGCGAAGTATCATAAGAATACCGATCGGGCGGCGAGCAAGAAAAAGGGAGAGGGGGTTGTAAGAAACTCGGCGAGAATTACGAACAGATTGATCTTAATTTACTTCCAACCACTTTTCGCACTCCGGAATAAAGTGGCGGGGCAAGCCGCACGGAAAGGCGTGTACAGAGAGCAGGAGAGGCGGCGCAGCGGCGCTCCGCGCTCCAGGCGCAGGCGTCGAAACTTAAAGTCCTATACAATTTACCGCTCGCGTGGAAATTTCCTCAAATCGCCGCTTCCACCTCGGCGAGAGGAGGCGAGAAGGCCGCGCGCGCTAATGAGAAAACGGCGCGCTCCTAATTACCCGCCTAATTACTTGTCGCCCTTTAGCGGCCGACGGCTTTGATCAACCCGCGGGGGGTTCGCTCGCTCCCCCCCTCACTTTCATCGAGCACAGGCGACTACGTTAATGCGGGAAACTCGAAAGCCGCATTAGCGTCTTGTATTCTCGTTACCTCCTTTTTTTTATTCTCGCGCTGGTCGGTGCGTTTAGCGAAACGAGCGCTAACTCGAAAAGTTAGCGTTTTAGCGCTCGACGGAGAGGGGAGGCGGAGGGCTAGGGGGAGCGAGGGTCCGCGGATTACGTGTGCATAAAGCGGCGATCACGCGAAAACGCGCGAGTCACGCTAGGCGTGTCTCTCTTGGCGACGGGGCCCGAGTTGAGCTTGAGCCTCCGCCGCCGAGAGAAACGATTAGACCTTCCTTATCAATTTTCCGTGGGGCGCGCGCGCACGATTCGATAATGAGCGGGGCAAAAGCGAAAAGTGTTTATAGATTTGAACACGATCGCCTCGAAATTCACTGCTGCGAAATTCTTTTTGGCGAGTCAACATTAGATAAAATTTACTAAAACATTTCTCTCAGTGTGTAGATGGTCTATCTGTACTTTATTAATATGATTGAGTTGAGAATCAAGAAAAAATATAAAACTTAAGAAAAATATATAACGATAAATCATATGATGAAAGCCCTATGGAAATTGAGTCTTGTAAAATGTAAGTTAAAAAACGCTGCCAACTGCACTGGCACAATGCTTTCTCATAGAGATGTCTGCATCTCTAGTTAAATTGAGAA
>JAWWEN010000048.1:6732102-6744563 GCA_035582955.1 Sycophila texana | reverse complement strand
TTTTTTTATAGTTCCAGTTTGTCCTCGCTTTAGGGAAAACTATAGTAATTTTTAATGGAAAATTTTTCTCCGTGTATGTGTAGCGTTTCGCGCTGAAGTACGCGGCCCGACGGCGCGTACTATACGCGACCTGTGTATAATTTTCTCGAGGATATATATAAGAGGATACAAGGAAAAAGGTTGGGAGAGTAAAAAAAAAAAAGGAAGCGGCGCGAGGAATAATAATAAATAAGCGCGGAGCCTCCTTATTTCGGAAGCCCGGGCATATCCGAAAGTGTAAAGAAAAAATTAAGATGTTGCTTCGAGGAAGCGGTGCGCCAATTGATATACACCGGGAGTCCCGACGCAGTTAGCTCCCTTGAAGAATGAGCGAATTACCGATAATGCACCACTGAAAAAGTAGGTTATTCACCACTTCCTCGAATTGCCTCGTTATTGATGAACCCCATTGAGCGCGACGTTGTATAATAAGCCCACTCGGCTCCTCGCTCAAAACGATGCCTGCAACTGTGTATATATATATCACATATTTGTATAAACATATATATACGGGGGTATATAATATTATAGGGGAGGCCAGCCTCCGGATGCGGCGTGCGCTGTCTAAGCAGATGAAAACCGCCGGGGACAAAGGATCGACAATGAAGACGCGCCGATGTCCGACGCGGCATTGACATGCGGATCCGAAGTTCTCGCCCGGCCCGGTCGTTAGTACGTCGACCGCGCGGACCGGCAATTTGCAGGGGCAGAGGGACGCGCTTTCTTTCTTTTTTTTTTCTTTTTTCCTTTTGACGATTCAATTTGCCGAGACTCAGCTCCGGTGCCCCGGGGAGAGAGAGAGAAAAAATACGGCCGCGCGCGGGTCCCGCTCACGCGAGCGGCGCGCACGAAAATTGAGCTCTCCCGAAGACGCGGCTCGCTCGCTAAAAAGGTAGACGCGCGGAACGGAGGTAATTGAGACGCGAATTTGGAATCGGCTAAGTGGTCATGGCTACTTTTTTTTTTTTTTTTTTTTTTTATTCAGAATTTGCGAAATTGGCTGAATTTTTAGTTTGGTAGAAAAGTGCTTCTTAACAACGGTCGTTGGATAGGGGCTAACTGGGTATATTCTTTGTAATGGATTGCTTTGAGCGAAACTGTGTTTTGAGTGGCAGACAGTGTGGATCAAATTTATAAATTGTATTGCGGAATGAGTGGAAAAAAATGGAGAGCGTGCATCGAGATAAAAATTTCTATTTATCTCCCTCTGACGCTGATAAGGACGAGGTGGTAAAAAAAGCATGTGTATTAACAAATATTAATTGAGAGAGCTACTGGTGACTCGATTCAGTGAACTGCCGCTGACGTTAACTGAAAAATTTTATCGGTGCTCGTGACAAGTATAGTTGATGACGGGTCATCAATAAAAGAAAAGTTATCTACAGACCGTATTACTTAGCCTTCTTGTTTTGAAGTATCTGCCGCGATTGAATACACAAAATATTTTTAATCAAGCATTTATGTACTTGTCCGTTTATTTCATTAATATTTATTTTTTAACTAACATTTTGAAACAATAAAAAGTATACATTTTACAATAAAAAAAAATCGCTCAATAAACTGAAAAGTAGAACTAATACAGTTTCACTTTCGAAAAAATACATAGTGAACCTTCAAAGATTTAAAGCGTGAGTGGTCAATCTCTAATTATTAATTAACATTTTAAAACTACAAAACTATAAAGATATAATGGATGAGCGGACAGTCTCCAACATTTAATTAACATTTTAAAACAATAAAAGTATATTTTACAACGAAAAGTCCCTCAAACTAAAACATGCAAATATCGTCTGATTCTCAAAAAAAAAAAAAAAAATATAAAGCGAACCTTTAAAGATTTAAAGGATGAGTGGCCAATCTCTAATTATTAATTAACATTTTAAAACAACAATACATTTTACATAGAAAACTGAAAAGTACAAGTGTCCTCTCATTCTCCAAAAAATATATACATACAAAATAAAAGTATATAGTTGAACCTCTAAAGCTTTAAAGGTTCAGCGGCCGGTCTCCAATTCGAGCGAAATTCCAAGCGGCGCGGAAAGTTGCAATCATCCGAAAGCGAACGAAACTAACGACACTTCCAGTAAAGACAAATCAATTCGGAGCGAGCTCCAGACACCCATTAGGACAATAAAAATTCTCTTAAGCCGAAAAACGGCAGAAAAAGAATATCGCCCGCGAGCGAGAAGGCGCGAGGGGCGACGCTGAGAAGGACGGAGAGGGAACATGTAAGAGGAGAGGCCAGAAAGGGAGGAGAGAAAAAGTATAGAGACAGGGAAAATGCCCGACGCGAGGAGGAGAGACAGAGAGGAACGAGCGCCGGAGGGGAGCGAGCGAGCGCGCGCGCGCAAGCCCGGGACCCGCGGCTCGAACTCGGGAGAGGGTAAAAAAAAAAGGGAAGGAAAAGGAGTTTTGAAAAGGGACTAACGACCGGCAGTTAACGGCGGCTCGGAAATTGCTGGTTGCGCGCATCTCCTCTCCTCTCTCGCTCCTTTGCGAGCGGGCCGCGCGCCGGCGCGACTCTTCCCCTCCTCCCCCCCCCCCTCTCCCCCTCGTCCCTCCTTCGGTCTGCCCGGGAATTATTAAACTGTAGTTTAGTTTAAATTAAGTTATTACCCCGCAGTCGCTGCCTCGCTTTTCTTCCTTCTCCCTTTCGCTCGACTCTCTCTCTCTCTCACTCTCTCGGTGGATACGAGCGTGTCGGCCAAGACTCTCTCGCGCGCGCAGCCCGCCAGACTAGCTTCCTTCCTATCCTTCGACAACGCAACTTGTCGCTTGGAGTCACAATTTTTTTTTTTTTACTTCAAAACAAGTTTTTTTTTGTTTTTTTTTTAAGGGTGATGAAAAAACGCGGCGATAAAGAACACATGCAGTGATAATGCGGAACGGATTTATTTTTATTAGTTAGAGTTATCAAATATATATGTATAACGCGCAAATTGAAAATCTACTTGGAGTCGCTACTGAAAATTGCAACAGTATTTCCGATCATATGTGCGTATATAACTCCACGCTGTTTCCGATTATTTATCTCTGCTTTACTGGTGCATAAAGAAACTCGATAATCCTGCAGCGCACTACTGTACATGTAAATTGTTTTTCTACTCGAACCAGTGCAATATACGTATGCCGAAGACAAGTGATTATACGCGGTATTAATTTCAAGCTCGCTGAGTTAATCAAAACCGTCGTTATTTATTACAGAGCAATATAAATCTGATAGCTACTAGTATATACATTTTTTAATGCGACTCTCGATTAAAAAAAAAAAGAAAAAAAAAGCACCCAACCCGACAAAGAATCGCGCACAGCTGCAGAAAGGAAGGAGCGAGACACTGCGAAACGTTCGCGGCGCAGTTCCGCAGAAAGGGCGCGAAAATTAGATGTTCGCGCGAGCGCGGCCTTTTATACGATGCATCCTAAGACCATTTCAAGAATGTGGAGCATCCATTTTTCTCGCTCCAGCTCGGCGCGGCAGAATTCGCGCGCGAAATTACGAAAAGAGAGGGAATTAAGCTCGCCGCGGCCGAGGTGTACAAGCGGCGCATACTCTGCTGGTGCTTTAACGATCGGCCATTAAAGGCGTTTAACGAGCGGCGGAGGCTGCCGCTGGACGCGCGGAATCATGACTTTTCACGCGCGCGCGCACACATACCACCTCGCGGCTCTTTTCTCTATGCTGCCCCGAAACCAATTTCACTGCTCGAAATGAAAGCTCCTTAGTGGTGCTTTAAAAAAAAAAAAAAAGAAATACTAGATGGTGTGGGAAACGCGGAGCTTTGCTTTTGTGCCAAAAAAAGGGAAGAATGCGAGGGAGGACTGCAAGGTGAATTTGTCGCTTGGTGATTAAAATAGTTGCGCTCGATGGGGATTCGAAGATTACGCTGTACTGTGTATTAGAGTTTATGAGAGCGATTATGCTGGAATATTATGTTATTTAAGATTTTATTTTCTTCGCACGATACTCGGACAATCAAGTTTCATTTTTTTTTTTTTTTTGTTCAGCAAATTTATTGTGGACATAAAATATGAATAGTTTAAAATTGTTGCACATCAATTACGTTTCGAAATTTCGACGCACGGACACAATTTTATATGCCTTGCGAGCACAACTCGTTTTGTAAGCACAAAGTTTTATTGTTGCACATTTATTGCACAATCTCGAAATTCTCGATGCTTTAATTTTCTAACGTTATCGCGGATCATCGACCAAAATAAAGGTTCTAAGGAAGGAAAACTCATTTCAGTTTTTTGCATCGAAAACGAGCACAATTCTAATCTAATTCGAGGAAAAACATTTTTGTAACGCGGACCTGAAAATAGGAAATCGAGCTTTTCTTCGCAGCAGGAAAAATATTTAGTTATCTGTCGTTGCTAAAAAATGAAAACTTTCTTTTACGCTCAAATATCAAAAAATAAAATTACGTTAATATTTTTCTAATTAAACACAATTATTGTGTACATGTTAATAAAAAACTACAGTGAAATAATAATAAAAAGGGAAATAGTTTTTTCAGGCACAATTGCATAATGCACAAAATCGACGTTTTATTGCGAAAAAAAAGCATATACATTCCCACGTTATCATAATTTTTATAAAAATCTATCGAAATTTTTTTTTTCTTTTTTTAAGATTGATCAATTTATCTGAAGAATCAAAAAGTATGAAAGAATGATCAACTTGCTCTTTTCACAGAATCCACATAAAGTGTGTTTTTCTCCAGAGAAATCAATGAAATGTGTTATAGTTTCTTGCCAGTAAACTAAAACAAGCTTTCTCATTAAGTCCATTAAAACATTCCCCGCAATACTAATATGTATTATTTGTTTAAGACACCTAACAAACGTATAACAAACAAAAAACAGAAAAAGAAACAAAATCTCAAATTACAGGTGAAAAATAACTGTAAGCTTACATCGAGAAAAGAATCAACACCCAATAAAAACAGATTACTCAGTCTTCGTCGAAACCCACCCTCCCCGTCGTTGCGGTATAATAAAGATCGGCGCCCCGTAAACAAGAATCGCGCAAAGCCCAGGCACGCAGGGAAAAAAGAAAGCACCTAACCCTCGCGGATTTTCGGCGGCCGACGGGGGGGCGCCGGAGCTCTTAAGCGATCCCACGGGACGCCCGGGAACGATCTTATGATTGACCGCGTTACGAAAGTCCCGGCAGGCCACTTTCTCCGCGCCTATTTTCTCGTGGCTCATTGTTGTCCGTTGCGAGGTGTCGCCCGCTCAAAAGTAAAAACTCGTGTTTGTTGTACCGCGAACTGCGTCGGACTGAGAATGTCGCGCTTCCAGCGGCCAATGATTGGCACCTTGCGTAACAGTCTGATTTATTGACCAGATCACTTTTTTCATTCAATCAATAATAGACTCGATTGAGAGGACCGAAAAACGCTATGTTACGATACGGAAGACTATAAAAAAATTCGGAATGTACGACTCGATTCGAGTAAAACTACTTATGCTACTGATGTAGCTATAATAATGGTAATATGCTGTTAAAAAAAATTGAAACACTTAAAATTTCACTCGAATTGAATGTGTTTTTTATGTTTTCCTAATATATATATAAACATAATATAAACATGTGGTTTTTCAAAGAATTCTAGAGAAAAAAGTAAATTAACAATTGACTTCGAGACAAAGCTTGAAAAGTCAGGTGACGTTGAAAGTATAAAACAATATTCAATGTTGATTTACAGAGCTTAATTTAAACTAAACGAAGAGTTGCATTAGCCTGATATTTATGTTCCTCTCACTTCACAAATTATGTCGACAAAAAAAAAATTTAACTCCTCGGAATGTGAGTTTTATAACGATCATCATCGCAGAAGTTTATATGAAGGTTAATGCAAGAATTTTAGAATTCTTCAAGTGTAGTTAGTAGACGCACATTCCCGTTATTCTAGTCGTGCACTTTCTTGAGAACTGCCAATTACGTAATTACACTGGTATATCCAATGCTTAATTAATTGATATTGAATGATACAACTCCCGTGTGGTACTTTGCATTTTCTCACATTATTCAGAATATAATGCGAAATTACCACAACAATTAATTAAGAAAAAGAATAATTTACCGACATTTATTTTCAACTTTGTGCTCACTCACCGGCATCAATATCTGTAATCGACTATGTATTCGAAGGATTGTTGCAAAGAATTGTATTTATATACACTGAATAAAAAAAAAAGTTCATTTTCAGTGCCACTTACAATAGAGGTGTATAAATTTAAAGAAATTGCGTTAAACGAAGCCAAGTAATTGATATTATTGCCGCATTGTAAAGGCTGACTCGACGGGCGCCTTTACAGGAAACGAGTGATTTAACTGCGAGCGTGCGACGAATCGGTGCAGGTTACTCGACGCCTTTTGTTATAGAGTTACACTGAATCGCGTTTACGAAAATTGCCGGCCGCTTATTGCTCGTGCATTGGCGTGCATTTTTTTACACCGCCTATACACATTTCCTGCGAAATACATTTATTAAACGGAAAATTTATGCCTCTGCGATCGAAACAAATTAATTCGTTCTTCGCATTCCCAAAATATATTGGTATAAGTTGATTAAGCCTTTTTTTTATATGTAAATAAATAAAGTCGACAATCGATCGATTGCAATTCTTTTTATAGCTTGTTATTGATCGCCAACTATTTTTAAATATAAAAGTTTTTTTTTAGTCTGTAGCAGACATTATACTTCTGTCCTGATAACCGTACGGTCGATGACCAGCCGACAATTCATGGTCACATCAAAACACTCTTGCCTCTGTCAATATAGTTGTGAGAATTAATGACACGCGAATATAATGTGTAGCTTTTTAAAGAATCTTTTATTCCCCAGATTTTCTCATAGACAACTGTGCGATGGAAGCAACGAAAGCTTTGCTCAACGAAATAATTCAAACACGCATTTGTGTCATCTTAAAGGTATAGGACACGAACAAAAATAATCTCTTAAAAATATTAATAGTCGATTTTAACGTTCTTAAAGACTGACGTTATTGGAAAAATTACAATAACTTCTTGTAAAAATAGCGAGAACTAGAGAATAATTATGCTATAATTAATTGTATATAGTGTAATTTTCTATAAGGAAAGGGATAGCAAGATAAAGGATGCCAAAATTCAAAATGATTATGTCTACACATCAATATTTCAATTTGATTAGTCAAAAAACATTATATTTGTTTAATTTAATTCATTCGTAGATCAATCAAATAGCCATTAATTAATTTTAATTATAAATGTACTAAAAAATAGAAGGTTCTTGTTAGTATACTAAATTTTACAACAATCTATTTTAATTTTTCCAATGATCTCAGTCTGCACAAGAACGTCAAAATCCACTACCGACTAATTTTTTACCCCGCTTCGCATAAAATTCGACCAAACTCATTCGACGGCTTCAAACTTGTAACAATTCTACTCGCTAAAAATCGTCACAAATAAGTTATATAAAATAAACGAAAAAAAAAAAACAGAAATACAATTGCTCACCTTTCTTGTCGTCGTCGTCGTCGTTGTGCTCGTGCCCGTGATGCAGGTGGTGGCTGCTCGGATGGTGGGAGCCGATCCCGGGCACGAGCGGGTGCCCGCCGAGGGCCGGATGCGGATGGTGCGGATGATGACTGAACAGGCGCACCGCCGCCGCGGCCACCTGGTGCTGCGCCTGCATCGACTGCTGGACCTGGCTCTGGACCTGCCCGAGGACCGGATGATGCCAGCCGGGCAGGTGGAACGGGAAGACGGGTGTCGCCCTCTGAAAGAGCCGGGTCGACCCGAGGAGCGCGCCGCCGGCGGAGCCGCCCCCGGCGCCGGCGGCCGGACCAGCCGCCGTGGCGGAGCTCGTCGCGGCCGCGCCGCCACCAGGAGGCGGCGGGAACGACAGGCCGCCTCCCGGCTCCAGCACCATGTTCGGTATCAGCTTCGCTTCGTTGTTGCGGGCGTCGCGCAGGCCGCCCGGCGACGACGTACGCGACTCTGCTGCTCGACGATCTGCTCACTCCCCTGCTACTCGGACCCCGACCCCGACGGCCCGGGCATCACCGTGACGGTACCGCAGCTCTCACCCCGCACGACCCTTATCCTCGAGTCTCTCGAAGCCACTCTCGGAGCCGCGATTTTTATATCACTCTATTTATTACACATCGCTTTGGAGCAGCTCGTGGATAGTGCGCCTATTGAACATCCTTTCCGGACGGTTCGGAGCCTCGCTTATCAGCTCACGCGAGTCGGCAGCCGACGGACCGCGGCTTTCGGCTTACTCCCGCGATGAGTGCACTCCCAACGTCGCGCGACACTTTTCGAGCCATCTGAAGCTTTTCAGAGTGCGACGACAGCCGTCGGATAAAATTTCAAAATTTAAAGGGCTCCTATCCTCGGCGCAGGACTCCGCGACTCCCAAGACGCACCTCCAGCTTTTGCCTTTTAAACTTGCTCCAGCTGTTCTCAAGCTCGGCCGCCTCACAGCACTGATAACGCGCGAGGATGGGGCATCGTCGGTCGCGACACCCTGGGGCCGCTTTTTTTCGTTTACGACGGCTGCGGGAGAGCGCCGGCGGGGCTGCACTGTAGGCGCACGGCACGCAGCAGCAGCAGCAGCAGCGACGGCGCGAGGGCACGGGGCGACGGCACGGCACTATCTGGCCGGAGCGCGGCGGGCCCGCCGAGGCCTCCGCTGGCGGCCCCCACCCCCGCGCGCCGCTCGCCCGTCCGCCGCCATGGGCCGGGCTTCCGGGGCTCGGCGGCCGGCCAATCGGCCGCGAGTGGGGCCACGCCCACCGGCCGGGCGGCTTTTTTCGCCCCGCCGAGAATTGAATCGGCCGCCGGCGCGGCGGTGGGGCCGAATCAATTGGCCGGGCCGAGCCGCCGCAAGATGGCTCCTCCCCGGCGCGCGCTGCTCCCCCCATCCCTCCACCGCCGCGGTACCCCGCCCGCCCGCAGCATGTAGTATACGTGCGCGAGCTGCAAAAACTGATCAATTTATACTTCTATTAATCGTTTTGGCCGTCCGGCGGGGGAAGCTGCTGGTGTTTTTTCATTTTATTTTATTTTAGTTTTTTTAATTTTTTTTTTATTTCGTTGCGAGGAGACGGAGGTGATATCGTCGCCTGTAGGTATAAGGGGGTGGTTGGGGAGGGAGAGGGAGAGGCGGCCGAGCTGGCGGCTTTCCAGGTCAAGTGGACTTTGGACTTTATTGACGCTGATAAGGCTCGCCTTGCGTCCACGAGCTTCGGGCCCGCGCAGGCTCCGCCGCCCTCCGACCGACCGAATTCAATGTACTAAAAATAGTCTGCTCCGCGTTGGACTCTAGCTATTTGCTCCGCGCGCTCTGATATTCCAAAAATTGATTCGCCCCCGCACCGACGCCTAACTTTCAGTTAAAGCTTCTGTATAAATTTATGCGTACTTAACTCTTTTTTCGTTTTAGAGTTTTATTGCTGACATTTTGATTTATAATGTGATAATAGTATAAGAGTTATTTTTAAATGAAATATTTTGAAGGGGTGCAAAATCTGTTTATAATATATATCCCTTTCTAAAAAATGGGCATATCATCTATGTAAATCTGAATTAGTGAAATTTTGATGTATATAGTAATACATTGCAGGTTAAAAGTATCCCACTAATCGAATTAGTGGGATACTTTTCACTAGGAATATGTGACTATTCACTTAAGTTTAGTGAAATTGGAGAATTTTCACTAATTCAGATTTAGAGAGATTGTAGTTAGTATTTTTCGGATTGTGATTGGTTGAGCGCTAATTGTCTTTTATTTATTATGGCATATTTTCGGATCTAGATTTTTAAATTTAGCGCCATTTAACCGGATATTCCCATGCGCCAATCAAATCGCGTTTTAAAACAAGCTTAACAACATCCGTGCATCACTTTTCAAGAAAGAGTTTTTATACCGAGCTGAACAAAATATAAAAGAGTACGGAAATAAATATTAAGTAATGCGATAATTTTATTCGATAACTATTTGTAAAAAAAAAACTTGAGAAATAATTGAAATTTTTTTATCATACTCTTACGCAATTATACATTGATAAAATAATGACAATAGTCACGTCCATCTAAATTACTAACATATAACATTCCCTTCAAAATTAAATCAGTGAAAAAACTTTCCAAAGCACTAAAAATTTCCGGCAACGATTAACGGGAGCACTGCAATTTTGCAAACTTTTAGTGCATTTCTAGAGCAGAGGGACTAATTAACGCGCGTATAATTGTTACAGCGATAAATCGCGAAAGATGCAAAAGCCCAGTGTGCAATTAGTCACGCTGCCATATCCCCGCGGCCCGAAGACAGTTGGCCGTGAAAAAGAGAGGATGCACCGCGGTTCGAAGGAAAAATCGCAGCGGGTCGCCGACGTTAATGCGCAATTCCCTTGTAAAATTAATTAAAGCCCCATTCATTAGGGCGACGTTAAAGGCGCGGCATAATGATTCTCCTGTATCGTCCAGGCGGATCTTTTTGTTTGGCGGACTCGCGTTTTAATGCAAGCCCGGGGTTATACGGCCGCGAGCGCCGAGGGAAAGGCCAAGGGTCTACTCGGAGGCGTTAAGTAATTATACGTCTATTCTCTTCCTCCGAGAAAATTAGCCGGCGTCGCGCTCGCTCGCGCGCTTACTCCGGGGAACTGGAGTGCGCGTAGGGGAAGGCGAGGAAAAATTAGGAAATTAAAATTAGCCCCCTCCCCCGTCCTCCCAGCATCCTTCTCTTTTTCTCTGTCGCTCTCTAACACTCCTCTCTTCTCTCTCCGATTGCGCTTAAAACTCCCGGCGCATGGTTTTACGAGGCGATCCGCAGCTTTTTCCGCGGTGGAGCTTTTTTTATGCCCGAAGGAACTGCCGAGCTTTGCACCCTTGGTAAAAATCTAATTAGCGAAATAAAATAGTTTCTTCGGCGTTTCGAGCGCGCGGCGACGTTTTAATTTAATAAAACGGTGGCGTGTCGTTTTGAATTTTCTTTCAATTGCGGCCTGTGAATTTTAATCATCGACTATTTTTAGATATTTATATAGTGAAGTAAGCCACAAATTGACGCAGTTCGTGTATCTTATCTAGACACTCTTTTTTAGTGAATTAAAGGAGAGCACTTCGTCGTATATATGACAAATATCTTTTGTAATTAAATTTTAATTAATTATGTATTTACGTTATTAAATAATAACTCTCTGAGCTCTGATCGTATAAACATTTAACATTGGATGTATTAAACAATAGTCAATCATTTCGAAGCGAATATACGTTACAATCTGTATACGTAGACGTAAATACGTTTCAATTAATTACTTTTTTAAAGAGTTTTTAATATAAACTATAAATAATATGTACGATAGATTAATTAACGCGAATATGGAATTCAACATTAAGAAAATTAACTTAAAAAACAAATAAGCTTAAAAATCACGTTCGAAAAGATTAACTCAGAGATGAAAAATCTTGTTTAATTTGAAAAATAAATTTCTGATTGGATCGGAAGAGTGTTTCAAAACCGTAAGCAACGCTATGTAACTTGCTCTTGGAATTTAGGAGGAACGAGGAACCCACTGCCGGCCATTAGCAGTGTTACGTAACAGTCTCCCTTTCCTCACTTCCGGGTCCTTCCCTACATCGTCTTTCCACTTCTTCGCCTTGTCCCAAATGCGAGCAGCGGTAGCTGCTTGTTAACTAAGTCGTTTTGGTCACCACGGCGAAACGAACCCACGAAAGGAGTGGAAATTAGTCGGTCGGGTACGGAAAGGATTCTCTGCCTGCTCAGCCACTCCTTGAACTTTTGCCTTATGTCTTTTGATTGTGTTGCTGAAACTGAAGTCCACTTTGTCGACGAATTCGGTTAGGGACAGTCCATTATGTTTTCTAGATTTTTACGAATTTTTATACTTATTTGTATCAGGATGATTATATATATTAGGATTATACAATTTTCTGAAGCGCAACTATTTATGTATTTAAAAAAATCAGTTATAGCCTGCAATGATTATTTTTATAGTGAAATTTATAAGGGAACTTTAATTATCGAAGAGAAATCAATTTACGAAATTATATATTTTACTAGTCTACGATAAAATTGTTTTGAGATTAATTCTAGCTGATCAAAACAAGAGAAATATTATTCTTATCTCTGAAAATTGTGATACCCAACGGAAATTTATTTATCGAGTAATTATAAATTACGTGCGTAAAACTATTTTTGAACACGAAATTTAAAAAAAAATATATATATGAGCAATTCTACAAAAAATAAGCACTTTTGAGGTCGATCCATGATTAAAAATTTTGAGCCCGGATAAAATTTCGGAAAGGCTAAAATTCGGAGAGAATTATTTGAAAGCTTAATTATCGGAAACCGGTAATTCGGAAATGTGTTTTTTCGGAAAAGAGAAAAATAGGA
>JAWWEN010000048.1:6678092-6689914 GCA_035582955.1 Sycophila texana | reverse complement strand
TTCTGGTAAAATTAACTATATTCCGGTTTACTAGGGTGTATAGTTAAATTTACTTTTGACTTTTTTCTCAGTGCAGGTTTTAGAAGAATTTATTTTACTCTATTGCTCTAAAAATCTCAAATTAAAATGGATCTTCCTTGAAAGATGCTTTTCTTTGTTAGAGTCGTCGGCATAATGATGAGCACAAAAAAAAAATTCGATCGACACCGTAAATTATCCCAAGAGAGCAAACGCGAACGAAAAAGCAAGAGCCCACCCCCGCAATGGGAAAAACAAAAGAATTAAGAGTCAACCCCCAGCGCCAGCAGAAGCGGACGAATAGAAAAAGCGCGGGGGCGAAATAGGTTCGCGCTCGGCCGCGCGAGTGTGTCAAATCGAAGCTCAAAGAGCTCAGCTCTCTAGATCCGCGTGTAATTTGTCGGCGCGGCCCTCGCGCGTGAAGGCGGTCCACCCTCCCGTCGGCTCGGCCCCTCCGGCACGCCGTTTGCGGGGGTGACTTTGGCAAACGAGGCGCGATACGCGGCACGTATACACGGGGAGATCGGCCCGAGCCCAGGCATCGCCATCTATCGTTCTATTTGTTAGCGGGCTTAGCAAATCAGCTCGGCGGGCTTACGGCCGATACTTGCGGGGAGCTTCGCAAGCTAAAGCCCGCTCCCTCTCCTCTCTTTCCGCGCGGCGCTAGATAAATATGTACACGTGCCGCCGTGGCCGCCTCGGCATTTGTTCACGTCACCGGGACAAAACGAATTACACCCTCGGATGCGGATCTTTTCCGCGAAATCATACCTTCTTTTTTCATTGTCCTTTGGATATGGAGCACTCTTTTTTTTCACCATTTTAAAATCTTTTTTTTAGCGTCAATTACGTACCTTATACTGTGTGCATTATATGCACATTCATTTATATTGTAGTTAGTCGGGACAAAAAAAAACATTTTTTAACTTAGCAATAAGAGTGACTTGAACCGTTGCAGTATAGATTGCGAAGAAAGTTAGCTTCATAAAATTGCACAAAAAAAGTAGATGTACAAATTCATATTCAAGAATGTCTGCATCTATGAAAGTAACATTCTTAAGGTTCTTAGGAGAAAAGCAAAAAAAAATTCTTAAGATACTTGCGAAAAATGACGAAGCTGATTTAAAATCTCCCTTTTGTGTTATTTGAAGAATCTTGTGACAAATAAAATTTTCTTGGTGTATTACACTTGAATCGCGTATTGTCTTACTCTTTATTGCATCAAAGTGAAATGTGTAAAGCACAAAATTTCTTCAGGGAGAAAACGAAATATGCTTTTTTATTTAATACTATTGATTTTATTTAATACTATTGATTTCACAAGTATATAAAAGAAATAGAATGAGGGAGGAAATGGACTCGAATGATCAAGTAGAATCACGTAGTCCATCTCGTTCTTTTTGACATTGCACAAAGAACAATCGAGTTAGTTTTTTCTATGCAACGGAAATAAGAAATATTCAGGTAAAAATGAAATACGCTTTTTTCAAAAGATTACTATTGATTTCATAAGTACGACACAACAAAATAAATAGAAAATAAAATTTTTAAAACTACATACATAATCATACTGTAAATTTTTCCTAATAAAAAAAGAAAACCTCGTAATTACCAAGTTTTTTTTTTATTACGCTCTAATATATCTCCCTAACAAGTTGATCCGGTCAATTCATAAAAATCACGAAGATTTTCCGAATCAACTAATTCCTGACCGAGCGCCGAGTAGGCCACTTCGTCATCCTTAAGCGTCGCTAAATGGACTCGGATGGCTTTCATAAATAAGCGAATCACGTCCGACATGGATCCCCCTCCACAGAAAGACTCTTTTTTTTCTCTCCCGCTGAGAACACGCATAATAGACACAAGTCGAAAGGGAAATTGGCCAAAACGACGCCGCCAATTTCTTCGATTCGACACGATCACTGCGTAGCGGCCACCCGACGTCAGCCGCTTTAACAAAAAGTCCTGCCTTTCGTCGGACGCCGCTCGCTTAATTATGAAAAATCTCAACGGCGCGGCGAGTCCGCTAATGCTAAATAATCGCCGTTTATGACAAATTTCGGTCTTTGCGCGGCGCACTCGTTCCCACCAGAGTTATGGCCGCACTTTTAACAAAAATAAAGCCTATTCCTCATGCAAATTGTCTCTCGGCGATTTGCTTTTCATTTATCTACATTTAATCTGATTACGTCGCTCTTTTACGTCACATTATTTTCTTCCTTAATTGCGCAAAAATGATCGATTCGTCATACCGCCCTGATATCCTACTTAAACCCCATACTCTTTTTTCTTTGTTTTAAACTTTAAAATAATTATTCCAGAATAAAAAACAATTTTGCGTCGCTTCGATAATCTCATTCCTCGTTGAGAAATTTGTAACAACCCGCATCATCCCCGGGGCGTCTTATCTCGCGGCAAGTTCAATTTAAAACTCTCTCCGAAACTCTTACGTCGAGAACCCCTCAATAACGTTTGTTATCTATAACAAAAAAAAAACACACACACACACACAAATCCACGTGTCGCTTTTATCGGGCATCGCCCGAGGCTAAAATTCAGTTCCCTCGCGCGGCGGGACTATAGAAGGGGTCGAGGGATTGTTAACAGTGGAAAAAGGGGGAGTTGGAGGCTGGTCCGTCGGAGGTGGAAGAGGATGGACGAGGCGCACAATAAGTCAAACCAATTAGCTGTGACGCGCCGCGGCGGAGGAGTCGTCGGCAATTAGCGGCGGAATTAATTAGTCCATTATCTTACGGTGACGCGGAGCGCGACGAAGCCGGGCCGTCGTTGTCTTGCGCCCGCTGGCGACGCGCGATTAATGCGAGAACTGTTGAGGCTTTTTCGAGACGCTCCGCCGGTTACTCCGCCACGGAGGATTAAATAACTTTTTTTTCTACCACTCGTAAGTAATTCGCCGAGCGGATTCACCCGGCCGACCATATAATGATTCGATTGTCGATGTAACGGATGCGGAGCGCGCCGCTGCTTGAGAATCGAGCCGCTATTAAGAATGAGGGGAGATAACAGCTTTATCGATGGGTTTTTTTTTCTTTTCGAGAATTCCGAAGAGTTTGTCATGTGAATTCTCGAAATTTTGACCGTTTTCAGTGGGGTCTATGTTAATAACGTTTAATTCATTGATTCTAATCGCGACTTTATTCGACATACGCGCATTGCTTACGAATATACCAGTGCCTATATTTAAGCTCATAAAATATGTACATTAGTCCATAGGCGATAAAATCTTTTAACTAAATGGTTATATTTAACTGATATATGTAATAATTTAAGGAATTCTCATTTTCTTTTATAAAATTTTTCTTTCATATAGTATTATTGAAATTCCATATCAACAAAAGTAATCCGTTCAATCGTTCTATCTCCGGTACGTCAAGTCGGCCAAACGAGCTTTTTTTATAAAAATATCGCAAATATAGTCAAATCAAATAATTTTATAGCTACTGAAAAAAAAAATTGGTTATGCAAGAAATTTTTTAATAATTTACAAGCGAAAATTTTGTATTATTAATTTATTGAAGAAGAATAAATACTGTCGGAAAAATAGAAAGTGCCTAGACGAAGCTAAAGAAAGACGCGGGAGAGAACAAGAAAATGATTCCGCACAAGCAGGAGCGTCTCCTTACATTTCGTGACGGCGTTTCTCATAAATAAAAATAAGCCGAGCGTTCCTCTCCCTTCGCAGGGAGACGTGCCTCGGTATTGTACGTGTCCGCGAGTGGCTGCAATATCGCGGTCCTTCGGCGTCGACAAATCAGGAGGAATCGTTTCTCCGCCGCGCGCTTTTTTCCCTATTGTCTCCTATATCCGACGCTACAATGCAATTGTTATCGCTGCAGGAATGTAAAACTTTTGTTGAATAAAATTTCGCTGCTGGAAATGAAAAATTAGTCTTGTCGGTCGATTCGAAAAATTTATTTGCGATATTTTCTCGTAGCATTTCTACAGTGAAGTATTAGTGTTCAAATCCTGTATTGTTCTTCAATATAAATTTGCAATAATATAATTTTAGTTTTAATATTTCTTTCACTCTACTTAATATAATTTTGTAAAGACTATATTACTAAAAAAAAAAAATACACTGCAGCAAATTCATTCGACCGAGTAACGATTCCGTACAATTAACTACTGGCTTATCAGCAACTAATAGAATCGCCTTTTTCCGCGTCCCCCACATAACAGACAGCGATCCAGGCGCGAGCATCGAAATTCGCGACTGTGAAAAAATCCGCAAAAGAAACGCGGCGGCGCGTGTGCGTGCGTATAAGCACACGTGCCCTCCCCCGCGCGCATATGGCGGCCGAGCGATAACGGAGCGAGGAGAGGGTGCTGCTTTGGCGGTTACGGCACCCACGGGACTTTGGCCGCGGGCTCGGCAGCCCTGTGCGTGCCGCGCGCGCGCGCAGCCTCCGAAATCGACTCTACCGGCTGCTCGTCGGGTTCCCCCCCCGAGAAAGGCGTCGGAGGCCCGAGCCGGCCGATGCCCGGATTTTCATTTATATTGCATCTTTGACCAAATCTCGGGCAGGCAAATTTTCTGCTTTTACTTTTAAAGTGGTCCTACAATAAAGAGGACTACGTGATCGCCTACGCTGAAGGGAGCTATATCTTTTGCGCCCCGCTCGATTTTTCGCGCGTGTACTCGGTTAAAAATGAAATTTTGATTGCTTATTATCGTGCGTATGTTATATGTACATTTCAAATTTTCGTAGGGCTACAAAAAAATGATGGGATAAAATTTAAAATGCTGAAAATTTATGTGCAGGCTTGCCGAGGAAAAAATATTGCCATTCGTGCGAACATTGAACACTCGTGTGAAATGGAAAATTTATATTTATCTAGATATATACATTTTTTTTTCAATCTTTTCTGCAGTTAGTTTTGAAAAAGCTCCAATTATTGAGATTTATATTTCTCTAAAATTTACAAAGTGAAAATTATATAGATTCAATCTTACAGAAAGTGGACTTTTCATAAAGAAAAGATTGGTTTAACTACTTATTTTATGAAAATATTTTATTTATTTTTTTATTTTTCCTTAAATGTGTTTGAAAAGTAAGCTCAAATTTGTAAAGGAACATGTTCTATTTAGAATGTAGGAGTATTATGCAACCATTAGGATCGCCCAACCAAATTAACAGTTGGCGTCACTTTTACACTCATAATTTCTTTAAGAGAGTATGCTATTTAGAAATTAATCACTGAAATACGATTGTTTACAATGCAGATCTGAAAATTTTTAAGAATTTAATTCTTAAGCATTGAAAAGCTTTCGAAAACTGTAATAAACTCATGGTCCGAATTAATTAATTATATAAATTAATTAATTGTGAAATTTCACTACTACTATACCACATTTACAGAAACAAAACTAATTCTATATCTTTCCAAATCTACTTTCATTACCCATTCTGTAGATTAAATAACCCGCAACCTTCGCCCAGTATATAAACAAACTCCCGCAAAGGAGTCCAATACTGCAGTAATCAATAATTTTTGTAATTTTCAATCTGAGCCGTAAGGATCGCGCGTATAACAGCTTCGTTCCCGCCTCCGCCCACGCGAGCATCAAAAGAAGCTCAAAGCAGAAGGGAGAGAAAAAAATGGCAACGCCTCGCCCGAGGCGGTGATGGTGTTGCGCCGAACTCTCGTCTCTTAGGTGAGCGGCGCGATAACACCTCCCTCGAGACTTCGGTCCGGGATGGCCGAATACACCCTCGGCGTGCACACGCACCACGCATCGTTCGAACAACCGCAGGCCGGGAAATTCGCTAACTCGGCAAAAATATGCTACGGATTTATCCCGGCCGATGGGAAGGAGGGGATGGGTATATCGGCCGGGAATTTCGTTTTACGAGGCTCGCCCTCGCAAGCTCGGACCGCCCCCTTGGATTTTCCGAGCGCCCTCTTATCGGCCATCTTATAACGAGAATAAATTTTCGTTTGATGCGCGGGATGCTGGAGAGATAGAGAGAGAAAGGGAGAAAGAGAGAACGAGGCTGAATTCGGATAATCATTTTCAGAAATTGAAAGTCGCTACGGTCCGCGTCCGCCGAGTTTTATCTGACCTCGTAGATTTCGGGGGTTTAAAATGATCGTCTCGGACTTTGAACGAGATATAGGCGCACTCCAAGCTTTTTTTAAAACACTGAAAACAAAATTTTTTTGTTGAATCCTCGTTTTTTTTGTTGTTTTATTTATTTAACTTATAATATTTAGTTGAATTAACAATATTTGTAGTTAAAAATCTATAGTTAAATTAACTAAAACTTTGGTTGATTAAACTAAATATTTAATTAAATTAATTAATTAAATATTATTTTAAGACAATTTTTTTTTTTTTAAATCTAGTTGCATCTACAAATGTTTTCTTTTTCGGTGCAACGATACTTAATTAATTATATACTTGCGCAAAATCTATTATATTATAGACAGAAATTTTTAGTAAAAGCTTTTCAAGTTCATTAGTTTAAAATCGAATGAATTTTTCAATAGTGTATGATGAAATGCTACATAATGTAGCCTACATTGATCGAGGTGATTTTCGAAAAAAGTTTTTTAAAAAAAAGTGATTTGACTATAGCGAAAGCTGCACCGACAGTTTGTTTAACTGCCGGGATTAAATGAAAAGTGCAGCGATGCAATTACATTTCCGATATAAATTCGCACCGGCATAACACATGAGGAGGCCGCGAGGCGCAATGCAATCGGTCAAACTGGAGCAGCGAGACATCGACGTCCCCAAGGGAACTTTCAACGGATTTGAATATGCAGCGAGCGCAGAGTGTACGTGCATATCAGCCGGGCGACTGTATATTTTTTTTTTTTTTTTTCGACGGACAGGGTCCCTCTTTTAATGGAAGATCCGTGCTTTTCCCGCGGCAGGCTTTAACGAAGTCATTCTCGGACCAACGGCATTGACTTTCAATCTGGCCTTTTTCGATTTTTCGCGCAAACGAGGTACAGCCGCTCACAAAGGAGCGCCCGGCCAGCACCGCCGGCAGTTTAATTGTGGAACGGGCTGAAATTTCACTGCTATTTTAGTCATTTTTTGGCGAGCGCCAGCGCTCACACACGGGCCAATCGCGGGAAAAATGCAGAGGACCAGAGAAAAAGAGGGAAGGAGAGAAAGAGAGGCGCGCCAGCGGCGGCGGCGGCGACTGAACCAATTTAAAAGGCTAATTCACTGGTTGAGGGTGGGAGGGGGTGGGGGGCCCGAGGGAGGGGAGATCGGAATTAGGCTCGATGTTTTTTGTCGAGCTCTGCCCTGTCGTTCCTGGGTGGCGTAATTCAAACGACTCATCCTCCTCCCCCCCCCCTGCCACCCCCTCCTCCACCCCTCCCGTTCAATCTCGCCGATTCTCTGTCGGCCTCTCTTCCTCTCTCGCCATTTCCCTCCCTTTCTTCCGCGCGCCCACCTCGTTAATTCTCTTTTCTTCCTCGCGTCCGCTTTTCGAGCGTTTCATTTCAAATCGCGCCGTTGAATATTTCAGCCCGCTGCATGCATTTCTAATTTGTCCCGAACTGAACGAAAAGTCCAAAGTTTTGCCGTGCGGCGATTCTGTAACGAGAAAAAATTTCTGATTAAACGCGATCCAAAGACTTTTATATGCATTTTACGAGTAACAGTTATATTTTACTTGAATTTTTTTATAATTCATACCTTTATAACTTTTTTAAAAATGTAAATTTTTATTTGATTCATCAACAGATCTAGAATAATTAGAAATTATACATTATAATTACTTTATAATTACTTTTGTTATTTTTTGCATTTACTCTGGCTAATAAATAAATAAAAATAAATAAATAAATTACTAATTATTGTAGATCTTTTTATGTAGTTAAAAGTGTACAGTGCATTAAATTTTAGTTTTGATTTATTTTAAATTGATTTCCTTTGCAGAGTTCTTTTTAGCCTGTACAATGTTAAATAAATAAATGAAAACACTAACATGTTAAAGTCTACTTTCACAGTTGTAAATTTTTTATTTTTCCTTAAGGAATTAAATAAGTGTATCAAAAAATTCCTCAATAATCGCCTTTAAACTGCCTCTCTCGTCTTTGTTTTTCTACAAAGGATATATATAAAGGATATGTCAAGACGCCCTTTAATAAAATATTCAATAATTACCTTATGAAAAAATAATAAATCAATATTTCCACTGTTTTCTGGAGCAATCGAAATAAAACATAATCACAGGATACTTACTTTCAGATAAAAAAAAATAAAAAATAAAAAATACTCCTGTAAAGAACAGAACAAAGTAAATCAAGTTAACGCAGTCCGGAGGGACGATCGCTAAAAGAAGTTTGGCGAAAATCGACTGATGGAAATCTTGATAAACAGCTCTCTCGGCGTCGGGGCTCGTCCCTCCGCTCTCCCGCGACCTCGTCGTCGACTGCTTTAACATCTTGAACTTCGGGGCGCGCAGCGTCTTTCATCTCTCGGATAGCGGCGGAATCAGCGCGCGCGGGGAAAAGCCCGGGCTCGAGGAGGTAAACCAATTTCGTGGCTTGTTTAAAGCCGCCGGATAAGAGCGGGCGACGCGGCCGCGCGCTGCCGGTCCCTCGAGTTATTTCGAGTAGGTAACGCGCCGTGAAATTACGATGATACGCCAATCAATGGACGCTCGGCTTGCTCGCGCACTTTGCGGATTATTCCTTCTTCCGTGGGAAACTGGAGAGGGCGCCCAATCAGACGGGCGGACGTTGTAATAGCTTCTTATGGCTTGTTTCTTAGATTAAAAAAAGAATTTGACGGCTGCAAATTGGGCGTGGAACGGATTTTTTATATAATTAACTATAAGTTAACATATAGTTTGAAACTCCATATTATAACACCTCGGAGAAACTCAAATTAAATCAGTCAACGAACTTTCGGTATCGTCAGCTGATGCCACACTCGCATATAAAAAAAAAAAGCTCGAACTCGATCCCCAGCCGTAAAATTCAAAAGCAGCCGATAAAAGCGCGAAGTTGCCGCCTCCGCTCCCAAATAGCCTCTGAGTCCTCGACAAAAGTGAGCCGAGTGCCTCCGAAAATGAGATCTGCCGTGACGCTGCACATCTGCGTGTTAAATCCTCGCCTACTGGCGCGCGTGGCTTCGGAGTACCAACAAAAAAAATTTGTGAACACAAACGGCAAGAAGACACAAAAGAGAAGTCGTAAAGTAGCGAGCGATGATACACTCGAGTCGCGCGAGGGCCACTCGACTTTCCCATTTTCTCGGCGGTCGATTGACACGTGCCCGGCCCTCCTTTTTCGACAATGGCCGAGTCGCGGCCCCAGGCTCCGGCCACTTAGCGGACGCGCTGCCGCCGGAAGTCGAGCCCTAATGTGTTTGAACAGGACGCGCCATGAGAAAGCCGCAGTCGATCGGGCGGGATTCTTGTCCGGTCGAATCATCCTGGTGCATCGAAACGCCCGACGAGGATCCCGCGCCTCTCTGTCGCATTGTCGCGCCCGACGATGGAGTTTTTGCCCGAATTCGAGCGAGTCACCTTATACGAATTTCCTGGTCTGTCACGCCTGCCCAAAGATATATTAGATTATTTTGAATTACGTTTCATTTGACACTATGAAAGCTCTCCCTACTAAGCTATATTATTAGGTCCATTCCTTTTTGTGCGGCTTGCCTCATTTAATTAACTTTTATTTTTTTACGGTTATAGGCGTGTTTTTATTATTTTTCTTTTTCTTTTTACGGATAGATGTAAGTATATGTAGTGTGTGCTATATTAAATTAGAGCTGTTAGATCAATGTTTTGTGTACTATTTAACGAAGTCGCTAATTCTATTTGAACTTATTAATTAAATTGTTATTTGCAAGCTGAGTATAGCCTGATCTCAATAAATGTCAATAAGGAGTGATTTCACATTACTGCCCATAGTTATAAAGATATAAGGACTCCAGTTCATGACGTAAAAATAAAATAATCCCTTTTTCGAAATCGTATAAGGTGTTCGTGAAGTCGTAGAATGAAAGTCGAATTCGAATTTCTCAGTGAAAGTTATCTGTAAAAGAGGCAAAAGTCTTATTACTATGATTAAAATCGGTGTTTAACTGATGATTACAATTGATTATTTAATTAGGTCGTTACTTGTAGTCGGCAGTGAGTTTTTATTAAAAAGCTCTTTATCGTACAATTTTTAGTAATTAATAAATGTTTTGGAAAATCAATCTAAAACAACAATAACTTAATTAACTATATTTTTTAATTATATTAAATGAACAATACGTTAACACCACTCTGTATATAATCAAGAAAAAGAGGAATTCCCTTTATAACGAACAAATAATTTATTCGGAAGCATACAACTACCCGCTAAAAAAGAATTTTAATTTCAAGCCCGCCTAACGAGATAAAATTCAACAGCCGGTCATATAAATTTCAAAAATCCATCAGGAAACGCAGACTAATTTCTTATTTGTGCATTACATACATATATTTAAAGCGACGAATTCACGCGCCCTTATCCGAGGTAAGCTCGGCTGGGCGAGAGTACGAAGCCATCCCCGGTGTATGATTTTTCATTAAAGTGTCCCCGCGCGACTGAGATACGGTCGGCACATTGAATGCGCGAGCGTAGCGGTTCCAGAAGTGCGCCCAGCGCCTGCGGAGAAGAACGGCCGGTCGCCACACGGCGGCAGAAAGCGCGCTGATATATCGCTATTCTCCTTCTCTTTCTACCTCCCATGAGCGCGATAAAGACGCCATTATAACGCGCGATAGTGTGTAGCTAGTCGGCCGGTTGCACTTCCGCCTCGTGAACTATAGCCAATCTCCCCCAAAATGGTGCTTTCGGCAGAGCTCGTGATGTCATACGCGGTGAGCTCGGGCCTAGGGTTTTTTCTTCCTGCAAAAAAGAAAGAGATTTAATAAAAAAAATAATAAAATATTTTATAAATGATTGATTTTTTATTATCTTAATTGAGTTCGCGTAGGAATTTTACAAGGAGTGAGCTTTCTGAACTTTGCGCATGTTCAAGAGAGTTAATTTTCTTTGCAAGAATTTTCTTTGTAAAATAAAAAATATAATTTTATTTTATTTTTTATTTTCCTTGTGAAAAACTTCTACAAACTTTCTGTAAATTTCAACAGATTTTTTGTAAAATTTTTATAAAATTTCTACAAAAAATTTGCATAAACGTTTTCTTTTAATAGAATTAGTAAAAGAAAATAATGAGTTTTTATATACACTGTATAAAATTCATATTATTTTTCATAAGGATTGTTTTATTTTATTTTATGTTATGATATTGAATAAATCCCTTGATTAATGTTGCTAGTATTAATTCTTGATTGATATTACTAATTTTTTTTTTTTAAATATCTCTTATTTTTGATACTAGGCTTAAGATACGAGAAAATCCGAAGGCACGTGTTCCTTATTTCAGGCGAAAGAATCATTCTGCAGTATTTGGGAGAAATCCAGGACCCGAACCCCTGCTTTCATCCTTATCGGTATCTATTTGCATACCCAAAGTGTGTAATATATGTAATTATGCACGCATAAACGCGAACATTAAAAAGTTGAATGTTTTATCATCATTCCCGTATTTACAAACTCTCGAGTATTTTTATTTATACGCTGACTTTTACTGCATACACTATTTTGTCAATTTAAATTTGCGATAATTTCTAGTGCAATATAAATATTTCTAAATATAATAAATAACTTTAATTCACTTCAGATAAATTAGTGAATATCGACGGCTGAGCGGAAGAAGGGACTAACTCAAAAGCCGCTTCAATAAGGGACTAACTCAAAAGCCCGTTCAA
>JAWWEN010000048.1:6661951-6676920 GCA_035582955.1 Sycophila texana | reverse complement strand
TATATATTTGTTTTTAATTAATCGATTAGAGTGTATAATTTGTTTACATATTAGTGGAGAATAATTAGTTTTTAGTTTACGAACTACTATTCTATATTTGTTTTTTTTTTACACCCTTATTGTAAAAAGGGCTTTTACACACGTATGATGCTCAATAAATAAAAAAATAAATAATTATAAGTATATATTCTTTGATACAACACATTAGGAGCAATTGAAATTGTAGAGTATAAATTAATAAAATAAAATAAAAAAATAAATAAAATAGAAGAAATGTGAATATTAAATTCAATCATTTTAGTAACGATACGCAGTCATTTTCATTTATTATCCGCTTTATAAATTCAATTGTTATTATGTGTTTCTACATGCATTACAAATCATTCTCTCTTAATGTAAGTAAGTGACGCTCGCCCGGTTAAGTGATGAATATCATTTATTGAAATTAAAGTAGCATTTTATAATCTATAAATGTAACAATAAGTTGTTATTTATCACAATTCAAGTAACAAATATTTATTGTTATTAAACGCTCTCTACAAGCAGCGCGTCGTAATTCATGTTGATTTTTATACAAAATATTCAAGTTACGGCGCACCGGGGATCACAGGATGAGCAATAAGTACCGCTTATACAAAAAAAAAAAGAAAAGAAAAATAAAAGGCAATCTCGTTTCTAGAAAATTACGCATGAGCCACTATTTTACATTACTCGCGTGTAACACAAATAAATTTCGTCCGGCTGTAAGCGATCGTAAATTCCCTCCCGAAAAAGTTAATACGCACCGCGCGAAAGATACATCTTCCTTTCAGCGACAATAAAGCAAAACCGTGGACCTCGTAAAAAGTCCGTAAAAAGCTCACTTGAACGAAGCAAAAAAAAAAAAAAGAAAGAAAGAAACAGAAGAAGAAACGCCGTGCGAGGACGCGAAGCCCCGCACGGCGGAAAGAATCCAGAAGAGAGACAGAGAGAGAAAAAAGTCCAACGTCTAACAATTACAGGCTAAAAGAAAAGTCCAACAATCGGAATCCCCGGCTCTCGCCAAAGAAAAAGCTGGCGTAACCGACCTTGCGAGAGAGAGAATGAACTCCGTTGGAGCGGCTATATAGCCGGTCTGCGCGCAGACTTTAACTTAATTAATGAGATTTTAAAAATGTGATGGCGATTTCAATCTAACGCGGCTAACTTGAGCTCGGAGGGTAATTCTATTAAGCAGTGGCGTAGCATCGTAAAGGGTTGAAGGAGAGAGACGGAGGAAGCGCGAGCGAGAGGAGAGGAGAGAGGGGCGGGGGTGGCGAAGGTGGCGGCGAGCATACAGAAGGAAGCGAGCCCCGGCGCGGGCGAGCGAGCGAGAGGGAGAGCGGCTGATACAGCCCCCCGGGGCACCCTCACGCTAACTGGCTGCTCGACTCCGCCAGACCCTTTTACGATTCCGCCTTAATTTATGTATCATCCGAGAGTTAAGTAATTTCTCCTGCCGAATTACTTTAGCGGAGCGAGCGCGCCGCGGCAACTTTCCGCCCGCCGAGTAGCTGCCCCCCCCCCTCCCTTTCCCCTGCCGATTCATACAATACATCTCGCGTGCGCAGCCTTACCCCCGCGTTTCTCTCGTTAAGCCCGCGCGACTCGCTCCTTCCTCTTGGAGAGCCTCAATGCCCTCTTTGCGATGATAACGTTTGCCGTGATTGTCTCGGGTCTTTTGCGTCTGCATCGGAACTCCGCAATAGGAAAATCACTGATTTGAAACGCTTTTTTTCTTTTATTTATTTATTTATTTAAGGAACGTGCATTAATTAGGGGGTTATACTACCTGTTACTAAATCCTACAGAAGTGTTGACTCCTTTAGGAGAGGATTGCACTTAAAAATTTTTTTCTAGGAAAGCAAGTAAACTTTAAAATATGTAAAAATTAGTAAAATTAAATTATTATGTAGCTTAAAAATACATTAAATTGATGTTATTTTGGTGAGAAGAGCTGTATGAATTAAAATTTTTGGATATATTCATTTTGTAGAAAAAAATTGTAGATGGTATGCCATCCTTAATACATCAGTCCTGAAATCTTGGAGCACATAATTCTCCAAGTCTTGCTTTAGCCTTGGTCCCAAGAAAATAATTACTACTATTTTAAAAATTACTATGCTATTTTTCTGTTTTATGCATTTAGAATTTAAGCGTTTATTATAATTTTGTTACTATTATTTTTCGGAAAAATTAAACAGACCTCTCCACAAGGTCGATCCCTACGACTTTCTTTAAAATCATGTAATTTTCCACTCCTTGGTATTACGAGACTTTCGAGGGATTATTTTTTTAGTTGGAAAAAAGGGTTAAAGTTACTGGTCGGGTTGACTAATTAAAAGGCAGGGCAACTTTGGTGTAAACTCGAAGGTCGAAGCGCGAGTTTAAATCTGTTTCGCTGTAGTTTCCTGAGGCGATGCCTTAGTTACTCCCTCGTCGGCCGTTTTGAGCGCGAATGCAGCCCCAGGCACACTTTATTACAAGTCTAATCTGTCTCTTTTCTCGCTGAATACTTAACCCTCCAATTAGTTTCGACCTTCCGCAGACTCGCTTGTTACCATTTACCATTATTTCATAAAAATTTTCCGCAAGCGCGCTTTAATTATTTTAAAAAACTGTTTTGTCGGTTATCAAGTGCTCTGCTATTTAATAAATCGGATAAAAAATTTATTGAGAGTGCTTAATAAGCAGGATGAAAATAAAAAAGTAAATATTCAAAATTAATTTCTTTGTATTTTCATATAATTGCTGTATTAATCTTAATAATGACTCTTCTCACGTGATGTTTATCTCTCTAATTATTCACATAAGTGAAATTCTTGTTGTACCTTGACGTTGTATTCGATTAAATGAATATAAAAAGTTAATTCGATATAAGATGCATAATGAAGAAAAGGTAAAATATATTAATCACTTTTACACTTAATTTAAGAATGTACGTATAGAAAGAATCAAAAAGTGAACTATAAAAAATAAAACTGCCTTAACGACATGAAGAAATTGAAGTAATTTCACAAGTAAAAAAGCTCAACCGACATAAGGCTGATCGACTACGCATTTTCCGCCAGTGTATATAGACATTGCGAAATGAATTAAACGTCCTAATATACGCCATAAATAATCGGTCGTTTATATATTCAACTCGTGCGTTACACCATCCGTCGCGGTCATTAATTACCGCATTAACGAGCCGCTCTTTCGAAATTGCCCACGAAATTTCGAGCTTTCCGAGAAGCGTTCTCCTGCGTAGCGGAGCGAGAAAAAAAGGAGGCGAAATTTTGCAGACGAGTGGACATGTGGCAAACGTGCAGGATCCGCGCCTGTACGTGCTGTGCACGCGGCGCTCCGAGGGTCAAAGGGCCCGAGCCCCGCGCCATTCATAATTGCGCGTCTTGCACAACGAGAAAGAGCGAGAGGGGGGAGATGCGCGCGGCCGGCAAATTGCCAGGTAATATATTAGCCCGTGCGCAAATTATGGGCGATATCCGGGCGAGACATCGCGCGCTCACGAGCTCGGCCGGTGGACCAGATGCCCCGTCGAGGGAGATCGGAGAGAGAGAGAGAGAGAAAGAGAGAGAGAGAGAGATGACTGCTCGCGTTAAGGGGACGAATTATTGGCGAAAGAGAGAGATGTGGCTGCGGTTCTATAATGCTACGATAATTATGTATTTTCAAAGGCCTACCTAGATTTATAAAGCAGCTATAGCGAAATTCGAAGAGCTTTGCACGCTTAATTTTTTTTTTATTTGTCCTTTTAATAAACTTGAGAAAAATATCTGTAGTCATTTGTGATAATTTTACAGTTCTTTATACATTTAGGAAGCTATTTAAAAAATAAATTTTGTTCGGTATTTACTTTTTATTTATACATTTAGTTTTTAATAAGCTTCTGGAAAATTAGAAAACTTAACAAGTGATGATGATTGTTTTATTTAATCTATTTAAATGTTGATGATTAGAATTGAAATATTAAATTGCTTTATTTGTGCCAAGTTTTTTTTTACGTCTGTAGCTTATTTTTTAGTGCATTGTCTATTAAAAACCTAACATTATTTGAAGCAAGCATCATTAAATTTCTCAATTTTTTGTTCATATTTATCTTTTACAAAAGAAATAGTACATTCGCCGTAGCAGATCTATCTTCGCAATTTACCATATTTTCTTTTCCGCAGATTTTTTAAAATAAATAAAACTTTGCGCGTAAAACATCATTCAGATACAAACAATTTTTTCGACTCCTTAAGTATTTAAAAAGGACCATCGATCCCTGCAAAAAAGAAAACACATTCTTTAAAAAAAAAAAAATGTACTGCGGCTGCGAAGAAAGGATGAAGAGGGCTGTCGGTAAATCGATCAGCGGGACTGGGGGCTTTTTCGGCGGGTGGCGCGCGAGCCACGGGTCCGCATCCCCGGCACATGGGACCTCATAAATATAGACACCTTACTTATACCGGCGTGTTGCGGCCGATCGACGCGTGATTTCTCACCCGCTCGCCCCGATCTTACACCCGCGTTTACATAAACAGCTTCCTACGACTGAAGGGAGAAAACATTTTTTTTTTTTTTTTTTTTTTACAAGAAACAGACCCCGGGTCAACGGATCTTTTTACGCTCGAACAGCTGCGCGAGTGCGCAAAATTAGTATCGGCAGGTACCTGGTGTGAATTTACAAGGAATTAAGAATACACCGTTTTTCATCTGGAAACAAGGTCCAATTATGATGTATAAATCACTTTTATCTCGCTCGATCGTTTCGGGATTCGTCGAGGAGCGATTATAGGTAATGATCGCCCTCCGAGGTTGTTACGAGGAAATAAGCGTTTATGCGGCTGTGAGATCTTTATTGAGCGCGGTCCGAGTGTGCTCTCGCTGATTATTGATTAAGCGACAACTCGGCATTACGCGAATATCTACTGATTTAATATTTGACCGCGATAAATCCTTCGGGCCTCGCGGAGCCTGCGTACGCCGCACTTGGCGACACCGCGCCTCTACGTCTTTATTAAATTTAATTTGCGCGTTTATCAAAGTCAACTAAAGAATATATCATCACGAAACGCCGAAGATTATCGGGACTTTCAATTTTGTGCGAAGAAAAAAATCTTAATTTTCTTTTTTTACTTTCTTTTTTGCTTATGTAAAAAAAAAAGAAAGAAAAAGCATTACACTCGTGTTTTATTGAGTTTTATGTTCTTTAGTTATAACGAATTTCATTGTTGTAATTTTTATACTATATTGTACTATATTTTATGTACGGTGTATATTTTGCTAGTAAGGGTTTTTCATCCGATTAATGTTGTTAAATAAATAAAGAAAAAGGAAGATTTTAAATTTCTAGATCCAATTACCTACAAGTGAATCATTTGTCTTCCAACGATGTCGTAAAAAATGACTAAATTGTTAGGCGATACTCCGGGAAAAATCAAAGGCAATGTCAGCAGCGCGGCACCCGTCATAAACTCTCCCCGGCGCGTCTCGCGGAGGCAACTTTTAAATTTATTATTCAAGATAAAGCGAGAGTAAGGAGGCAGCGCTAAAAGCCAGGAAGGAAAAAAAAAGTCGATCGGTATACCAAGACAATTCCCAAATGAGCAGTTTGTCCGAGCGATATTCGGAATCCTAGAGCGAGGATATGTGTTATATACACGTGGTGTATAGACATATACATATCTATATATGTATAGAGATACACAATACGCGGAGGCACTCGAAAACGCACAGTCGAAATGATTTAGAAGAGGAAAAGAGAGGCAGAGAGAAAAAGCCATATCGCGATCCATCGGCAGAGTGATTTATGTGACAATACGGTATTTATCATAATCGAATCAGGGTGGATGTAGGACGTTAGGCCTCGGGGAGCGAACGCGCCGGCATACGGGCCGCGCGTGTACTCCTCTCTTTCTCTCTCTTTATCTATTTATCTCTTTCCGTCTTTTTTACATTGTTTCTCTTTCTCTCTATCCCCCATCCCCATCTCGTTTGCTCTCTCGCAATTTTTCAGTCTATCTCTCTCTCTCTCTCTCTCTCTCCCTCTTTCTCTTCGCTCCCTCCTCGCCGCTCCGGGTCGGTATTTACGCCCATGCCGCTGGAGTGTCGTTACTCTGCTGGCCAGCGCCCGGAAAATTGTTTAGCCCGGGATTGTTTAAACGAAATTTACGAAAGCTTACTGATTTTATATTGCCTCGCACTTGAGCGCTGTTCGCGCGCGCGCGCGCGCCAATTCGCCGAGGGAATCGCGAGCGCATTATCGTACGTAAACGCACGAGATAACGGAATTCCCGTTTTGTTTGATAATTAACGGCCGGTTTAATGGAAAATATCGTTAATTTTACCGCTCTAACGATATTGTCCTTTAACTGCATTGTAATTTTATTAAATACGGATCCTTCTTTTTCGCTTCGCAATGTGTTGCACCGGCACGGGGATTTTATGTGCGTTATATATAGGGATATTTACGCATAAGTCACGATGCCTTTTGCGCTGATTGATTGCTCAATTTAAAATCGAATATTCGCTTTAGCGGATCGAAGTTAGACTTTACATTATTTTTTTTTTTTTTATTATTTGAGCGATCGTCAAAGATATTTATTATTATAACACATAGCACCAGTATAAAAGTTCTTGGCACTTTTAATTTAAATATTACTAGTAAATTGCTAAGCACGATCATACTTTTGCTATTAAGAAATCGATTATGTTACTATTTGCCTTTAAAATAAATTTAATAGTTTAATTAAAAAGTTTAAAAACATTTAATTAATCTATTATATTATGATGTTAAAAAAATGTGAAGCTTATAATTAACCGAATTAAAATATTAGATACTTAAGGCGACATGCCTTTATCGTTTCTTTTATAAGAGAAGATTATTATAAACGATATTAATTAATTAATCATCAGGTAGATAACGCATAATATATTTCTTTAGTGACATTATAGGTAAATGAAATATTTCTTAGTTATAATTAATAAATTAATCACACTATAACTGAATATATTTGTTTATTATATACACACACACAAAAAATAATTAAAAACTAAAATTAGCAGTTCCTCAGTGAATTAATTACCTCCGCACTTCGTTATAGATTTTTTCAACGTACTGGTTAAAAATGCATTTTTAACAAAGAAAAAAAAGCTTGTATATAACCACGCGGTAGCCTGCACTTGGCCGATCCAGCAATTCCGGTCTACAGAGAAATCAAATCGCCGGGTGTGCTTATTAACGGGGCGTTTGACCGATCGCTCAGCAAGGGTGTCAGTTATTGCTGGGTGCATCGACATCGACAATTTTTAACTGCACAGAGCGCGCCCCGGAAATTGGGCCGAGGATCGATGGTCGCATCGATTTCCGGCGGTTGCTTGCGCCTCTGCGATGCCCTCGCCTCGGTCAATATACTTGTACACGTGCGAGAGCCTTTTAGATCCACACCTGGCGCCTGCGAGCCTCTAAAGGAACCCTTGATTACCCCTGATTATGTAAACGCGCTGTAAGTGCATCGAGAGGCGGGAAGATTAATGTCTGTTTGTTTATTAAGTTGCAAATTGAACGAACTTTTACTTGTAGAAGTTCATTTTTGTTATCTTTTGAGGCACCAAAACAAAAAAATAATTAAGTATATGCATATATCGTTATAAATATAATTTACTCTATTATATATTAGTCTGTCAATATTTATTAATCACTGTCATCAAAATAAAAGATTTAGAATAACTATTATAATTACTACAAAATGTATAAGACTTTTATATTTTAAACATTTAAGTAACAACTTTTTTTTAATAAGCAATTTATTACAGAACAAAATTGTTTTAATTTTAAATAAATTAAAAAGAAATTAATTTTTTTCCGTGATCTTGAGAAAATCGTGTCTTATATAATGCTTTTTAATATTCGATATTAAAATAGCTACAAAAAGTTTGTTGAGTAAAATGGACTTAAAAGCTTTATAACAAAAAATCGTAGAAATTTACATTTTAATAACAAATATGCATATTTATTAGTATAATACATAATTGGGAACATTTTATTTCAAGGAAATATAATTACATTTTTTTGCTAATGAGATCCGCAGATTATCTCGTGACATAATATTTTTATTGATACTTTTTTAACTAAAAAAGGAGACGCTGTACTTATTAATTTTAAGTCAAGACAAATGTTTAATAAGTCAACTCCAAATTTTCGTCATAACCTCATAAATTATACAAAGAGCAGAAAAACTGGTTTGAAAACCGTATTGAATAATTACAAATGATAACTAAATGCAAAACCTTCAATCCAATTTTACGCTTCACCGCAAATGTAATAAGTATCTCTATAAAACATTAAAAAAAAAGGAAATAAATCATATAATCACAAATTAATTATTTTAATACACTTCTCCAATCTAGAAACTTTAGGAAGCCAGATAAAACATAATTTCCAGTATACAAGTATATAATTATTAAATTGAACTATTCATCTACATTAACCACTTATCCCAACAATGCACATAAATTCCGGTGGATTCAAGCGAAATCATACATCAGCACTAGTTCAACATTGACATCGCGTAATCTCCTCCGAAGTAGTTGGAAAAACGCGTCACACATCCGCGCGGCGGCGATAAATCACGACGGGCCGGATGCGCGTTCCCCGGGCGCGGCGCCCCCCATAAATCCGCGAAAAATCAAAAAGCGCTCCGCGCGACCAAGGGACATCAAAATTAAAACTGACGGTCCCTCGACGCGTCCCGAATATCGCGAAAAGTGCTAATCGTGAGTTATGCCCGATCGGCCCCCGGGCCGGCAGCTCTCGTTCAGCCCGCGGAGTCGATCGGGATTTATATGCCGGCGGCTCGGATTTTAACGGGGCGCGCTGCTGTCGTCGATCCGCAGCGCTCGATTTTCCCGCGGATTAATGAAGAAATGCGGCTCGCGAGCGACGCGCGCCTCGAAAATGACGATAGTGAATTATTGGGCCAGCGGCGCGGCGCGTCACTCGCGCTGATTTATCGCCGCGGCATTAGGCGGCCGATATTTATCGGGCTTTTGAATTATCAACGCCGCGGCTGCCTCGGCATTGCCGATTAATAATGATTTTAAACTCGCTCCGCGGATATATAATGAGCCGAAATTATTTTTTATCAAATTTCCGAATGAAAAGTGCATTATATACGCGCATGCATAAATGCAAGACCAGATTTTTTTAAAAGACTTTTAAATCTTGTATTGGTTTTTAAATATCTGCAGTATACTTGAGGTCTTGTTTTGATCTTTAATTCTGATCTCGTTTTGACTCGAGTTATGACGATGATTTAAAAAAAATTAATTATCAATTTAACAAAAATTTATCTTTGTTTTAAACAAGACTCCGTCCTTAGGCCTCGTCTTGAATTTTTTATCGGCATCTTGTTTTATGAGTTTGCCTTGAAATTCAAGATAAGACCAACTCTCTGAAGTAAAATAAGTTAAAAAAAATAATCATTTTGTCACTTTAAAATAAGAAATCTTCACTTACTTTAGAAGTGAATTTTATAGTAAGTCGACTGTTTCATTTTGTACAAAAGCAATTAAATTCACTTAGACTGTTTTAGTTATTTCAAAAGTAATAATATTCATACTTATTCACTAAGTATTCAATTTCAGTCGTTGAAAAAATAATATAATATTCACTTATGAAACAAATGAATTTTCACTTATTCAAATTTACAGAGAAGACAAGGCCAATAATTGCCTCGAATCTCGTGCCTATTCCCTGTGGCGGCATACCTCGAAGGTTATATAGGTGTCAAGTGAAATTTACAAGAAGCCAGTTAGCGTAACAAAGGATTTTAAACGGATCAGAAGTGGCGAGCATTAGGTTCAGCGTTTTATTATTGGGGCGCTCTCTCGAGTGAACGGAGCGCATATGCGCGCATAATCCACGCTCGGGCGGGTTGCCCGACGAATGAGACACGGAAACGCCCAAAGGAGGTCAGGAGCCGCGGCCGGGCCTTTCACGCGGGCGCATTAAACTTCGGATTTCGGAAAAGTGGCGTGAAACGAGGCAGAAGTTAATGCGCGACGCTGGTCCGGGCGCTTGAAACTTTCAAATTTCACGCTCGATTATACGCCGGCGGACGGACGACATTTGGCGCATTAAAATCATAATGCCTTATCTCTGCCGTCTCGAATTCGTATTATGCGATCGCCACGGATCGTCAAGTATGGCCGCGCTACTACGTCGACGACACCTTATGTTGCTTGCGACGCGAACGGAAAGAGAAAAAAATCCTAATCGACTCGTTATGACAGTTTGTCATCTGACTATAATCCTTGTGGTCGAAAAATATGAACCTCGATCTTATTGTATTCCTTTGTCCTAATATGATCAAATGTTATGAATAGTATATTTAGTACACGCCTCATGTACACGCAGTGTACATTATTATTATTAAAGAAAAATAATTTTTCTTTAATTTTCTTTATCAATATTTTCTGAGAAAAAAATTAAAACATGAAAAAAGTGTGTTTCCTAAAATCTTTAATAACAATTTTTTCAATCGAGGCTCCCTGTTCTAATTAATTTTATTCGATTACTCATAAAAAAAGACAACTTTCTGAACAAAAATAATCGCTCTGAAACCGTGCAAAGGGGTTGAAACAGCCGATATTCGTTATCAGGGCCATCCTCGATTTTACAAAATCTTTAATAACAATTTTTTCAATCGAGGCTACCTGTTCTAGTTAATTTTGTTCGATTACTCATAAAAAAAGACATCTTTCTGAAGAAAAATAATCGCTCGGAAACCGTGCAAAGGGGTTGAAACGGCCGATTTTCGTTATCAGGGCCACCCTCGATTTTACAAAATCTTTAATAACAATTTTTTCAATCGAGGCTCCCTGTTCTAATTAATTTTATTCAGTTACTCATAAAAAAAGACAACTTTCTGAAAAAAAATAATCGCTCGGAAACCGTGCAAAGGGGTTGAAATGGCCGATTTTCGTTATCAAGGCCACCCTCGATTTTGCAAAATCTTTAATAACAATTTTTTCAATCGAGGCTCCCTGTTCTAATTAATTTTATTCGATTACTCGTAAAAAAGACAACTTTCTGAACAAAAATAATTGCCCGGAAACCGTGCAAAGGGGTTGAAACGGCCGATTTTCGTTATCAGGGCCATCCTCGATTTTGCAAAATCTTTAATAACAATTTTTTCAATCGAGGCTCCCTGTTCTAATTAATTTTATTCAGTTACTCATAAAAAAGACGATTCATAAATTATGTCTGTCTAACGTAATGGAAATAAAGGCCGCGCTAGAAATAAAATTTGACTTAATCTTCATCACAAATGCACATAAATACGGGTAAGGAAACTGGAAGGAAAAACCATAAAAATGACATACTCCCGAGGCTCGCATTATAATTTCATTAGAATATTTCGGTATCTAATTACGCGCAGCAAAACGTCGCCAATCGAATCGCTTATCTCGGCCGCGCTCGGCGCGCAAAACAGCCGAGCGAATAATAACGGGAACCGGCGCGGTGAAATCCGGCGCCTTATCTGGCCCTGGCCATCGAGCCGTGGCGATCTGTCGCTTTCGTTCTGAATCACTCGCAAGGGTGTCGCATCATCGGAGACTTGTAAATAGGCGAGAGTCTATATATGTGCTGTATATATGCCGCGATGTGTGTCGCAAAGACGGCCAGATGGTCCGTCGCTCTTTTCTTCTTCTCTCTTTCTTTCTGATCTCGCCCGCTTTCCCAGTAGTATATGTATGCAACTTGCTGCGACCCCTCTTTCCTTCTCCCGCGGCAGCAGGGCAGTATTTTTCTTGACTCCCGCGATCGCACCTAATACAGTATTAAATCATTCGAAGAAAAATATTTTTTGATCATCGCCGCGCGCCTACCTATTTGGGTGGGTATGTTTTATCGTCATGGTTTATTGTGATTAGCTACGTGACCGAAATTCTCGTTAAAAAAAATAATGACCTCTGATTTATTCGTGTGGCTTGAATCATTTTTTATTAAATATAAAATAATATTCGTATAAAATGTAATTTTTAAGTTTGTTAATAATTGTTCATTTCAAATGTAGCTATATCTCTTAATCGAAGCAAATAGTCCTCTCAATATTTAAAAATCTTCGTTTGCTTCTAGCGATGAAAAGATATTTTAAAAAAAGGCCTTTTTTAATTTGACTTTTTTTTTTGAAGGATTAGAGAAAAATAATCTGATCTAAAACCTGATAAACTTATGGTATCATACGAATTGTCAGATCAAAATTAGCAGGTTCGAAAAAAGTTTACTTTTCTCTTGTGCTTTAAAAATTAAAATAGGCCTTTTTTGACATGTGCTTATTACCTAATTTTGTACGAAATTTCATTGAAACATGCAGTTGCCTACTTTATGCACCCAGTTGCACCGGATACCGTCATAACACATAACGACTTAAATTAAAATAAAATTGCGTTGAAAGTTGAAAAAAAAAAGCAAGAGATAAAAAATTCTCGCATCGAAAATGACCCCATTCGAGTGATAAAAAACACAAGTAGGAAAAATTCAGCAGATTAGCAATAAAAGAGTATATATCTGGCTCGATTCGTGCCGCTCCGCGCATCCGCTTAATTTCTCCAACTCCCTGCCGTCATTCCTCTTAAAGCAAGAGAACAGAGGGGGAGAGGAGAGAGGGTAGCGGGAGCAACGACAGGTTGCAGGTCGCAGTAGCAGCAGCAGCATTTCGTGGTTCATTTGCGGTACCCAAGGGTGCCATCTATTATCGGAGGGTTCGCCTCTAGGCCCTCGAGTGTCTCTCTCTCTCTCTCTCTCTCTCTCTCACTCTCCCCGCCACAACTACACGTATATACTTGTTCGTTCGAGGGCAGGGGGTCGGCGCAAGAGACTTAGCAGGGGGTTGTTTGCACCGAGCGGCAGACTCGATTTAATTCGGTGATTATTTTTTAACGACTGGAATTCCAGGGGCGCCTCGGGCAGCGTTGCTTTTCTATCTGGGATGCGGCAAACACGGCTGAATAAATCACGAGATTCGCGGTGGCGACTCACCCCCTCGGAAAATGGATTTACCGATACCCGGGAAATCGTTTCTAAAGCACCACGAGCTGAGATTGCGGTTTTTTTTATCATTATCTAGATAATGTGGACTAACACAGCAGAATTGCAATTTTCGGAAGGCTTAAGCTTGAGTATGAATGATTTAAACAAATGTATTTTAATGGCAGTTTAAAGTAGATGGTATAAGAATGAAGTGGTTTTGAATTTCGTCTGAAGGGAAATTAGAGGAATTAATCTAGCTAATGAAATTATTGTAAATACAAGTTTAATAAACAAAATTTTAACTGTTACGGAAGATAAACTCTTGAGTGAATAAAAAAAAATCTAAGTTTTAACGTAATTGATAAGCTGATATTGTTATAACTTCTGTGTAAAAAGCTTCTAAAGCTCATTACACTTTCAGTAATGGAAACTACGTTAATTATTTTCTGCAAATTCTGTGTTCTTTAGAGTTCTATATTTTAATATTTAATTTCGTACCTGAAGTCAACAGCGGAAATTTCAAACTAATAGGCTCCTCAGTCTGCAGCCTAAAAACTCAGCTTTTGTCAAAACTACTTTTTATACACGCCGCAATAGACATGTAAAATATTCATAAGTGTTTTCTAAAAAACGTATTCTAGAAAAATACTTTCCTTCTCATAAATATAAATTCTCATAAAAAAACGATTATCAATTATTCATTGTTATTTATGATTTTTAAGATAGACCGATCATCTTAATATTCATACAACATTAAACCCTCAAAATCCATTCAAATAAAATCCATCAAACAATACGCCGACGCAAAACATTCAGTAATATATCCCATTGATCGCGAGCGCTTGACACGTCCCAAAAGTCCCCGCAGTCGTCGCCGGGACAGAAGCTCGCTCATGAAAAATTCAGCGTCCTCGCGCAATCAATGAAGCGTATAGAGACGGCATATCCGAGCCCGGCGCCGCTCTATTAATTCTCCTCGTCGTCGTCCCTTTTCCGAGCCCGGAGCGGGTCCCTTGCGAGGGTAGAGGGGGCGGGGGTCGAAAACGAGCGAAGCGACGGAACCGCGAGTCCACGATTGCGCAAACAGAAAGGCCGCAGCCGTTATTATCGGGAAAAAAAGGCGCGAGCGAGCTTTGCCCGGAGCTCGACTTGCGGCCGACTATCGGACTCATCAATCTTGGGACGTCGCGCGGGGCTCGTCCCAGAGGAGCGGGGTGGCGCGGATGGGGTTGACGCAGCAGATCGTCGGCGCGCAGGCTCCTCTGCGACAATGCCGAAGGGGCTCGCGGAGCTGCAGCCGGTGCCGATGCCCTTTTTTCCCCGTTATTTTTCATACGAGTTTTTCCGAGGCGGCGCCGATGCCCGTCGACGATAAATGCACTTCTGCGAGATGACTGCCGATTAGGAGCTCGTGCCGCGGCGTCTGCTGAGCGATCGTTGATGGGCTTGTTCGCTCGTATGGTGGCTGCGTAGAGGCGAGAGAGTTGCAAACGGCTGGCGAGCTTTTATCGCGCAGCTGTGCGGGTTCGATATGAAAAAAAAAACAAAGGATTCGGAATTAGATGAACGCTAAACTTTTCTAAATTGGTGTCAACGCTTGCTGACGTTAGTTGATGTTTAAATATCCAAATAAGAAGGTGTTACGTGTTTTTTTTTTTTGGCTTTGCTCTTTTCACTGTACCCTCTAAATTTATTCCAGTGATATCCCACTGAATTTCAAAGGAGTAACATACTGTTGACTGAAAAGCCGCGAATTATCACAGTCAAAAGTATATGTAACTGCTTTGAAATTCAATGGGATTTCGCTGGATTAAATTTAGAGAGTATCGTTCGTAGAGAAGAGAATTTTCTCGTACACGGAGAAAAATTTTCCATTAAAAATTACTATAGTTTTACCTAAAGCGAGGACAAACTGGAACTATCAAAA
>JAWWEN010000048.1:6634574-6661193 GCA_035582955.1 Sycophila texana | reverse complement strand
TAGAATTTTGAAAGGAACTCAATTTTTAAATTTCAAAATATTTCATAGAAAATTGATTTTCTCTTGAACGTCCTTAATGAATGAAGCACGCAGAAAAAGCTTTTACAATCCACCATTCTCGAGTGCGCAACTATCATCCCATTTATTTATGCCTATGACGAGTAATAAAAGGAGATTATACTTAAATACAATCGTAATTCAGAAAAGTGATTACCTCGCATTTGAACTCAAAGCATTTACATGCATTTAAAGCTCATAATAAGCAATATGAACTTTCTTTTCCGCTTCTCCCCGCGTACACCTCGTTCGTTTTCTCAAGCCACGGGTGCAGGAGTAATTATATCCATACGTCTTTATAACTCGATGGCTTAATTGCGCGGGCCCCGAGGAGCGAGGACGAGCGGCAAAGTACGGCAAATGAAGGCGCGAATCAGCGGATGGGCTCGCGCGAGCGCAGCTTGCGCTTGGGATGTGAGTGTGTATTTCGCAGCTGACGTCCGGGGCCCCGGCGCGGCATTAATTGCGCCGCCGGACGTTTTTATGGGGCTATCGTTACAAATTATTAATTTTAATCTCTTGTTGGGGCCCTTCGCGCCGCGCAGCCTCTTCGCGTGCTCGAAAATTAATATGTGACTTATTTAAGAAAACGACGTTTAACTCCTCGGACGATGTATTTATGGCACCGTCGTGCTCTCGGGCGTTATATGCTGTGTGCCCGAGCTAACTGGGAAAAAAAATGATGAAGTGTCGGCGCTGTTTGAAAAATTCCGCTTTATGGCAAATCGATATCCGAAAGCTTTCGCCCTTGCGAAATTACTCCCGAATATACTTTTTTGCAAGGGTTCTTTGCTTGTATAACAGTGTATCTCGTTCAAATTCATCGGAAGAATGGTTTAGCAAATTTTTTAGGTATGTACCTATAATACACGATGGTTAATTTAATTGTTGTTTAAATTTTTTAATTTTTCTTAAACGTTATAAATAACGGAACGAAAAAGAAATATTTTCATATTTGATTAAGGATATAAGGATTATGACTTATATGTTAGATTAAAATGTTTTAAATTATGAATATGACGAATACCAATCAATTTTTCTGTTAACAAATAAGAGGTGAAGTTCGTTTTTCAGTTGAGCCGTTATGAAAAAAATCAGTTTTCAATTAGCGGTCGCCACGAATCGTCCCGTTAGTTATATGTTAAAAATAAAATAAAAAAGGCGATTAAAGCTTATTTAAAAGATTCTCTTTCCCAGTTTGATGCATCTTTTTGACCATAATTCATAGCATAATAATAAATTATATTATAAAATTTTGATACCTGAAACCTTAAATATACCTACTAGCTGAGCTGTTACACGCGCACAATATGGCGTCAATTTAAAATAATAATTCCGTCATAATCAATAGCTTTCGATAGCAATCTCATACATGCACCTGCACCGACGAAAAACAAAACAAGCACAAAGTTCGAGGCTAAATGGGTATACTGAAAAAGGCTTCCCCTTTAAAAAAGTCAGATCAACAGCGCGAATAAGAGCAAGAAGTCGCATCGTATCAGGGAGCACGCTGAGCTCGTGCCAGCAACCTCACCCCCTCCCCCGTGCGAAACTGAAAAATCGAGTCAGCTCGCAGCCGCTCCGGGTAATAAGGCGAAATTAGCAGGTAATGTGGATCGATGCCCTCCTCTCCTCCTTCGCGCGAGTCTGAAGCCTCCGCGCACTTTTGGCTCGCGCGATAATAAAAATGAAATGATTCTCCTTTCCTTCCCTTAGCGCGAGCCGCTCGGGGTAGGGGCTGCCTATACGTACGCCGTGTGGTGGGGAAACTCGCGCGACACGTGGGAGAGAGAGGCGGAAGGAGCCGCGAGCTGGCGGAAGAGGCGTAGCCCGCGGTGCACCGCAAGGTACGCGCCGCTCGGACCTTTTTCCACCTCCCCTCCCCCATCGCTCCCTCCAAGGCCCCGCCCACCGCGACGGGCCCGGCCAATCCCAGCCCCGGCCCACCCCCCACCCCCGCAACGCCCGACCAATCGCAGGCTCCGCGGCGTAGCCATGGCAACGGCGGCCAGGCGCGCGTTCGCGCCGTTCCCGGATCGCCTTCGGGATTGTTCGAAACAATTATCCCGCGCTCAATTCCATTCGGACGCCTCTGCCTCTTTCGCGCGCGCGCCCGAGCTCCCACTCTCCATCGGACACCCCCGCGCGCGCTCTCCCCCCGCGGCTGCCGCTCGCAAATCGTTTTCGCGAATAAAAATCCCGCGCGCGCTCGGGAATTATTTTTAAATCTCGCGCGCGCGGCTTCTCTCTCTTTTTACAGCGAGTACCCCTCCCCCTGCGTCCGCCCGCGCCGGCATTTTCCCCCTTTCCCGTTTTTCCGCCTTTTTCTTAGATGACGCCGCCGGAGATGTACGTACCTGCCGGTGCGGCCTTCCCTTGTCTTCCTTTTTTTTTTTCTCTCTTTGGCTCTCTCGGGTTGCACCGACCCGGACGTTTCTCGTGAGCGCGCGGATCCGGGCCCCGACGCGAATGGCTTCCTAATGGGCCGCTGATATGGAAAAAGTTTTCTTAGAGAAATTAAGCCCCGGCGAAACAGCCGTGAGAACGGATTTTATTGCACGCTCTTGTATATTAGCGCTGTTGCCTCGGCACTTTTGTTGCTTCGTATCTTTCGTTAAAAAAAAAAAAGCTCCTTTTATTCTTATTTTCGTGCGGCTTCTGTGCTGCCGCTCAAAGTGTTAATCTTCAACAATGTTTTCAAATAAATCGTCAGTCAGAGGGAAAAATCATTCAGTTGTAATTATCAACAATTAAATATTATTACGTGAAATTTAATAAGAAGCTCGTAAGCATTCATTTTTCGTACATAAACAATCCGTATTTTGCTAAAATAAAATAGAAAAGTTTTTTAAATAAATAGAATAGAATAATTTCAAAATTATATAGAAATACTTTTATTTAAAAACATTATTATATATAAGAAAAGTATAAAAGTATAAAAACATTACATTGTATTAGCATCACAATATTTTCGTAAAGCGGTAAAATTAAAAATACAATTACGTCAGCTGTAAAAGTTATATCACAGTTTAGTATCACAGAAAACTATAAAATTTAAAATTATTAAATCATAAAAAAACTATTTCCGTCAAATTTTGAAATTTATTATCATTAAAAAAAGGACAGTTTCTGCCACATAAGTTTTAAATGCCTTAACAAATACGCTGTCAGAGAAATATATAATATATACGTACATCGGTGGGAACCGCTCAGAGCGATGGAATTTCGTTTATCGGAGCAGCGTACGTTGGGATACGCCCAGCAAATTAGACTACCACACCGGTGCTATATAAAATGAATTTTTTCGGCAAGCACCGGAGCCGTTCGCGCGAAACTGCATTAAAAGCGAAATTTCGTCCATCGATCCGATTGGCCGCACACACGCCAGTCCCCATGAATATGTGTTATACAAGTGGCCCGCGCTCATGTGCGGGGGAGAATTCGCGCGAATAAATGTGTTTTACGCTCGACTAAGCGACGCTTCGATTTGAAATCCGCATGATGTACATCGTCGCGCGATCCGTTCATTGGAATATAAAACGCACGCACTATATATATACATCCGCCGTACAGTCAGCCGGCAAAACTTTCCAAAACATTTTTTCTTTTACGACCGACATAAATGCAGGATATACCGTTTGCAATTCTTTGAAAAAATCAATTTTTTTTTTGTTTGAGGGAAAATCGTAAATTTAGCTGCGTATCCTTTTAAATGACGGTTTAAATAACTTAACTCTCAGAGAAGTGCACTATCACTGCCAACGCTTCAGTACACTTAATAAATATAGTTTAGTAAAAAATATTAATTTTCAATTTAATTTTTTGTTCTCTTGCGAAACAACAATTCATAAAAAAAAAAAAAACAAGTTTACTTTAAAACAAAATGCAATCAATTTTGTCAGAAGTTGCAAAAATCTAGTGCACCGCAATACGGTGTACGCTGTCAAATAAAATAGTCTCATCGATTTTTGCAAAACGAAAAAAGTGCGCATGCTTGAAAGATAAAATTGTCCAAGAGACTGTACGGATCCTCTGTTATTCCACCGCGTATACCGAGATATCGTTTCCGCATCACGTCTCCGCTATTCGCTTCGGTTCGCCGCGAAATAAATAAGTACGATACCTTTATCGCAGTCGCGATCCTTATATACGTTATATTACACTTACCGCAGACGGAAAATCCAAATGGGACGTTCAAACAATCTGAAAAATTATACTTTAGGAGACAATGCATTTGGCGATAAAATCTTTTCGATATTTTTCGCGCAATAGTTTTTTCCCTCTATCGAAATATACTATTCAGATAACAGTATTTTAATTTTTTTTTTTAGAAATTTTTCCTTTAATATTTTCAATTATTAATTTAAAATTGTCATTTTAAGAAAGATATAGTTAGAAGAATTATATGTTTCATTCTCTATATTTTTTTTTTATTAAATTTATAAAACATGGGTATATTTGAAAACGGGTAAATACAAGTAAAATAAGCTTGATTGTTCTATCTAAAAATGAATAAGTGAAATTGCACTAGAGTAAGTGAATAGTCACTTATTTCACGTTAAATATCTTCCACTTATTGCAGCAAGTGGAATATTTTTCACGTGGAATAAGTGACTATTCACTTATTTTACTTAAATTTCACTTATTTATTTTTACAGAGTTTGAATTGCGCGTAATATTAATGCGAAGTCAAAAACTAGAGTCGAACGAGATTACGCGTCCGCTAATTCGGTCGTTGAGTTTAATGTCATTGAAACTGCAATTTAACGAATGAAACGTCAATAAGGCCTAATCAGCCGGCGCGTGCGCTTACAGGGCGGCCGCGCACCCGAGGCAATTTCGACCTAAGCGCGCGGTCGACACAAATCACACTACGCGCGCATTTAAATTCAGATTATGCTGGCCACAAAGCGTTGCAAGCTGCGAGTAATCGACGAATATCTGCGTCGAGCTTAGGAACGAATTAACGCTTAAATTTCAACTCTGTTATTGCGTGTAAAGCTCTCTTGAAGATCCGCGTGGCTGTTACTTCTATTTTAGTATATATACAATATACATTTCATAAAAGTATGCTGCGAATTCTCGGCTTCTTAAAATATATAAGTTATAAAACAAATTTATAATAAATAAATTTAAATTTAAATTCGCTATGTTTATATATAATTAAATCAGCATACACAGGGGGAGAATCGACTTGTCAACCATACTGACGAGAGCTGGATAAGTAATCGCGCTTAAATATATAGCGTAAATTCATTAAAAATATCATGCAAATGATTTGCATGCGTCGTTTAAACGAAAGTTAAAATTTTAAATTTATTACAATTACTTACACCCGTACAATAACTATATTATACAGAACTCGATAAAAAAAAATCTCCTTTTTGTAATTAATTTACTTTCAATCGTAACAAAGTTACCTCAGTCGTTATAAGAAATAAATAATATACATGAAATAAAATATATGAAAAATCAATGACTACACATCCGAATAAAATGATCATAGAACGATTTTCGTGTACATAATAGAGAAGCGCAATAACCATGCTACCGCACAATTTAATAAGCCGTCGATTCGAATCCTTTAGCAGTCGGTGCATGCCCTCTCCATTTAAAAAGTGCACCGAGCAAACAAAGCCGTCATTAGGCGGCTTAACCAAGCGAAATTAGCCGCGAGTATTCTCACTCTCCTCGCCGCGGCCATATCCTCCTAGTAATAGGTTCGTAGAGGGTGCGAGCCGTGGCAGAGGAGGGGGGAGAGGAGGGAGTGCAGATTAATTGTAACTGCATCGCGCGACCAGCGATTTGCCTAATTAATTCGGTTACTAATGGGCACTGCATGCGCGCCCTCGTGGCTCGAACGTAGTCGTGCGATCCTCCTTCCCCTCCGACCCTCCGCCGCCACTATCCTCTCTACTCTCCGCGAAGCTCTGTGTCTCGCGCGTCTTGTCGGCGATTACAAAATTGCGCAATTCCACGCTAATTAAGCCCCCGCAGCGCCACGGTTATTGGCGCTGTATATACTCGAGCGGCGCCTCTTTCCTGTGCGCGAGTATAAAACGTCAATGGGGGACGCACGTTTGCGCCTCGATTTTTAATTGAATCATCGCTCGCGAAAATCGATATGGCGCGCCTCGAGTGTCTTCTTTCTCTTATTTCAATGCGTTTACACACGGTCTTTTCATTGTCTTTAATGGGGCTGTAAAGTTAAATGCGATGGAAACCAGAATAGAATTATTTTTTATCTTATATATTTAATTTTGAGCCATGAAAGTATACAAAACTTTTAATAACGATACGTCGATAATTCCCTTGTTTTAAAATTACTTTCCTCATTTTCTATATATTTTTTATAAATCTTTTTCCATGAAATTATTATTCTATATATACATCGGTTACAACGAATTATAAAGTTGCAAATAATCATGATGCACAAATTTATTTTTCCTCATTACCGATTTCTTTTACTATAAAAATATAAAAACAATACATTTTGCAATGGTTAATTCTTGTAAAATTTACAAGAACTATATAGGAAAGTTTGTTAGAATTACAATAGATTTTGAATGGAACTACAGTACAAATTTTACAAGAAACTATATTTTAATTTAATAATTGATTATTGCAATTTTTTATAGAGAATTTGTCTTCGTGCGTGATTTCTCCTTTACATACATACTATCTTAATTCAACGAGTAAGTCGATTCACTTTCATTCTATTTCTGTTAAATCTAAATGAAATAAAATATACCATTATAAAGACTTTCATTGAAAAAGAACGTTGACACCGCCTAATTTACTATTCTCGAATACATCCCTCGGTGAAAAGAAAACGCTCATTTTCCACCAATCACTCGATAAATTTGAATTGAATCAACTTTTCAATGAGGTTGCAAAAAGTGCAATTTCCGCGCGGAGGAGAATTGTTCGGCCTGAAAGAAGCAGGTTTTCAGTGCGGCGGCTCGGAGCGATTTTACGGGTTGTCCGGGTAGCTTGACCGGCGGCTCAATTACTTAGAATCGCACAAAGGCATAGTCCTCGGCGCGCATCGCCAAGAAGCTGCGCAAAGGAGGGCGAGGCCAACGGCCCCTTTGCGGCTGCTTACCGAAAAGCCTGCGGAAATAAGAAAAAGGAATGAGCGCCGAGCGATGAATGAGCCGAGCGCCGATCAAAAGCCGCGGCTCCCTCGCAAGGTGCAGCGCTCCAAGGAGAAGAAGCCGATCCGTGACGAGAGCTCGATGCACCATCAATGCACCGCCTCCATTCAATTCTTTTTCATTTTTCAATCTCTGTCTCACTGTGTCGATGCCGCTGCTGAAGAAGAAACTTGCTTTCCGTTTATAAAATTTATGGTGTCATGTACAAAGCATTTTTAAATGCCGCTTTGTTAAAATTTAATGTGCATAAATTATGCTAAAGAGATAATTATTCAGTTGTAAAATTAAACGTGTTAGTATGTATTTCTTTTGTGTAGTACATAAAATCACTAAGTAGTGGAGAGCTCTTTCTATACTAATTTTTGCAGTGAAATTTCACTAATTGTAATAGTTTTTTAACAGCGGAGAAAACTATATCTTATTTAAAATTTGTCTTATGAAGATATATCTTTTTACAGGTATGTCATTATGGAAAAGAAAAATTATATTATTAATTTTTTTACAAAAAAAAACGTGAACAATTCAAATTATAAACATTAGAAGAAAGTTTCTTCTTTAAAATTATATAAAAAGAATAAATTATTGATCGGCGACCCTCCAAACGTATAAGCTTTTTGCTACTTTTTCACGTTCTCCAAGTATCTCATTTACGTTGAACAATAGCATAAGCATAATTAAACAAACATTAATTTGAAAATATCTCCAGATATATCTAATTTAAACATTTTTCACAATCCAAGATTTTATAATTTAAAAAATAAGAAGAAAACTACCCTTCAAGCACACTATAGAAATAATGAATTTCTTTCCCAGAGTCGATTCTATATACCCAACCCCGGGTAGGAAATTAAGTGACGACGACTTTCTTCCCATGGAGAAAAATGGAACCTCTCGGCCCTCCTATCCTGCGGCCAACTTCTTGTGTTTTCGCCGCACTTCTCCGTGAAAATAGGGAAGAAGGGGGAAGGAGGAGTGAGGGACTCGCGGCAAAGTCCCGGGACATTGTCTCCGCTGCGACCGGGAAGAGGAAAAAAGTTGCGGCGCTCGTTCGTCTGCTCGTGGCTCTCGTCTGTTCTTTATTCAAACTTGTAATATCGTTTGGCAGATGTTTCTGATATAAGCGCGGGAGGCTGCAGAGCGGAGGGGCCCCAAGGCCGTTTTACTCCGGCAACTTTTATCGAGTCAATTTAAGTTGCGACGCGCGCGACGGAGAAACGCCGAGGCCATGATATTTCACCCCCTCGGACACGTTCGTCCCCCTCCCCCCTCCATCCACCCCCGCCCGCCCCTCTGCGCTTCTTTCGCGCGTTCGCTTTATTTCGCTCGATGCGCGGCTCTTGTACAACTGCACGTGTATAGTACACCCACCGAATTGAGGGAGGGCCGAGGGGAGAGGAAGCAGATTCTTATTATCATTGTATAATAATGTTAAGAGATTCGATTAGGGAGTGAGCCTCGCCGGGACATAAATTTCCCGAGCTTCGAAGCAGCCCTCGCTCTCTCTCTCGCGGTATTAAAAGTACTGCGGCTATGAAAGAGGGATTTAAAGTCTTAGATATAGTGCGCCGAGGAAATTTTAGAGTTAATAAACGAGCGGAGATTATGTGCGGGGAATTTTTTAAGCTTCTTCTTCGTCTTTTTTTTTTCTCCTTCCGCCCGGCTCCGTAAGAGGATGGCTTCTTGTTGATGGCATATAGATTCTGTAATACGTCGCTCGGTGGAAATAATTTGATTGAAGTTTCATGAAGCCACTTTATGGAAATCCAGTTAAAGTTTTAAAATATTCAATGATTATGGGAAGCTTATAGTGGTAGTACATTTTTTTGTACGCGCTATACGATGGTTTATATAACATACTGTTTTTATTTACATCACGTACAAATTTTAACAATACGATTTTTATGTAACGTGTATACGTAAAACTATCTAAGACATTGAGTTCGCGCTGGTGGAAACATTAAAATTCTGAAAATGCTAGGTTTCACCTATATATCTTACGATCTTGAATAAGTATATATAATCTTTTAAAACAAGAGCGACTTTGTCTTATGAACCAAAATTTATATCGATCTATTTCGTTTCGTTCCTTTTTTCTCTAAGAACAAATAAAATCTAAAAGTATCTAATATAAATAAAAAAAAAACATTCATTAAAATACCTATTCATTTAACTCGAAATTTATTGTTTATATAAAAAATTGAAATCATTATTGAATTTTATAATATATTTGAAACATTTTTTATAAAATTGTTAATTATTTATTTTTTTAAACACTTTTTATAAAATGTCATAAAAAATATTCGAAACAACTCAATAATATTCCAGAAGAAAGTGGGTAGAAATGTGAAATGGCAAAAGTTCGGCGGAATGATGTAAATGCGCGTGAAGGAAAAGCAGTGGCAGGCTAGACTTTCGACTCACGTGCTAACCCAATCCAAGACTCGATTTTCCATTTGAAATCGAGCGGATATCAAACGTCGAACGCCTCATCCATATCAATCAAAAGGTTCGGCTTAACCGAGTTAATACCCAGGCTGTACCTTCAATATTGCGCTCCTCCGTCACATTGATACTTCTCATGGATGACACCCCGCGAAAATATTCCAATATTCCAAGAAGAAGAATGAAATTTATCGTTCCCCGATGGAATTGCAATTATTAAGACACGACGCGCGGAAAACAAATATATATTGATTGTTTTCTTTTGTGTCAGAATTACACGCGTGAATATAGTTCCGATCGATTGTATTAAGAAATTTTATAGAGCCACTGTTATTATGGCCGTACAGATTTTATCGCTTTTTATAATTTTATTGAGCGCAATGAAATTTTATCGGGAAATATGGCGAGAGCCACACAAACTGTTTGCTAATCTAATTTCCGAGTCGTGTTCCGGCAAAGTAAAATTCGATGTTACGATTACGCTCCACTCGGGGGACACATGTGAACTTTAAATGGTCGTTCAGTTTTTATCTGCCGCCTCGTGGGTGAACTCAGCTTTATTCATTGATCATAATGATAGCAGTGATAATTATTTGTTACTAAATTAATTCCATTTATTTAACTTCAAATTTTATTTCATATACAATTTTCAATTTAATCAATGATACTTGTTATTTTTAAGTCACTATTTTTATTATTATTACATGTATGCACAATATAAGCTATTATTTTGATTAATTATATATTAATATGTGATTTATTAAGATTGAAATTTTATGAAATTTCGTGGAAATAGAAGTAGATATCGAAGTACATGTTAAATGTAAATGTATATTGCGGGTGTAAATATTGATAAAATAAAGACTCAATAGCGTCATCTTGCATATACCCGATGCACTTGAGATCCCTTTGAGGATGCTTTTCTGAAATTTCGTGGCTTTTATTTCTACTATCTTCTTCTACCATAGTAAGGTCACAGACCATTCGTATTATCTTATTCGTAGCTTAAGATTTTCTGGATTGAAGTGAGCGCCTACTTACCGACAGCCTACAGTACCATCAGCTGTTCCCCGCAATATAAGGGGCATTGCGGAGCAACAGGTGGTAAGAACCCAATCCCGGTAAAAACGAAATTTCAATTACTCACTTTCTATCTACATATATAAACAAACATGCCAATTAAAATACAAAAAATCTAACGAATAATATGCAAAGTATATAAACAATTACTAAAAATTAAAAAATTAAAATACGTAAACAGCGAGAACGGACAAACATGTATATAAAATAAAGTGCAAAATTCGTAAACAATAATCCCGCAAATTAGGCCAAAAATCCAGCTATTTATATATATACAGACAACCTAAGCTATAAGCGTCGAAAAATGCCGGTCGGGGTCGCGCGGAATTTCGAGTCGCGCCTCAGCTACGCACGTGTACAAAGTATACACACGCGCGCACATATGCCCCGCGGGCCCCATTAAAACGCTCGGGCCGCGGAGCGCCCATTGCGGACTCGGCCCATAACTTTTAAAGTCAATAAATGTAACGGTACGGCCGGGTGCACTTTTCAAATTTACGCGTGTAAAAGGCATGCGCGCGAGCCGCGCCGGACCGCGGAAAGTGAGTAAGAGGTATCGCGAGCCTTCCATTAGGCGACGCCGCGGACGGACGGACCCGACGCGCCGCGACCTTATTTGCGGAAGCGCCGCGTTTTTTATTCCCCTCTTCTATATACGCGCTTCTGCGCGGCGATGCTGCGTACGCGGAAGAGGCGAAAGCAAGTATAGCGGCGTCGTTGGGTCTACTGGTCGCGATGCCGGTGTACTCACCTGTTCCCGGATGGATAGAACGTGTAGGCTGCCTCAGCGAAATCGAGTCGATCCGATTTCTATGCGGACTCTCCATCTGCTCAGTTGCGATAATTTTTACTTTTTTGATGAGTACTTTATACTCTCTAAATTCCGTTCAATGAGATTTTCACTGATTTTCTAAATTTTACATTTAATAATTAATTTAATTTGTTACTGATTGTAGAGTGATGATTCAATGATTTAGTATGAAATTTTAGTGAAAATTTATTGAATTTCATTTTTCGCGCAAGAGCTAAACTGATCCGTCTTTTCAATGCAGGCGAATGTATTTTTTTTCTCTTTTGGTGTGTTTTTGTATAGAGAGTTAATGGACATATTTTTTTATCATTATACTAGAGAAAAAAAAATAATGATGGGTTATTTGAAATAAGGGGCCCTTTTTAATTTCATGTAATTTCTATTTTATAACACTTTTTTTCAACAAAGTTATATTAAAACTGACAATATGAATGAGAACGTTTTCATTTCTCTTTTTTTTTCGAAACAAATTGAAATAAAATCAATTAGTAGAATCTTGATCTTGACAGTGAAAATAACCTAAATAAAAAAAAAAGACAATAAGACTTATAAAGTAATACCCTATCATAGGATTTGATATAATAAATGAGTACTGAATCAAATTAGCATAATTATGTCATTTATTGAATTTAATAATGAGATTCCTTTAAAAAATGATTGGTGCCAGCGACACTGTAGCCTGAATCGACGTCAATTATTTATTTTTACGTATGAAAGTTGACCGTGCTCGTATAAAATGTGCGACGAAGAGCCTTTAACCTCTAGAACGGATGAAAAATTGCGTCGAGTAAACTACTTTCTCGCGTGGAACTCGGTCGGGCATGATACTTGAATGGTAAGGCGCTGATTAATCTATATACGAGCGATTATTATACAAAGTGTAACGTTGGTGCCTGAATTTTTTCAAGGGACAATAAATCAAGCACGTAATAGCTGAACGGCAATAATGCATGAATCTACGAATTGCCTTCTGTGTATAAATGCAGTATATACTTACGCTTTGGAGCTAGAACCATAAAAACGACTTTTAAATGAACTAATGTTTACTGCGGTTTATTAAATTATAAATCAAATTAATTTTTCTTTTTAAAGAATTATAAGGTAGTATTTAAAATATGCCTAGATTGTAAATTATCCATTCTACATTTTTATCGCGTATACCTAAATTAACACCACACCTTAATTTAATATAATTTATATATACAACAAACTAAAAAAAGTAATATTATTATTAAATTAATATCATTCATATAATTAAAGAACAATATTATAATATTAGTTTATTCGTTTAACTTTTAAATAAGTTATCTTATATCGATAAATTTATTATCTAGATATTTGTGATTGGTCAATTTTTACTGAAGGAAACATTATAACTTTTTTTTAAATACTCATTTCATGAAAAGCGCTATAATTTACCTTCGTTTATAAAAAGTTTATGACTCATTTTTTGTGCACATCGATCAGCACTTCAGTATAATTTCGCAAGGCAGGATTTACTGCGATTGCGGTGTATCTTTGAAGCAAATAGAATTATAAATAAAACAATATTTGTTTAAAAAATTTTCACCGCGTAGATCAATTAAAAGTTTTAGTTTCTGTTAAAAAAAAATTAATTTAATTTTTTATAATTTCTCATTAATTAATGTTTGCACATGCGTTGTCACTACTAGTTTATACCTATAGTATCAGTTCAGTTACTTTAAAAAAGAATGTTTCATTTAATTTTCATCCTTGACTGAAATAAAATTTTAATTTCGTTATGGATTAAAATATGACTGAAATATGTTATAAAAAAAACCGGACGGAAAAGAAGGCCGATTTATGACACATACACGTACGTGGATACCTGCAATAAATAGTCTTTTTACGCAAGGAGAATTGTATATAAAATATTGTTTCATACAAGTGAGAAAAACGATTTTTGATTAAATGTGATTATCAGTCTCGCTTTGCTCGGCCGCTTATATCCTCTTCCAAGATTTAACTTTTCCGCACTTACATTGAAAAATACTATTTTAAAATTTACAAGAGGATTTCTCATCGTGAGCGTGATATATATATAATACCCCCAACACGAATATTCCTGTAAGTGCATTAAATTTACATTATTTTCAATTAACGCGCGCAGTTCAAATTTGCTTCCGCAGTACATAATTTACATTAAATTTCCCCAACGCATATATTTTTAACAGTTTGGGTCTGACAACATCAGACATCAGTCAGCTCGTTGAATTTATTTATAACGTTGTTCGTGTATATAAAGACTTTTTAATACATTACCTTTGCTGTAATTATTGCAAGCCCTAAGTTGTATAAAATTTGCTCATTAAGTCGCGCCAAATGTCATAATAATTGCGGACCCTAAATTTTTGAGTGGCCTTAAATGCTGTCCTAATTACACGTGGGATCCTCGCACAGACGACCCATAAAAGTTCCAGACGGACATTTCCAAAGCGGAAGCTCGAGTTGCATTTGTCATCGACGTTAATTAAAAGCCATCGCTTGAAAGCGACAGCCAGTTTTTTCGCGCTTAAAAGAGATGCCTTAAAAAGGTAACGAGGATCGTTTTTTGATAAAGCCAAAATGTAAAATACTGCGCATGTTTTAACCGTCGGTTAAGCAATTTTATACTGTCGTGATCTTCGCAAAATGCGAGACAAAGCCTCCGGCGTAAAACACTAACTTTTAGCAGTCGTAAAAAAAATAGCGTAAAAACAGTAATAAGCCGAAGGAAAAGTATCAAACGTATAACTGTACACTGTTATACTCGTAGTATCCCCGATAAACGTTATATTACAGCGTTGCGAGCGTCGCCGCTCGAGCGGCGCGGCATAACGAATAAAGTGATATTTTTATTCGCCTAATGTACCAGGCTGACTGCTAATGAAACCTCTCTACATTAGGTACCGATCGGATGTTTCGTAAATTCCAGAACAATTCGCGTTCCACGCGTAACACATCGATTGTTTTCAATCTATCGTGATACTAGTAATTTACTGTACACAACGCACTTTGTATATAGTAAGGTATTATAGTCTTAGTTAATAAATTAATACATTTATTATTTACTTTAGGTATATTCTTATAAATCAAGATTTTTCTTCTGTTAGAAATGTAAAAAATGAAGCTGAAGAATCATAATGTACCTTATTACTGTGATAATGCTACTATCAATATATAAGTGAAACCAAATTAACTATAAGTATCTCAATTTTAAATTTATATCTTTTATTTATTGACGTGAATATAGTTGATTCTATAATAACCAGGTCGTGCTCGCCAAAACAAGACGATGGGGCGCGTCTCCGGCCTGAAAAAGTCATCCTCCCTCCGTTCGATCTCGGTCGAATCCAGAAAATCGAGCGGGCTGCACCCGGACCACGCATAAAACGCAGGGGTCGCTGCTCTCCTAACCGCAGCAACAACGTAAGTACGTATACCACGCGGATTAGCTACGAGGGTGCACTTACAACCGCTTGAGAATGCATACACGCGGAAAAAAGCGAGAGGAAAGCTCTCCCGCGTTCGCGCGCACAAACGTAGAAATTCAGGGACAAAAAGGAGAGAAAAGGAGCTCTCCCGCGGTCGTCTAGAAGAGTGGCGAGGGGCCCGGGGCCGGGAGGGCCCCACACAGACAGAGTTCTCCATTGCACCTGTGTGCGGGCCTGCGGTAACGGGATTACCCGCGGAGGGGAGCCCTCTCGAGCGGACGGTGGCGCCGCTTGGTGGTTCTCCGCAGCGACGACGATCCTGCGGCTCTCCTAGGCGAGGTCGGCCGCCGCGCATACCTCCGAGCGCGATCGCGTCCGCCAGGCGCAGGCAGCCGCGCGCCTTCCTTCTACATTGCCCCGCAGTCGGTGTGTCTGTGAGCACAGTGCGCGCCTCCGCGGGCTCACTCGGTGCACGGTCCAGCTTATGTTTTCTCCGTCGCTTAGTGCCGTAGCAGTAGCCAGTGTCTCGTGAACTTCTTCTGGTGTGTTTCGGGAGTCCCGCCGTCGCCGAGGGAAGTGTGCACGCGCAGGGGGCGACGCTCCTGGAGGACCCGCATTGGACGCCCTTCCGCTAAGCGTAGGTGAGCAGGGATTCATTATATGTGCGTAGAATTAGGTGCATACGTGTAAGGGCCCCGAGAGAGCGCGGAAAGTGTGCGGCCAGCGGGAGAGACATCGAAGTCCGGCTGGGATACTTGAATGGCCGGTTTAGAATCGAGAGAGCCGGACCGATCTCCGCGCCGCGTATATGTATGTGCCTCTCGCGCTCCCCGGATTCTGTTACCACCGACAGACAGCCATATATACCTATATACCTTTCCACTTCGGAGTTGCCTGCCTACTGCTTATGACGTCGACGGTGAACTATGCACTCTGCGGCTCCGTATAAAAAAAAATCATGGCCGATGCTATAGTCGTCCTCCCTGCCGCGGTATATTATTCTTCTTGTTTCAAAGTCTTTTTTTTTTTTTGCTCGAGGTTACCTTTCTTCTTAACTGTAAAGGTGCAGCCAGGCAAAAGTGCATCTTTCATATTTCGCGAGGCAATTTAAATTCCAGGAAGCTCGTGGAGCAATAAAAGCAAGAGCAGAACTCGCAATCCAAAGGATTTCTTTTCAATGGTCTGTTTTTTTTTTTTTTTTTTTTAAGATGAAAACTAGCAGAAAAATACTGTACGTGTAGAGATCACTTGTAGTTTGATTGCAGCTTGACTATAAATTTTTCGTTCAAATTATAATCAAACTACAATCTTACTACAAGTTTCTGTACTTGATTATAGTTTTTTTTTTTCTGTAAGGGTATTATCAGCATTCCAGTTAAAAAATTCGAGCCTGCCTCTTAATGAAAAAAGATCTGTGAACGTTTAAAGATCCCACGAAGCTGCAAAGGTCAGAGAGAGAAGAAAGCAAAAACGCGTTCGGTTTCGCACGCAACCCATGAAAGAATTCCTCCATACGTTTATACGCGGACATGCGCTCGCGAGGGCATTCGGCGCGTAAGTAAAAGTAACCTATTCCAAGGCTCGCGATCGTACAATAACCTGAGGGAAAAAAGAGGAGACACTTCGCGACGAAAATTTAGCCGGCACCTCGAGAGATTCACCCGTGGACTCCTCTCTCTTCCTCCGTTGGCTTTCCGTTTCGTGCCGCCGATGATGTTGGGAAGTCGATGGTGACGAAACTCTGGCGCGGCGCTTCGCTGTCCTCCGCAAACGACGCGCATCGGTCTCCGCTGCAGCGATCGCCGGCTTGCGAAAATAAAGGGAAGAAGCAAGCGGAGATGGATAGACTATAGTGGACGGAAGTGGGTGATGACGATATTGTTCGCTGGTTCGCTCGAGGGACAGTAAAAATTTGCCGAACGTGAAGCGCGTGCCGATCGTTTCCGCTGGAATCAACAGGTGTTTTAACTCGACGGATCGTTATGGATGCTCGTAGCTTTGACTGTTAAAGTGACAAATAAACGACGCTCTTTTAATTTGATTTATCGCTTTTAAAATTAAATTAGGATTGTTTTATTGCTTCGTAAATTACTCGCAAGGTACGCAATCAATTTTATAATTATTTTAACGAGAATTTGAAGAATAATTGTTTTTTTTTTTTAAACCGACATTCCAACGTAGCGCAGGAAAAGGAAATACGCGACTTTTTGCTTCTATAATTCACGGTTAGTATTCGGAGGCTCGGCAAACATCTCAATTTTCACATGAGTAAAATAACGGTGCAGATCTCAGGCGTCTATCGACGTCTAAGCCTCCGATCACTGCCACGTCTCAAGCAGCAATCACGATCAAATTCGGCGAGGATACGTATAATGGCGCTAAAAGCTATATAGAAGCGCCGAGCTCACGATGGAACGCAGGAAATCGAAGGGGGATGTGAAGAAAAAGTCGAGAATCCGCATCGTGAGTCACGTGCTTGCAGAGTCAGTGCAGCACTCACACGCATATATAATTATACGCATATATATACACGCGTATATATAATATATATACATATAGACTCGCGCCTCGCACAGGGACAGGGTAAAAAAAAAAAGCCGGGCTCTCGCAAGATCTCGTACCGAGCGAATCGAGGCACCGATATTATTTTCTCAGGGCCCATGGTCGAGGCATAATTGGGTGAAAGTACACACCGGGCAGGGGCAATGAATCGAGCCTGCGCTCCGTGCCTCCCGTGACATTGTCCGTCAGAGTGTGTATACGCTCGCCTCGGCATTAACGGAGCCGCGAACCGTTATCGCAATTCCCGACCGCTAACTCCCTGCGTATAAAAGAGGCGCGATTTCTTCGGCGGCTCCAGCATCGCCTCTCGGTACACGTGGTCCCCGGGCGCCCGCTGATTAAGGGGGGGGGGGGGAGCGATTCGCGTTGGAAGACCTGCGACGACGACCCGTACGTTCATAGCACCCGACAGCTGATGTCGATTCCGCGATGACGCTGGAAGATCGACGCACGCGCCCCTATCCAAACAGGAATTACAATGTCGCCTTATCTGCCGCGAGAGATAAGGTGCCTGTACCGCTAGTGCAAGTATCGATTGATTATTACCCTTACTGATAATATGACAAGCGCTTAAGAACATGTCAGTTTTGAGAGTCGTATTTTTTTTCTTTTTTTTTTTATAGAAACTAAAGATTTTTTTATGTCAACGTAAGTTGAGAAGGTTAATTACACACGGAGAAAAACGTTAAAAATTAATAGAGTTTTTACTTTAGTAATTGTTTGTAAAATACTATAGTAGATAGTAAATTAAATGTTACTATGTTTCTATTAATTGTTACTACATTTATAGTAAAATTATCTAGTCAGCCTAATAATTGGTTTTATTCATCGATTTTTTTCTTTTCTTTAGAAAGGACTACAGTCATTTTAAATGCGAAATTTTCTACGTGTTTTAGTATCTAATTCGAATAATCATTTTTTTTATTGAATGGGTGTACGGAAAGGAAGGTGATTTCTTTGAAGTAAACGGATCGTTACTTCACGTCAGATGCCAGTTTTTAAGATGACAAGATGAATCCTTTAATTGATAGCTATGTACTTTCGCTTGAAAGAACCTCAACGTCATCGTAATTTGGAAATCGTAAACTATATAGGTATTAAGGCGGGAGGGCTTGTTATTGCTTCACTGATAGATTTCCGTAACAATTAAAAGTCACGATCGTATCGCGATGTAGTCACCGAATTTGCTTCGAATTACCGAATAAACAGCGTTTGAATGACGGAAAAAAAAATTTCTTTCATACTGTTTACACAATCAGCTGTTCCCCATCAATCAACACAACCCGCGCCGGTGTGTATTTATCGTACGAACAACGACTGATCGGAACCTTTAATTTTTCAAATTGAAACCAAAAAATCACTCTTATCTTAGTATATTAAGAAAAAAAACATATTACAAACACACGTGCATAAAATTCTCTTATAAAAACTAGTCTAAAAAAATCATTGCTATCGTAACGTCATTAATATCAGCAAAAAAAAAAGTATGCGCCACAAAACGCGATTAGAGAGAAACTCGACTATTGAATTAAACGAGTCTACTCTCGTTTAAACAAAACAAAAAATTTACTCACGTGACCCAGTGCGCAAATCAGTACGTGCCGAATTTTAAAGTGTAGAAAAGCGCCACCTTCACCGTGACATCGTTTTCCTCGTCGTGTACGAAACCGGTGTTAAGCATTTTAGCGCTCGTTAACGCGGTTCTAGGCTGCAAGCCCGGCGCGTTATCTCCGAGAGGTGAAAGAAACGCGCGAAACCGGTGCAGCAGCGCCCGCGCCTTATCACCTCTCGACTGCCGGATTCTTCAGCCCGGACGTGGATGGATCCAGGTCGGCAGTGTGGACACCCCGAGGGAGCTGTCGCTATCGAGGCGGCCGATCTCGCACGCGTCGAGCAGTCGAAAATATTAGTCGAGAGGATCGATCCATCGTGGACCTGACCTTTCTTATATACTTTTTATTTTATTATTATTTATTTATTTTTTTTTTTTTTGTTAGTTTCTCTTCTTATTTTCCGCATTGTCTGACGGTACGTCGGGGCCGTTATTAATGAGCGCTTTCTGCTCGGACGTTATAAAGGTCACTCGATAGCGATTTATTTTATTCCCCGCGCAGAATTCTTGACCTGAATTTCTTCGTACTTTTCTTGCGCTATACGGTCATTTATATAACTGCATTTTCTTGCATTCGGTGAAATATTTCATTGACAGTACACGTGACCGTAACGAATTCTAGTCTTTTTTTATTGTAAGGCGATGTTGCAAGGTTCAGTATGTTCAAGGAGGAATCTGTTACTGGGAATGACTATCAATGAATTACTAAATTTGAAATATGGTATAAATAAGGTTACCGCATTTCCAATTCAACAAGAATAAAATCCAGTTTGCTGTATATAGTCAAAGTGACATTCGATCTTTGAAAAAATTCAATAAGGGTTTTTCTAATTAGCTTCAGAAAGAAAACATTTTTTTTCAAATTAAGTGGTTTGAAAGTGCCTATTTTCTTGGTTTATTAAATTAAATTGTGTATAGATGTCTTATTCTGTTTACCATTAGAATTTGCGTAGCGAAGAAAATGTATATTCAATTAGCATTACAGATGACATGTAATCACTGGAAGAAAGATTTCTAATGGTTATTTGTTGTTTTACATAACTAACTTATGCATTATTAATTTTTACGATTGTTGTGAAATAAAATTTCACACTAAAATTTGATATTTTTTAAGACAAAGTACCGAAACAAATAGGCAACGGATTGTATAATTAAACTGCTATTTTATCTGGAATTTATGAATTTATTTATGAATGCAAATTTTTAAATTGGCAAACATTGTCAATTTACAAAGTAATGCGGACCAACGATTAAATTTCGTGAATCCGGAGATACCGCCGGTGCCGGTCTCAAGACATTGAAGTTACCGAGTGGACACACACAGACCTGTGATCGCTCTAAAAAAAAAAAGAAAAAAGAAATACAAAATATAAAATATGCCGTGAAAATGGAAGTCATGGGAAATACGATCGCGATCTCACCACGAGCAGTTTCGATTAAAATAATTAATATAATACTTTACTCGATGATAATGTCGTCCCCGTCGAAGAAACTCGTGTAATAATTCAGCGAAATAATCTGTTGAATAGCGCGATTAATAAATTAGGAAATAGGCTCCGATGCAACGGGAAGAAAAACTCTCGTAGAGGCTTGTTACAGCCAGAGGTATGTATGTTCAGATTATGGATTTTATCGTGAATGTAGGTTGACCCTCAATCGGTTAGTGTATCATAAATTAGATTTGCGTTAATAGTTTCAATTGTTTATTACTCATAATTTATCGAAACACTACCAATTTATACGTTGATTTAAGCAACCGATATTCACCCAAGTTCTGAATTAGTAAAATATTTTTCTCAAGTTTCAATTTAGATAAAAAAAAGTTTAACGGCAGATTAAACTAGGCTTATATTTTAAGGCGTAATTAATCTTCAAATTATTTCTGCAATATTTCATGCGGAAATACATAAAAGTTACGAAATTTGTATGCAACGAAACTCTGTCTTAAAAAAAACACAGACATCTAGACGAAAAAAGCGAGGAAGCTTGAATGAAATCACCACTCAATTTACTATTACATTGTGCAAGAATTTATAAAAAACCTAGCCGTATTTTTATAATTTCACGAATAAAAAACGCTCGATCTCGCGATTATCCAAGTCAGGAAACCACTCTTATTTCATCACTGTATTACCGGGCATTACCACAGTGTAACTAAAAAAAAATTTTTGTTTTTAGAAAATACAAAATATATATTTCATCTCTTTAACTTAAACATTTTTAACATTCGACGTAAAAATATAATCAATATATATTTTTTAATTAAAATTTCATTTTATCCGCAAACTATATTCCAAGTCAAGTAATAAGCACACTTAGTTGAGATCTCGCGAAAAGAGCCATCTCCAGGAAAAACATTACTTAACGAAATCACGACGACGCATTACGGTATTTGTCTCCGCGAAACACCGATTAACACTTACCTAAACGAACCCGTCGCAGTTTGCACATCTCTCACTCACTCTGCCCATCTCTCTTGCTCTCAAGTGCGTTAATCAAATGTCAAGAGCCTCGCTTTTCACCGCACATCCCATCAGCAAGCGACACTCGCTGACGAAGTTTGCGACGACAGAACACACGCCGTCGTCACCCGGCGAAATTTCCCTTCTCATTGTTACATACCCGCGACAGTGCATGGATGCCGGATTATGAGGTTACGTAAGTCGCATCTCCCGGCGCGCGATGCGCCAATAGCACCGGCTTTCTCTCTCTGACCTGAATGTACACGCTGCCAGGCCAGGCTCTCATCGCGCTCCACACAACAGTCTCTCCCTCCCGAAAGCCGCGTCGCCGGCTCCTCGGATGCTGCGGCGGCCCGAGGCGAGTTCTGGCGTTCCCTGCGATCGGGATGATGACTCCGCGTGTTTCATTTCTAGGAAGGCCGTTTTTTATTTTTCTTGTTTTTTTTTTTAATGGACCAGGCGTGCGGAGGCGAGCATCTTTTTTTTGGGCGTGTATTGAGTTGCATCGCGCGTAGTTTCCTTTTCGAAAGTGTGTCGTCGTCGTGATACACATTGGAGTGACTCTTTTAGGTTTTTTTAAACGTATGTAAATTTCAGTCCACTGGTATAAACATCGACAGTTGTAAATGTTTCTGGAATGTTTCGCCGGGGAGTTCGATGTTCGATTTCTTTTTTTGTTTAATCTCGTTAATTGATACTTGCACGTAATGAATTCTTCGGAATTGATTTTATTTTAAAGTTTTATACGTTGCGTTCATGTTAATGCAAGTGACATCGACCAGTGACTTAATTAGCGTCGCTCTCTGTTGTTCAATTCTTATCCGATGATCGACGCTGATTAATTGTCCAGATACTTTTTCCCCGATCTATTTTTAGATGTTCTATTTATAACACCTAGAATGTGCATGAGAACATCCTTGAAGTTTTTTTTAATAGCGTCCGACGCAGTCACGGGATGAGACAACTCATTTCATTCATTCGCCAATCTTTAATTTGATTAATTTTCATTAAAAAATCATTTACGAGTTCCTCAATGGGGGTTACGCAAGCTTTTCATTAGGTAAACGTTGGACGCCGCAAAAACGTAAACAAAATTAGAAGATCCACGCGGCTGAACTATAAAACATTCAACCCGTCCAATTATGCACTCAGCTTAATTTTCCAATTACGCGACATAATTTATCATTTTACGTAAGCGCGCAATCAGCCTTCCGTGATATTTCTTCCATCGCGAAGCCGGTAATAATCGCAGCGGTGCAACGTCCTGCGACGCCTCCCCCGCCAATCCGACCCAAGCAAAAAATATATCAATCGAAAAAAGCCCACGAATAAAAAAAATCTTCTTCTATAAGGTTAGCTTGGGACCAGTAGAACGCACGGCCATCAGAATAAAAAAATAAAGGAGGAATATTCTCTCGATCGTGCGTGACGATCGGCCAATTATAAAAAGGCGCGAGCGCGGCCGGAAGAGTTCGGAGCGCGACTCTCATCTGCGCGCGCGGTCCTCGCACAATGGGACAATCGGTAAGTGACGAAAGATACAATTGCCGCGCAGCCATTGTTCGCGACACCGCGCGACTTATCCCCGGCGCGCATTCCCTTTCGCTCTCCTTGCAGCGCGCATAAACTCACTCGCGCGCCGCGGCGGCCTTTTAACTCCGCGCTCGGCGCTGATTTTCTTCCTTCTCCTCGTGCGGGTGACGCGTCACAGTCGTGCTACTTATTCCGCCGTTAACCACGGGCTTATTTACGGTCGCGCGACGCTCTGCTGTTTTCGAACGCTTCGTTTACTTTACTTAGTGGTACATACCGATTCGGGAAGGTCCGCGCCGATCGCCGAGTCGAACGATCTCTTCCTCGTGCTTACGGGAATGTTAATTTAATGCTCGTTAATGAAGCTTCGTCATTCACGCGGCGGGAATACCGATCTCGGGGGAAATCGGATGCGTATTGCGAAAAGGGATCAGTACTTTTTTTTTTGCCGATTTCGAGCGTACACTCGTTAATGGGCTTCCTTTTCGACGCGCATTTTGTAATTATTTTTATGGGAAGGTCATTTTGTAACTGCTTCGTATATGCGCTTGCGCAATGTTTTTACTTTCAACGCTGGTTAACGCGCGCTCGATGCAGACTCGATTTAGACAGGAAACCGTCGTTCTTTTTTTTTTTTTTCATTATAAAAATTTGAAACTATAAGTATCAAAAAAGATATTTCCAATCGTTAAAATTTAAAATAAGTACCGAATCCAGCGAAGAATCGAAAGCAAGCGGCGTCAAAGTAAATCAATAAGGAAAGCCGCACGAAAATTCCGCGGCAATCCCGCGCGAGATTCCATCCCCCCTCCGACGACGGCTCTTAGACGCGAGGCGTTGCACCTTAGAAATCGCGCGATTAGTCAGCGGCGAGCGCGCCTCTCGCGCTCCCGGCCATTTATTAGCATAACATTGCGAAACGGCAAAACGCATTCCCGCGCGGCTCGCTGCGGTGCGTACGGCGCACACACGTGCACAGTCCGTACGCCGTGGCGAAATCCGGGCCCGAGGTTAGGCGAGAAGTCGAGATCGGCCTTATCGCGCCGGTTTATCGGCGGCCGGGATGCTCCCGACGTTGGGGAGGAAATTTTTTGATGACTTAATGCTCGTGTGTGACGAAACACGCGTATACTGCCCATGCACCCACACAGGCACAGACACGATCGAACGACCGACCTTATACTAACGCGCGCATGAATCATTGCGCGATGGGCGCGCGATACATTAATAAGTCGAGCTATTAGTTTAATGAACCGACCGATTTATCTCGCCTGCACATCGGTGAGCACTCTGCGTCGCGCGTCAAATTGCTCACATTTATGAGGTCATTAGCTTCGCCTCGGTGAAAATAACCCGGGCGTAGGTCAATTTATTTTTTTTATACGATCTAAGCGCACACCTCGTAAATCGATTTAGGCGTCTTCGCCGATAGTAAATGAGCCTCTTATTCACTCTGTATACACCCGAGACGTTGCTAAATTGCTGAACACTCGAAGGTGCAGTAAATGGGGGTCACAGCGCCGGCAAGTGTAACACTAACACACTTGCCGTGCCAATAGAGCGGCCCACAATAGGTCGGCAGTAAGGAGGCAAAAACGGACCTAAACCGTCGCGGGAAAGTCGCGAGAGTTGCGTTCAACCCCGGCGCATGGGAGCAGCGGCACGGCCAGAGGTTATCGCCGCGAAAAAGGAGGCGAGCGCTCGGTCAGTCCGCTCACGTAGACGACGCTCGCCGCGGCGCGGCCGGGTTTCCTCTATGGGAAAGGACGAGCGCACGCGAGATATAGGCGGTGCCCGGCCGCAGCGTGACATTGGAGCGAAACTCGCCGGGGAGCCACATTCCGCCCGTTCCTTCAAGGCCACGCCGGTATATTACCTCTGCGGACTGGCGAAAAACCAGTAAAAATATACGACGCGCGCGAGCCGAAGTTCGTTCACCGTCGCAGAGGCTGGAGCTTGATATGATCTTCGGTTTTTCGACTGCTATGCTTCGTCTTCTTTCGACTTCAGCTTAAGATTCTACGGATTCCGATTATAAGGTGATATATTATTGAAGAATCATTTTTATTTTTTATTTAGGTATTGTATATTCAGAGAAACTTTCGGGTGTGAAAATAAAATTATTGTACCTTCTAGGAAAGTAGTTGTAGGCTGAGATTCTAAAGAAAATTGCTATATTTTATAGTAAAATTTAATTATATATTTACTATATTTTATAGTAAAATTTACAACTATATTTCATAAATTTTACTACAAAGTATATAGTAACTTTTTTTTTTTTAGAATGACAGTCTATGACCACTTTCCCAGGCAGTTTAATATTAGACATAATTTTTATTAGACATTTCTCTCAGTTTTACAGCTTAACAGGCTTTACAGCCTTATCTCAGTGCTTTTCCTTTCAGATTGGACTTCGATTTACCTTTTTAAATCTTTTTCACATCGAATAAGTGTACTTATTTGAAGTGAATTTCACTCATTCAAATTTAGAAAGGTGCATTACGGAATTAGCAATAAAAACAGGAGATAAAAATAGAGTTATATTAAAATTATCGGTATATTGATTAATCGTTCGGAAAAAATGATTCAAAGTAGTCTTTATTAAAGCTAGGACAAACTCGAACAATAAGGAAAAAAACTATAGTAATGTTTAAATTAAAATATTTTTCTGCGTTTACACTCTGTGTACAATATGTTTGTACTCAAGCTGTCTCTAAAGTTCGAAAATCTTGTTCTTTACTGTCTGAGTACAGGCTCGAAAACTAGTGCTTTGCACACACCCTGAGTGTAATACGAAAATAATTACCTTATATTGAACAACTTGATCGCTCTGTTTTTTTGTTTAGCACTTGATTTTCGCTTCAAAGATATCGATTTATTTTCCCGTCGAATTATGCATTATTACACCATTCGACTGTACTCCCAAACAGTAATCAGGTGCAGGCATTACCGTACGTGCGCGAATGTGTGTGCGTGCGCACTTAGTACACTTTTTGCGGTAAATGGCAGCCGGAAGTCGCGTGCGGGGCAATGATATGCAGGCCGGAATACAATCCGTTAGAGTTATAAGTGACAATCGACGACCAGTGCGATATGTACACCACTCTCTCGCTGCCTCGTTAATCGCGATCGGCAAGGGGCTATTCACACGCTGCGGAAACGAGTCAATGTGCGCTATTTATTGGCTCTCTCCTCTCTTCTCTCAATTTAAATGAAACTTTTCATTTAAACATCACCTCTGGTTTTATAAGAAGTGCAGTACAAAAAACTACCAAAATAAAAATGTTTACAAATATGTATATTTATTTGTATTCCTCGCCAACTGAATCCTGCGCAGCTTTTTCATGTACACTATAAGTAGTACTGTGAGTATTACGCAGCAAGAATTTTCTCGCACTGAGAAAAAAATATAGTAACAGTTACTAGAAAGTTACTAGATTTTCTAGTAACATATGGCGCACACTAGAAG
>JAWWEN010000048.1:6620542-6632415 GCA_035582955.1 Sycophila texana | reverse complement strand
AAAGAAAAAATACGTGTCGATTATTTTTCAATATTCTATCAGACGGATATAATGGAATTTTTCACTATTCTTCCCAAAGGTGGCTCTTTACTAATTCAACTTTAGATAATAAAATATCAAATATGTGAGAAGTTAACGAATGTATTAATATGCAGTCTACATAAAAAATAACTACAGACACAGTTTTTATTGCAAGGACAAATATAAAATTGCTACGGGAATAATAAAGTATTATCTGAAGCCACGACAAAGTTGAAATACGAAATACGAAAAGTAATAAAGTTTGCGTAACTAAGATTTTTCCGTCATATCCAAATGATTTATAAAGCAAACTTTTATCAGACAAATTGCATAAGACGCATCTTCAATTCAATCCGATCTATCAGAAACGAATGTGAGCGTTTAAAAGTTCGTGCGCGCACACTACGCACTATCTCGGCCGAGCGATCGCAAAACTTAATTAAAAAATGTTAATGCAATTAAAATTCTTTCGAGCTTCTTTCTTCCTTTTCCGCCATCGATGTTTTCCAAATGAGAACGAAAAGAAAAAAAAAAGAACTGCCAGCTACTATACGGCCAGAAGTACCCGAGGCATTTACCGGACAATGATACCTGAAATTCCCCGTAAAACGCGGTGCACCGTGTTGCAGAGCTCCCGTAATAACGTATCAATTACCCTAATACCCGCAAACCAGTAGGTTCCATTATACACTTTTCGCCGTGCTCAAGAAACTGTGACACCGCGGGATAATTTAAGCGGCGCACTCCTACGCTTATATACCGGCTGCTCCCTCGTTCGCCACGTTACATCATAATTTACGCGCTGTGTCTTTTCTATATACACAGATGTATACATATATAAAAATGCGCGTACAAGAAATTTACAAAGGGGCTTCATTTTCCACAATAAAAAAGACCCCAGACACATATACCGTTTCGCGAGAATGACTATATGCCCGCCCGCCGGAGTAGACAATTTTTCGAACAGCAGCGTCTTCGCCGCCGCGAGCGCGCCAACTTTCGCAAGGCTCCTTTTGCGACACGCGTATCATTGTCGGAGGAGGGGGGATGCATAAATTCGCGGGAGCGTAGCCGCACGGCCGCTGCGTGCGTTAATCGCGCGCGCGCGCGTTTACGACGAGTTACACGCTTGCCTGAAGGGGGAATTGAAATTTCAAAATTCGTTAGACATTTTCTCCTTAAGGTTTACACTTAATTGCCGGCACGAGAAATTGTAGGACTCGCTTAATTAAAATTTTTCTGCGATTCGGGGAATATTATTTCAGTTTGATGATACGAGAGCCAAGAGGGAAACCCGCAACGCGGTTTTTTCGTTTATTTCTTATGCATGTAACTTTACCGTAGAATGAACGGTAGGAATATAAGAAAGTCGAGAAAAAGAAGATGCAAGTTTCCATCTCTTTTATTTAATTAAAAATTATAATTGAAAATTGAAAGGAGATACTAAATTTAACTATAGGAGAGAGTTTTACCTATAGGACCTGGATTTTCTAGTGATTTATCAGAAATGAAATTAGTAGAAATGTATCAGAAGAATGTTAAAAATATTTATAGTTGAATACACAAAATTTCCAAATAAAAAAAGAGAGTTTTTATTAAAAACAATTTTTTGCATTCTTTATTTAATTCATGTTATAATGATACCCGGTAAATAACAGACAAATTATCCATCTTTCAAAGTTAATAATACTCTCTTCTAGAAAGTCAAATGACACGTGTGTATCTAATGAGATATAATTGCACCGAGGAAATAAAAAAAGACGATATAATAGTAGCGAAAATAACTATATACATTCATGCTACCAGCATATAGCGAAAACGTAAAGAAAAAGAAAAATCCACAAACTCACCGTAAATCAAAGCAAAGCATCTGAAAAATCCGTTCGATCCGCCTGGACAGTTAGATCTCGCGCTTCGATCGCTCGCTCCATCCCGGAACCGGCACATTCCTCGGGCCCGCTCGGCGCCTAAAAAAACGCAAAGTACCTGGGCAATAGTCAACTCAGCCGAGACGGCCACATAATCCCAGCGTCGTCGACCCGGTCCGAAAAGCTCGCGCGGCGCCGCATGTAGCGGCTTCCGTTTCCGCAGGCGCAACTCGACTGAGAGGCGCCTCGATGTGCACTCGTTGCACCGGCGCGTACGTGGCGCGAGCCTCGCGCTCCCGCATTTAGCGCGTAATTTATATAAGACGGAGAAGCGCCGCGCGCTCACCGCACGCTTGGTTCCACCCCAAAGCGCTTCGATCCCGCGGAGGCGTCGTCCGCACGCGAGTTTTCCCTCCGCGGCGAGGAGTATAGCGCGCGCCGCCTCCGCAGTGTCCTGCGGCTCGCTGGCGCGGGAGGAGCGCCACGACGATCCTCCTCGCGATTTTTACACTCGCTTCTTTTTTTTTTTTCGGGCGAATCTCGCGGTAACGCCTTCTGGCTCGGGGAGAGGAGCCTCGAATCCGCGCGTAATTAGCGGCGCGCGCGAGCCGCCCGTTAATTATGAAACGAAAGAGCGCGCGGTTTGCGCCACCGACTCGCTGGCCGTAAGCGCGCCTAGGCAATTGTTGCGAGACGAGGAGAGCCCCGAGTTCGCTTCGCCACTCGCTAGTAGCGCATCGAACATCCTGCCGCGAGGATCGTCCGATATCTCTTTTTTTTTTTTTTTTATCAAGTGCAAAGCTCGTGCGGCTACTTTGGAATACGCAGTGCCGTTAATCAAGTCGAGTGTGTGATAGCTGACACTCAGTGATAAAGACTTTAGCGAGGAGAAAAGCTGAGATTGACAAGCTTCTGCTATTTTTTACCGTTGCCTCAACCAGTGGACGATGGAATTCGGGCGCTCGGTGCACACCGCCAGCAAGCAGTGAATGCGCTAAGAATAATCGACGAGCGAGTTTAGTGGCTCAATCCGCGCGATTATGCCTCGGCGAAGGAAAAGGTGGATCTAACGAGGCGGCCGCAACTGCAGCCAAAAAGGACCAGCCGCAGACGTCCGCGACGTTAATTACGTTACACTTTGGCTATGCAGGTTAAATTAAAGCGGCGTTAACGAGGAGGCGCCTTGAGCGAGCCTCTCGAACGTTAACTGGCTGCGTTGAAAACGTTTAGGCCGCCGCGATTTTCAGACCATGACAGGTATGAAGGCGCGGCTGCTGCGGAGGAAAAGCGCGCCTCGCCAATACGGCGGATTGAATTAACGCGGGGATCACGCGTCCCTCTTAAAACTCGCAATAAAAACTTTCGCTGCGAAGTTAGTTCCGGTGACTAAGCACACCCAACGGAATGACCGCTTGTGCCACCACAAGCCGGAGGATACAGTGAGAAGCGCCGGCTGCAAATTGGCAGCTTGCGCCTACTCGCAGCTTTTCTCCTCTTCCTCCCTCTCTGCTCCGCAGAAAGCAATTAACGAGGAAAGAGAGCAACGCAGCGAGTATCGTACGGAAGTCCGAGGAGCCGGAAGAAGGGCGGAACTGCCAGAGAGCCTCACCCTTTCACCGGCGGCGAACTTTGTACGCGCGGAGGAGGCGCCCACGTGGAGAAGCGCGCGCTCGGCTCTCCCGCCTCGCTCCTCTAATCGTATGCGGGACGCGTAGCCTCGCGGGTCGCAGCTTCGCGGTGAATTTCGATTCTCTCGCTCCGCAAACAAAACGCCGCGGGCGTTTCGCCGACCCAATGGCCTCCTGCCTTGGATCTCCGCTGGCCGGTATTTTCGGCGAGTCTTCGGTACGTGCCTGATCCTCCTTCGGGCGAAGGAGAGCGATGGGCGGCCGCCTAAGAAGACCGGACGGCATTTCTGTTTCATCTGGTGAAATCGACGCGAAGTTTCCACGAAGGCTGCTCCGTGCGAGCGCGTAGGATGCCCCCGGCACCGTTCAGTGCATTAAGAAAGTGCAACAGTGCAAATTGCAAGCGGCGCCGTTGTGCAAGCCAGTTTCTTCAATATGGCGGGTGCGGCATCGCCGAGTGGCGCTATTGAAAACTTCTGGACTGTCTGATGGAGTGAAAAACACGTTTTACTAAATCACTGGATGCCTAACTGTTCATTTGAAATGTGATACTCGAGGAGACTTCATTACCGGTGAATACCGAAGAAACATCTCCGACATTCGTAATGTCGCGTGATAAAGTATTTTTTTCTTTTCTTTTCAAACAAGTGCTTAAAAATATACGCTGACGCGTAGTCAAATCCATAGTCAACAGTGGAAGACGAAAAAAAAAAAAAAGAACTGAATGCAAAAATCATGCCTCAGTCTTCGACAGCGGCGAAAGTATCTTAAGAATGTCGCTTTCGGCGTAAACTCGATAAACACAAAAAGAAAAAGAAGAAGCGGACTTTCAAGAGCCTAGTAGAATGCACCCCGGCAAACTCGTTTTCGCGAGCTGGGACCAGGCACTCCTCCAAGAATGAATTGGGAGAGCAAGAAGGTCGCGACGCGCAGGACCCCGAGCGGCGCGTCGAAGGCGCCGACGCGCCGTGGTGGTCCGCGTCAGCCCGAGTCCGCAGAATCCGGCTCCTCGCGGCCGGCGACGATGGAGCCGCGCCAGGTCACCTCCGGCCCAAGGCCCCAGGAGGCCGCCAAGACGCGTGGTCGGCCGAAGTCCGAATCCTTCCACACGCTGCCGCGCGAGCCTTTCGCCCTGGTCTCGCGCAAGGACATCGTGCGGCGCAGCTGCTCCAAGACGGAGGATCAGAGCGACCCCCTGACCAAGTTCACCCAGTCGCTGCGCAAGCGCTGGCGGCGCGCCTCCCTCGCCCGGCGTCCAGGCGAGGAGACACCGGAGGCTCGCGAGGAGGAGGAGGCGAGGCGAGCGCGGACGCTGCCCTCCGTCTGCCGTAGGGCCAGCGGCAAAGACCGCGACGCCGCGTCGGTGCTGCTCGTCCCGATGACGAGGGTGTCCCGACAGGAGATCATCCGGCGCACCTCCGGGCCGCCCGAAGGCAACAGCAGCAGCCAGAGGCGCGAGTCCAGCGGATCGCTCTACGGCGTCGCCGAGGCGCGGCACGCCGGCTGCTTCGTGAAAAACGCCCCGCGGCTCCGGGCGTCCGAGCGCTGGAAAAGCGCCGAGCTGGAGCGGGCCGTGGTGCAGGTGCCTCGGCCGTCCACTCTCCCGAAGATCGCCAGCTCGAGAGGCTACCGGGACGAGCCGAGAGAATCGCCGCGTCCCGCCGTCGCCACCTCCAAGGACAGCAAGCAGGAGGCGCCGATCTACGGAAGGATAAGACGCCGCAAGGCCTCCGTACCCGCGGCCGACTCGAGCTCCATCGGCGAGGCGACCTTGAGCCGAGCGCGCAAAGGCTACCGCAGCATCCGCGACCCTGCGCGCGAGCCCTCCAACTACGGCGTCTTAGAGCTCAGGAGCTCCCTTCCGAATCTACCGCAGCGCACCATGTCCCGTCGACGGATCATCGACAACGCCGAGGAGGCGCGAGTCGTCAAGACCATCATCCGCGGACCGCGCCGCGAGGAGCCCATGGCCCAACGACGACCCGCCGGCGTAGTCCAACTTCCCGGTTGCGAGGCAATGACAGTCGGCTCATCCAAGAGTCTTCCCTCCTACGTGAAGAGGACCAGGAAGGCCTCCTGCATCCCGCTGAGGATCGACCGGCCGCGCGACAGCTTCGAGAGCAAAAGCCTGCACAGGCCGAAGCCCGTCGAGGCGGCCAGGAGGACGGCGCCGGGAGCGGCCTCGCAGTACTCCATCTTCGGCCTCTGCACCGGCCGCCGGAAGGTCCAGCGGAGCTGCCGGACGCCCGAGCGGACGGACGAGGAGGCCACGAATCCTTACAGGGCAAGAAATCCGAGAACGGTGCGGGCGATGCGGCGACTTTGCCTCTCTTATTCCTTTTTGCTTTTCTGGAGCACAGCCGCGAGTGTATACTTCGATCTCCCACGCGCGTGCCGGCCTTTCGCAAATAATTGCAGATGACGGCTGCTGGCGTTTGTACATCGCCGCTTGTCTTGTTTGCTTCTTGCGCAAATTTGTTCGCGTCGATACTCGCTTCTTATGGGGACGGGAAATCAATCGGGGCTAAGTGAGCATGTTTTGTATATATCACTCGTGGGGAGTGTCGCGATGTCACGTTTCGTTAGGTCGTTGCCAGTTTTGCGTAAAACTTGCGGGGGCGAACCGTGGGACGGATAACCCGGAAACATTAGCGGGAATTATTGCGGAGATACACGCGGAAAAGTTAATAAACGCTTAGCGCGTTTTCAAATGTAAAATTTTCACTTTCACGTTAAGAGAATTTGTATTTTTTACTGAATTGTCTATTAATCGTCTTTATAATTGGCTGGTAAATTTTTATAAGAATTTTCTTCTTAAATGTTGTATTAAATTTTCAATAGTAGAGTACAAATTGGCATCCAACAAATTCGCATATATTCAAAAATTCGAATTTGGCTTTATCCCTTTTAGAGTGTTTCAAAATTTAAAAAGAAAATAATAAATATAATTACTCAATTTACGAAAAATTGGTATTGATTTTCAAAAGAAGAAAGGAGACTCGTTTTACTACTTTAAAAGAGCATTATATACGTGCTCAACGTATATACGGATAAGTAGAAACAGTTAAAATCACTGTATTCGTTAAAATTATTTGCGCGCTTAAAATTTTCCAACGTTTTCTAAAGTACTACTATACACTTATCCGCTATTTTCAATGGTTACTTATTCCACATTATGGTACCGCGTCATTTCACTGTCCGTAAATTAACGCATATTGTGCATTATCAATATTAAAAATCATAATTTAGGCATATTTTTTATGTAAAATAATTGAAAAAAATTATTAACGTCATTTTTCTTTTCAGGGCGAACTCGTGTGGTTCGACCCAGGTGTCGGCCATGTACTTCCCGGAGAGGTTTTGGAGTACCACAGGGCTGCGAACGTCCTGTCGGTCCAAGCTGTCATCGCAGGAAAGGTATGAAAGAACTAAAAACAAGTTTAATTTACTCGAATATTTGTTCTATCTATGACCTCGCAACTCACGTGGACTCTTGTTAAACACAAGAAAAAATTGATTAAAACAATTTTATTTTTCAAATAAACACAATGCTATCTAAATCTAAATTCCACACGAAGCAGAGAAAGAAAGCGGACTCAGGTTTCAATTCAATCTCGATAAATGTTTCTACAAATCATATTTCACCGCAAATTACACGGGAACGTGTGCTTATCAATCTATAAGATTTTAATATTAAAATATTCCACCGCGATTAGCAAACAACTCGTAATAATTCACAAAATTGAAACGCGCTTACACAAATTGACCAATACCCCGATCTCAATCAAATTTTAACCGCGTAAAAACTACAAGGCGTGCATCTCCGTATAAAATCAATTTCCAATTTCCAAAAATCAACATAATACTCTATCGCAACGCGAAATCACGAAATGAGGCAATGTATACACGACGCATTGTTAAAAATCAGTTTAATTATTTTAATTATTTCAATGTTTATTACATAATTATTTTGTTTCTTCGTTTTTTATTTTCTAATTTTAACGCACAATATAAATATAATCTTTTTTTACCAAATTTTTACAATAAACTTGGCAATTTTTCTAAAATTCATTGTATCAGTTATCATAATCCAAGTCTGTCTTCCACGTCCATCAGTTCTTCTAGCAAATTTTCCATATACGCTGTTTTTCTCAGTGTGCAAGCAAATAAGAGAGAACTCAAAGAGAAAAGTGTAAAATAAATCAATTTTTAGTGCAATCTCCTATCGAAAAACGCAAAAACAAAAAAAAAAACGTTTAACCGTGTGGTCGAGCAGCAAGCGCCTGGTACACCCTGGCGCGCAACGCGCAAAATCGGGCGCATATAGAAAGTAACGCGCGCAGTTGAATAATTCGGATAGCTCGCGTAAAAGCGCGCGCGTGCTTCCGCGAAAGCGCCGCGGCGATAAGCCGCGCGGGTGATTTAACGACGCGCGATCGGGCGACGCTTTTGCGCCGAAAAAAGAAGAAGAAGGAGGAGCCGCTGCCGCGCCGTGGGATGCCCAGCCCCGCAGGCCGGGGTCAACGACACGCGCCGGCGAGCCTTTTTACGCGCGCCGCAGGGAAGACCGACTGCTGTAAATTAGAAAGTACACGTTTTTCGATACGAGGTATCCACTTGGAGATTGACGCTCGCTTTGTTTCTCTGTTTTATTGATATACATACACCCGTGGTGTTTTATGCGCGTTTGGGCAACGAACGCCGGCTTTTTTTGAGCGCTAATTGTATGCGACACGAACATTTTTCAACCTTTTCTCTTGATTATTTTTCCCGGAGATCTCGAAATTTTGAAAGTTAAAGATTTTCTTTGGAGAGTTCTTTAAAATTCTTTCCTTTGAGATTTTTATTTATATGCTGTTTAAGAGAGTCTTTGTTGAATTGTCTTTATTTTAAGCGAGAAGAACTATATTTATTTATTAATTTGTTATGAAATTTTTATATGAAATTCAAACAAATTAACATTAGACGTAAAATGTTATCGCACTAGAAATTTTTTTTACTCAATATATTTGTGTTATAGTTGTCCGAAGCAATTTTAATAAAAGACAATCTTCATGTTTTTTTGTTATTTAATTTACAAATTTTATATTTTGCTATTGTTCATTCAATCATAAACAGAAAATAAGTAATTATAGAATAGAAGCAGTCTGATATTTTAGCTTTTTGGAACAATTAATTTTAATCGAGCTACTTACATTTTTATTATTTTCTTTTTACAGCCACAGATATTTACGCTTACGAATCTCACCGGCGTCAAGCCGAGACAAGACTTAGGCCAAAATGGAGTTGAAGACATGATTCAACTGAAGTAAATATTGCCTATATCTTATATTACGTAAAGAATTTTAATTCTTACGGTCGATTGCAGATGCAATAATGCATATTTGTTTTTTATTGCAGCGATTTGAATGAGGCTTCTCTACTTTGGAATCTTAAAATTCGCTATGACAAAGAACTTATTTATGTAAGTGAAATTAATGCACTCTGATTTTACAGGCCTTGCGGTATACTAACTTATAATTGTACTTTCTTTTTGCACGCCCTCAGACGTATACAGGTAGCATCCTAGTCGCCGTCAATCCTTACAAAATGTTTGACATTTACGGCATAGATCAAGTCAAACTTTATGAAGGAAGAATACTCGGTACTTTACCACCGTAAGTGAAAACCACGCTGTTGAAAACTTTCATTTTTCTTTTCCTCGTCGAGCAGCTGCTGCGACAAATATGACACTATTTTCTTATCTCACTTATTGAATCTTTTAAACCGCTTGTAAATGTAATTGAAAATTTTGTAAATGCAATTAAATTGTTTACATTAAAAATTCCAAAGAAAATCATTTTTTTTTTCACTTTACAATTTGTTTATTGTACAAAATCACGTGTTTATATGAATCGCGATTGAAATACCTATACAATCTAACAGCATAACGCTGTCAATAAACATTGATTCGATAAAAAGAAATATATCTATATATTTTCGTAATGCAGTGGAAAATCACTCTATTCAATTTAAGGCTAAGCCATTAGATCTTAGAGCACCTCAATTTCTTTAAATAGCGTGATTTATCACTTAAACACAAAAAATTACTTTTTATTAGAGAACATCCATAAGATGGATCTAATGGATTAGTTTTATTTAAAAAAAATATATATTTCTCTTTCTTCTATGAATTATGTCAAGTAAAACGTAATCAAGGCGAATTTTATGATATTATTGAATGAATTACAGTGAATTTTCATTTTACGTAACACAAGCGTACCATAAAAATTCAATATGACATTGACTTCTTTTATTACTTATAATTTAGTTTTACTATAACTAATTTAATTTATCTTTCCACGCATATACACCTACGGTCATACAAAGATTTAAGAAAACTGCCTAAAGTAAAAAGAGGAAAAGAATCTTTCTTCAATCCAAATAGCAAAAACAAAAACAAAAAATTAATTTGCAGCCACTTATTCGCCGTGGGTTCGTCGGCGTACAGCCAGGTGAGCGCAGCAAACAACGCGAGCGCGAATCAAGTGGTGGTGATCTCCGGCGAGTCGGGATCCGGCAAAACGGAGTCGACGAAGCTGGTGATGCAGTACTTGGCTGCGGTGAACCGCGCCCCGAGCAACCTCGTCACCGAGCAGATCCTGGAGGCGGCGCCCCTCCTGGAGAGCTTCGGCAACGCCAAGACCCCCAAGAACGACAACAGCAGTCGCTTTGGGAAGTACCTGGAGGTCTTCTTCCGCGAGTGAGTATACACCCCGCTGCAGCTCCTTTCCCTCAGTCATTGACCGATTCGTTTTTATTGCCGATTCTAAATCGCTCGATGACGCATCGGCGAAAACGAGTCTGTGTTGTTTTATTTATACGAGCGGATATATTTGAAAGCGTAAAAACGCAGTTTGGACATTGTTGTTTTATTCAGTCGGATTTTCACTGAATGTAATACAGCGATATTATTCGGTGGTCGTCGACTCGCCGGATAATATGTAAATAATATTGTGTTTTTTTTTCTACTTTCAGCGGAGTAATCGTCGGCGGAAGAGTCACGCAGTATCTCCTGGAAAAAAGCAGGATCGTTACGCAGGCTACCGACGAGCGGAATTACCATGTTTTTTACGAACTCCTGTCCGGCCTCGACCAGCAGCTCCGCGATAAATATGGACTCCTCACTCCCGACAAATACTTTTATTTGAATCAGGTATAAAAAAAAACTTTCCTTTACAATTATCTTCAATGCACGCTCAGTGTAAATTGAATATTTTGTTCAATAAAAGAACATCTATGAAATTTTTAATTTTTTATTATGTAAGTATTGTAAGTATTCTTACAAATCATTATAAATGAAATTTTGGAAATAAAAATAGTAAGCAAAAAAAAAAAATATATATTCAACGACGATGTAAAAATAACGAATGACCTCTCAGGGTGGAAACTGCGAGATAGACGGAAAGAACGACACTCAGGATTTCAAGGCCCTGCTCTCCGCTATGCAAGTGCTGGGTTTCACGTCTGAGGAGCAGGACACGATATTCAAGATACTTAGTAGCGTACTGCACCTCGGGAATGTTTACTTTCATCGCAAGCAAATGAGACACGGCCAGGAGGGCGTGGAGGTCGGCTCCGACGCTGAAATACGATGGGCAGCCCACCTTTTGCAAATAAGCTCCGAAGGGATCATAAGGGCTCTCACTACCAAGACCACGGTAAATAACCGCCTTCGCTTTACGAGGAATAAATAAATTTTCAGTTTTATTTTTTCACCATCACCCGCGTTTTCTTTAAACTAGCAGCAAACTACTTTAAAGTAAATTAACTCTTTATTGCCTAGTTCAAGCTGTAGGGTACACATTCAAAATTGCAAAATATTTATTAATTTATTTATATTTGAAAGTAGAGTTTGATTGTAAAAAGAAGAGAAAACAATTCTTTAATTTTAAATTTACGTATGTAGAAATTAAATTCTGTAGAATTATGCTCTAAAAAGTAATAAAAATTAAAAGTAAGTTAGCAAATATGTCTCCTCCGTTAAACCAGTTCGAAGACTACAAATCTGAAAAATTGAAATATGTTTCATTGTATACTACAAGTTTACAGGGGCTTTTTATTTCAAACTTAAAATTAACATTTTTCATTAACTTACATTAGTCGCCAAATGAAATTTTTAAGCTTTAAATAAAACGCTTTAAGTAATGTTTTTGGATCATATACTCTACAGAAATTTTTACACTTTTCTTTATTTTCTTAATACATAAATGTATTAACATTTTTATAAATCTATTTTCATAATTGGGAAGAACAAAAAAAAAATCAAATTTCATGAACTGTGTCAGTTAGAATATCAAAAAATAATCGACACGTA
>JAWWEN010000048.1:6598393-6617516 GCA_035582955.1 Sycophila texana | reverse complement strand
ACACACACACACACACACACACACACACACACACACACACACACACACACACACACACACACACACACACACCCGCGAAGGAAACGTTAAGTATAAAATAAGGCGCTGCCGGGCTTTCAGAGGAAACTCATAAAAATCAATCCGAGGGGGAGCGATACAGCGGAGCATAACGCCGCGGCAAGAAGAAGAGAAGGAGTCGGCTGGGTGCGTATAATATGCCCGGCCAATGCGCGCGAGGCCTCCTGCCGGAAACGCACGGGTAGATTTCGCGCACCGATGCGGGGCGCCGTTCTCCTTCGCGGAAGACGCGAGGAGTAGAAAAAAAAAAAACGACGCGTGTAAAGGTGACGAGCACCGGCCATCACAGTCAGTCCTCCTATACGTGCGATCGCCTCTTCCGGTCGCTCGAGCCGCTCGTCTCGTTTCCGGCGCGATCCGCGTGTTTGTCGCGGCAGTCCTCGGCTTTCGGCGAGTTTTTCCGGTTCGTTACGCGATGCTTTTCGCAGTCGTGTTTTTTTTTTTCATTTTATCCCGCGGCGTTTCTTGAAACGCACTGACCACTGCTTGAAAAAAGAAAGTAATCGGTCAATGCGATACAATATTATATACACTGAAACTATATGGAATGATTGTGATTCTGTGTGATTCCATTTAAAATTTTAAAAGATTTTTTTTAAGTCTTTCTCATACGCTGATCGATTCGAAATTGAGTGCATCGTAAAAGAAATGAAAAAAAAATCGGCAATTGATTAATTATCGTGGAGCGTCTGATGTATACTTTATTACGACTTCATCAAACGGCGCGCCATTTCCGGTAGTATAATGCAAGTCGCATAATTTTTATCAAATCTGAACCGTCAAAGTTATTGGAGCATTTAGTGGAAATCGGAGCGATTGCAAGCGCATCCCGCGAGACACACTTGATTATTTCGCCGCGAGGAAATCGGTAATTGATGCCTTGGCGAATGCGCGACCGCGATTTTCCGCCTGCAGTCCGAATTTCTTCGGCGGCGGGGCGAGCTCGATAAATTGCATCCATCCGCGCGGGCAGTCGGTTGGCGTATTTATTGTCGTCGTCGTCGTTGCCTAAGCCGTGCCTGGGCATAATCGCCTTCGGGAATACGGTCACGCGTTTCTCCGCCGGTCAGTCGCGCACGCGAATCTTAAATGCGCGCCAATAGATTTTAAATGTTCCGGCAATTTTAGCGTGATTGCTTCATTATACGCTGGCCGTTTGAGCAGCATCGCCGGGATAATCTTTGATTGGCGGCTTCGTTTAATTGGACCCTTGACTCGGAGGTATTTTTTGAACGTTTAAGCACCTGCGCACAACACAATCGAATTATTCGTAATTACTAGATAATTAAACACACTCGTTTAATGTTTATAAGCTGAACTCGTACTTTGTTAATTAATTATTTACGAAAATTTCACTTGATCTTAGCTAAAGATTAAGTTTTTTTCATCCAATCTGAATTCTTGAAAAAATTGCAAATTATTAATTAATTCTTTGAAACAGTCGACGATGAATAATTACTTAGAAACAGAAATTGATTCTATTAAGATAAAAGATAGAGCATAATATTGATATACAACGTAATTAATTTTAATCACAATATAATGTATAAACTATTTTGATATTTTATTGAAAACTGGAGTTGCCGCAGTTAAGTAATTCATTTTCACAACATTTAACAATAGGGTCGTTGCGGCATATGTTTTTTAATGCGCATAATGCATAATACCGTTCGATTTTGTCATAAATCGATCGTAATGCGGCATTAGTTCCGAGTAATAATTTTACCGATGAACTGAAATTTGCATTCCTTTCGCGTAATTTAAACTTATATTCAGATTAACGTGAAAAATAAAAGACAATGGAGGATCAGTAATACAGTTATGTCCCATTAATTTTGATTAAAGAAGGAGCGTTTTTTTTTTTTTCCTCGGAGTTGAGGTATACATTTTCTTCCTCATAATCCAGCGCGTTTAACGGTCTAATTGCGGTGGTTAAATCATTGAACGATTCAATTAATTAGTCAAATTAAAAACAATGAAATCTCCTCAGAACGAGGATAATTATATACAGATCCATCCTCTAAATCCTTCGTTAAAAATCACTTTTAAAAAAATATGTTTAGAATATAACGTCCCTGTACAGAGATTAAAAACTATAACTTATAAGAATCGCTTGTAGTTTGACTAAAAATTTTTCGTTCGAAATCTAAAATCAAACTGCACCCTGTATGAAAGAGTGAGAATTCACTCTTTGACGTTATAAGTCGTCTACTTATTGGGAAGAGTGAACATATTCACTCTGTCACATTGAATTTCATATTTAGATAGGCAAGTTTTTCGACTTGATTATATTTTTTTTCTGCAAATGGTCACACTTATTCCAATTAGTGAACATCGCACTTACACTGAAAAAAAAGTGAGAAATCGAAATCGATGTTTAGTTGTTTCAATTAATATTTGATTGAAACAAATAAATTTTGGTTGAAACAAGTAAATATTAATTAAAGCAAGTAATTAAACAAGTAAATATTAATTAAAGCAAGTAAGTTAATTGTGATTAGTAAACTTTTTTCTCAGTGTATAAAGACTACAATAGGACTGCAATCTCTTCTCAAAATTTCAAGTTTTTTCTCCGCGCTTCATGAAAAACATTCGCCAACGGCCACACAAAGAAACAACGAGTCATACACCATCGGCAAAGAAAGACGTTATAGTACCCCTTGCACACGCCACCGAAAGGAAAAAAAAAAAGCCGGACCTTGCAACGACGCACGAGCCCCGAACCCAGCGACCAAAGGACAAGAAAGAAGAAGCGTCGTTAACCGCTGCATCCTGCATTCCCCGGTTGCAGCCGCAAAATCCGATCGCCGCCGCGCGTCCCTTGCGCCGGGAAAATAGAAGGGCCTAGGCATGCGCGCGCCCGGCGATGCACGCGTCCGTGAAATGCAAATTCCGCGAGCGCGACCCAGATCGCGGGCGCATACCTTACTTATCCTAAGTGCAGTGCTGGCGTGTGTATATGCCGCGCTATATACGCTCACCGGCGGTGGCGGCGGCTACGGCGGCGGCAGGGCCTTTGCCTCTCGAGCGGGCCGCTCGCCTTCTCTCTCCAGCCGCGACGACAAGCGCGCACCTTTTCAGTTGGCCGAGCGTCGCCGCGGCGCGCGCACACGCTCGCTTTTATATATACCCTCCTACGTGTCGTGCGTGCGAGATATTGTAATACACCCTCCTCGAGTGGTGAGGCCGGCGTATACAGGTGTTTTTTTTTTTTAGAATCGACGCTGAACCTCCGAGGTGGTTTTGAATGTTTCTCTTTTATTTATATACTTTTTTTTTAAATTATCTGTGCGTTTGTGACGGTTGGTTGGTCAGTGGAAATTATCTGGTGCTTTGTATACGTTAGGAGATCCTTCAATCTTCCTTTTTTTTTTTTTAATTCCACCTGATGCTCCATTTTTTATTTTTGGTGTCTGCTGCAGTGACTACTCCCTTTTCATTGACAAGAGCGTTTTATCAAACTTACTTGAATCTTTTTAGTGAAGAATTTAAGTGTTAATCACAAATTATAATGTTACGGTAGATTTAAATTGTTTTTAATTCAAAAATTTTGTCGACAAGAATTATAGAGTAATTCTTGCGTTGCGTACTTTATCGTTCTACTTATATTAAATCAGGATCCATTACTGATTCAAATGAGGTGCTTATTAAATTGACGTAATGTGGTTTCGATACGCAACAATCACTCGGCAGGCGCCCTCGAGGCAATCATCCAGAGACACTTCTATTTTGGGCCTCTGGTAATGAACGGCCAATTATCGATTGCGAAAATTTCATTAAAAAAACACTTAATCCTTTAAAAAAACAGCAACGCGTAATTAACGAGGCGGCCGCTATCAATCCGATCGATCGTAAAATGTCAATTCATAATCCATTTAAATGTAACCTCCATCGAATAATAGAGTCCATCTACGAATTATCGATTGCACAAAGGCGCGACGAATCGAACTTTTACGAGACGCGGTATGCCTTAATGAGCGGTGGCTTCTTGGCCAGAAAATTGTCTCGTTAAAGCAGGCACTCGGGCGCGCCTTTTCGCAAGTCCACACGTGGTCCATCGCTCGCTGGGGATTTTCGCAACCGCGGCCATTCTAATTGTACGCAGGTACACGCCGAGCGGTCTATTGCCTGTACGTACACGCGTCAGATCTGTCCACCCCGCGGGTAATGCGATAAGTCATATAAACACGCTCCGGACTTTTATTAATTTGCGTGTCGTAAGAGTGAAAGGTGTACGCGCGGAGCCAAAAAAAAAAAAAATTTAAGAATGCGACGAGTAATCCCGGCGACCGCGGAGTTATTATTCGAGAGGTCGATCCGCAACGCGTCTGGCGAAAATAAAGACTCGCTTCATTCGCTTACCTCACCGGGTGTTTAGGTAGAAAAAAAAGCGCGTCAACACTCCGTACTTAAGCACAAAACGTAATGATCCTACTGCGTTGTGTGTATATATATATATATATATAATAATATTCACAGGGAAAAATTTTCCAGCAGACTCGCAATTGGAAAAACGAACTTTTTCGTTTTTTTTGTCCGTCGCTCAGAAAAAAAAAACTGAAGCAACACCGCGGTTTTCAAGCTCCGCCGCTTTGTATTACGCGCTACAACGTTTCTGAAGTAGTGCATGCTCACGCCCATGATTACATGGATTGTCCGAGCCGTTGATGGACTAAAATTTCTCGAACGCACTTAAAAAACACGACTGTGTTTGTCCAAGACTCCGAAACAAAAACAATTTATACCGTCTCGCGAAGTAGCCTATTAAACCAAACCCGCGATGTCGCAAGAGGTAAAAGACCGCACCGGCCGACGTAACAATATATATAAATCACGATCGAAGTGTATATACAAACGATTAGATTCAAAATTAAAATCGAACCGCGGCGCATCCAATCCGTTCTCATTATAACCGGAGTTAGTCAGCGAGGCTCGTCGAATGCATCGGGCCTAGAAGCGAGGCGAACGTCAAAACCAATCCCGATCCGTACAAACAAGCGCGCGAGCCGATCGAAGCGAAACAGGTGAGGCTGCTGCAGCCTATGCTGCATCATGCCCGCAGACATGCACACCTGGGGGAGCACACACATGGACGCGCCGCCGCGGACTTCGAAGGGAAAGGAATGCGATGCTCTCCTCGGGCACATCCATCGCAGTTCCGCGTCCTCCGCGGCGCGATTTCTATTTCGCGCTCTCGTGCGCAAGTATATAATATATACTCACCCCGGTGGAGTCTCGTAATCGCGGAGGCAGCGAATAAATATATATCATATTTACAAATTGCGCAAGCAACTTGCGTGTCTCCCGCAGGAACCGCGAGAGTAAGGTCGGGGCACGAGCAGCCAAAAGTGCGCCGCGAGTGACGCAAGGATCGGCGACTGTCGCCCCGAGAGAAAGAGAGAGAATAAGAGAGAGATGAGGGAGATTGCAAGCCGATCCTATCGCGGCCGAGTAACAGCTGGCTGATGCCCGCGGCCTCAGCATCTTTTTTTTTTTTTTTTTTTTGTAATAGCTATATAGGTATGTATGTAGAAGCGTTGCGCAATTGGAATCGACTAGTGCGTTATGCGAAATGGGAATTCACGAAATTCCTGGCGGATCGTAATAGCGTATTGCGTTTTTTTTTGGGGCTGTTACGGAGGGAAGGACGTGACTCGTACCGGTGCTCTAGAAAACGTATAATTGGATTTCATATACAAGTCTGTTTTTATTTGCATTCAGGTAGCTTTTTTGCCACTACAAGTAACCGGACGAAGCTTCTTTTTTTTGTGCTTTTCTAAGCGTCATTGTTCTTTTTTTTTTTTTTTCTTACAAACTGGCAATTTGTTAGTCGGTTGTAGGAGGGGCCGATAAAAAATGTCGACAAAGGCTCTCTCAGCGTCGTTCATTGTTCCCATTCATAAGAATTCTGATTTGAATTCTTAAAATAGGGACATTACCTTGCGAGCGATCTATCGAGAATCAGAAATAAATCAGAAAATCAACGCCCAAAAGTAGCATATATTTACAGCACCTCCTTCGTCGACGAGTCCTCGGTTCGGTGTAGTGTGTATATACAAACTACCTGCAACGCTGCTGAAAAGAATCCTCCTCACGATTTCTTCCGACTAGCCCCACCGGCGCGTATATACCCTCCCCCGTCCGAAAGAATGCCCGGCGCACAAAGAGCCCATTCGGAAACGAGCACAGAGCGCCGCGACTCAAAAGGACCATGAATCACCGCGATGTTTTGTCTCGGGCGCACAATTGAGGAACTTTCGAATCGATCGAGCGCCATTAAGAAAACGCCGGGGCCACTGATAAAAATAGCCCCGCCGTGCGAAAAGCAAACAGAAAAAAAAACAACAACAAAGATAAAAAAGAAATAAGCGGCGAAGGAGCGCCGCGGAGTGTGCATTATCGTCCGTGCAATAATTTTTCCTCCGGCGTCTCGCATTGAGCGGCGCGCGCGGTGAGAGGAGCATCTCCCCTTACGTAATCGCGGGCCGTGCTCCTCTTGATATTCTCGCGCGATTCCCCTGCACGCCTCACCAATCGGCTTAACAATGTGGCAAAAACAGAACGCGCGCGTTGCGCAAGCAGGAGGATGCCCGTCGATTCCATCGCCCACCTTTTAGTCGATTCCCTGCCCGCATATATACGGAGGGAAACGTATATACTTCTTTTTGCACTCTTTCCTTTCTTTTTTTTTCAATTATCAGGCAGTCCAGCGTCTTTATGCAATTTGCGTGCTTTTTGACGAAAGCCGCGCGTTGCTTTCTGCATCGCGACGCATGTTAGAATCGCATATCTATATATGTTATGTGCGCGCGAGCCGCGGAGTTAATTACTATATATCAAGTCGAATTTAAATTACGAGATGAAATTATAGCTGATAGGGGGAAATGAATAGGACTAATCTTCTTGATGTTAATTTAAATGGAAAAAACTATGATTCGAGAAACACGACTTGGCCTTATGTAAGCAGCGGCTTTAACGCTTCCTTGATAATAATTGCCGGGAAGATGCGACGTAAAAAAATGAATTATAAAATACCGTCGAAATATGTGAGTACATACGCGTTTTCTCGAGTCGGTACGGAGACCTGCGAATATAATGGGTCAACACGAATGTTTTGCAAGAATCGCTTGGGCTAACGCGAGTTTTATACAGCTGTTATGTAAAATTTAAATTTAGACTCGCCAAGACGACGTAATGCGTCAGTTTTTATGATAAACATCGCATAGTTCCTTGGAAAAACTCATCATTTTAAGTTTTTTGTTAGCAACAAATTATTCGACACTACGGGCAAATCGTAATCGTTAAAACGTATTTTTCTGCGCAAACTCATTTACAACAGTCAGTTGTATTTACTTATTCCTTCTTTTTTAACATTTTAATTATTTTACTGAAATTAATGCGAGGATGCCGGTTGAGCGATATCTAAGTACTACCCTTGTCTCGCGCGTTAATTAGTATATTTAGTGAGAGTTACGATAACGGTGTATCGGTTAAAAGTACAGTTACCGTACTTCTCCTTTTTTTCGGAAACGAATGTGCGAAAATTTTAGATCAACGTTAAAATCCAGAGACTGCGCGAAAATCGCGCTCCCGCTATTAAACATATATTTTCCGAGTTATTATTTAATCAGAAGTACTGAAACTAACTCGACTCAACGGTACTTAAAACGAGATGCAAAAAAAAAAAAAAAACGGAATAAATTTGGATATAAAAAAGACACGATTTCACTGATTATGCAGTGCTCCACTTTCCGCCGAGCTTCCCGAACACTTTGTCATTGGCAATGAAAGTAACGCGTTTAAATTCCGATATATCCCCTCTGCTCGAGCAGGAAGAGCGCCCAGGAGCACACTACACGCGTACATGGACCTCACGGAAAAGGAGAGGCGTGAGCCTCGTTTTCGCGCGCTCGCCACCGTACGAAATAATCGTAATGAAAGCCCCTGCCTCATTGTCCGGACGAGGCTGGATCTCACGACTTTTCTCACGGCAGTGAAGCGCCGTCGGTGCGACGAAACTCAGGAAGAAAGAATACGCTCGTACCTGCTTTCCCTCTCTCTCTCTCTCTCTCTTACTCGAACTGCGACGGTAGCATACCCATGCGGAAGAGTTTCCTCCTCTTCCGCTATCTCACATCTTGGCGCGGCTCAAGTCAACTCGCGCTCGGCTCAAATTAGTGGGTTGACCGAAAAATTGAGGGGGAGTCGTCTCGACCGTGAAGGAGAAGAAAAAAAAAACCATCACACGGCTCCTTTTATTATGAGAGCGTCGCTTGTTTGTACGGAAAAATTGCGCCGATCAGTGAAAGGATTTTTCGGTATAATTAAGTAGCAGCTGAAACCTTAACGCGAGCGTCAGTGAAATTAGTGGATTGACGAGCGTGGGATTACGTTGGCATCCAGATTAAAGATTACCATTGATAAATTAGTGAAAATTTCCATTCTTATTGTTTTCCCTATAGTACCATAATACACGTGCATATTTAAATTAGAAAGGATTTTTTTTTTAATTCACTGTGTATACACCAAATCAGCTGTACGGTCAAGTCGTTACATTGGAATTTCTTTAATTCGTCAATTATAAGATTTCCTTCGACTTGCTCGTTTTTCATAACGCGACGCGTCCACATAACAGACTACGTATATTTCAAGCTGGCCTCGGCAGCAGAATGTGACTCTTTCTCATACCTCAGCGCTCGGAACGATCATCCATCGCACGACGTCTCGAATAACCCACTTTCAAAGCCTAATCCACCTTTTAAAATGATTAGTTACTTCTTTCTCCATAGGAGGAAGCTGACGGCGGGGCAAAAAAAAAAGCCGGCGCTTCTGTCTAATCCGATTAATGAAAATTGCAGCGGCGCAGATGTATACATATATACACACAGGAAGAATGACGCGAAATATGCATTCGACCTCTTTTCTCACGGACTCGCAGTCGCACGGCGTCTAAGCATAATACGAGCCGAAGAAACGTACCGATGTGGGACACGCGAGCGACGATGCGTGCACTTCGGTCAAAGCGGGCCGCCTCGTAATCCCCGCGACTCTCTACACTCGCGACTTCCTTCGATCCTCGACCTTCGACCCACGCCGATAATGCCGATCGAGGTCGCCTCCCTCCCCCGGAACAATCCGAGGCTCGCCTCGGAAACTAAGCTCGGCCCTTCGCTTTTCAACGTTCACAACAAAGCACCAGAATGATTTCCAGCGTGAAAGTCTCGCAACGCCTTTGGGCGCATCGCTGATGACTTCGCGGTGACTCGTCGATCTCTTCGCTTCCGCGAAGAGGCGCGAGCGTGCGAAATCAGCCGCGGAAATAATTTTGTCTAATTAACCGCCCGTGAGCTTTCGTCTCGATTATTAACGGATTAGTCGCGCGTTACCCACGCGCGATACTTTATTTTACATAATTTATTATAAGCAAAAGGAAAATTACGCTCGCGCACAGCGTATATAATAATAATAATAATAACAAGTCAAATTAAGTCGCGAGCTGAATGTCGATGTACCGTAAACCAAAAAAAAAAAGTCGTGAGCAATCGTCGATGGGAAGAGTTAATTAGACAGAAGTGTTTCTCCGAAGATGCGCGACGACGCGAGTGTCGGGTTCAGGCGTCAATATAACGAGTACCTCCCGGCGTCCAGACAGGTATACACACACGCAGATAGCCCGGAGGGCCGTTCGGTGAAAGTGCCGCGATAAGCGGCGCGGCATCCGCCGATGCATCAGCGGGGCCGCTCGTCAATCTCGTCCTGAAGCTTCCCGCGCGAAAGCAGAAACGATGATGATGATGATGATGGAGCGCGAGGTGACGGACTCGGAAGGTGTCTTCTCGCGGCGGCTCTCGAGCAACTGGGCCGAGCTGCCGCAGACCCTGCGCAAGAAGCAGAAGCACCGACCGGACATCCTCAGCCAGTTCACCGACATGTCGGAGTCCGAGTGCGAGTACCGACGCTCCGAGAGCAGCGCCAGCCACTACAACAACAACAACAACAGCAGCAACAATAACGGCAGCAACAACAATAAGCGAGTGGTCAGGCGGTCCGAGTTCCTCAGGCGGCTGGAGAACCGGAATCTCCTGCAGCTGCAGCAGCAGCAGCAGCAGCAGGTGGAGCCGCAGTACCAGCCGCATCAGCAGCTCTACCGGAGGTCCATGCCGGACTACAGGCTGCGGTACGAGGCCCACGACGTCAGGCGCTTGAGCGCCGCAAATTTGGACAACGTCAATTCTTTGCCACCGACGGCCAACTTCAACGAGAAGTACACCGCTAAAATGCACTTCTCCGACGATGAGAGGAAGACCAACTCGCCGGACAGTCTACTGGTGCGATCGTCGGAATCCGAGTCCAGCATCAGCGACGAGTACGGACACACCGACGACTCCGGCGCCTTCCTCGAGAAGGCCTCCTCCTTCGAGAATAAGAAGCGAGGCTCCGACAAGCGCGACCCCGAGGAGCAGCAGCAGCAGCCACCCACGCAATCGGTGCCGCTCAAGTACCGCTTCGCCAAGTTCTTCGCGAAGCAGTCCTCCGGCGAGGATCAGCAGAAGGCCTCCAAGGCGCCCCTCGCCAAGCTCGACGTCAACAAGAACAACATACAGCAGCCAAAGCAAAACGGCAAGAAGGACGCGCCGAGCCACAGGTTCGAGTACGAGAACATCCCTCGGATAGACATTGGCAGGCTCGAGCAGAGGAACGAAGTCTCCCGTGGCCCGTGGAAGGCGCCCAACAACCGGGAGTTCTCGTCGCCGACGCAGCAGCCGACGATCGAGCAGCTGCGCATGGAGGAGGGCTGCGAGCTGAGGAACCGCCGGAACTCCGAGCACTCGTCCTTCTCCGACGAGCTGCCCAAGAGCTCCGAGGAGCTGAGGCTCGAGGGCCTCATCAAGGACTACTACAACGGGGCCGGCGAGCAGCTGAAGAGCGCCGACCGCAAGCTGTCGAAGATGGAGACCATCAGGGAGGAGAAGGACGCGAGTAAGCTCAGCGTCCGCGAGATACTCAAGAGGTTCGAGGAGCTGAGATCGCACAATGGGAACGACTCCCATCTCGGGGACGAGAGATCGACCGATCGGACTCTCACGACCATCCAGGAGACCCTCCAGAAGCTCGACGAGAAGGTCAAGAGCTATCAGGTGCAGCATTAATTTTTTTTCTTTTTCATTTCGCGATCGCTCTTCGGCGAAACTTTCGTGTATTGCGAAGTTGAAACTTGTCGTGGTGACGGTGGGAAAGCAGGCCCGCTCGATTTTAACTGACCGGTAACGAAGGAAGGAAAGCGATTAAAGCTAATTAAAGGTTTGGCTCGGCTGTGCGGATGAGCGAGCTACATTCCCGGTGAAATCCCGCAGTGGTGTATAGTATTAGCACTTTTTCACTTGCATTCCTCGCGATGTGTATAATTTCCGATGATTTTCTATTCGGCTTCTAAATTTATTTTTGCGCCGATAAAACTGTGCCCGCGCGCACTTAACTATACGGCATCGCATTTATCCTGAGCCACTTCAGCGCCGCCGGAGAAAATGACCGGTTTCAATCAAATCATCTCAATCTTGAGTCGAGAGCCTCGTTTATTCGTCGCGCGAGTCCCCCAACCGGTGTGTACTGAAATGGGAATCGCAGGGGATGGTTTGTGTATGTACTCCGATGCCGAAAAATTAAAAAATTAGATCTGAAAATTTTATGAGATACATTTAGAAAATGTGGATAATAGTGACAATTTTTACGTGATAAATCGTACACACATTCAACGACTTTTCACACACCAAATGTCACTATTCAAATTTTCCAAGTGGAATTTCATTATCCTAAATCTGAAAATGTGAAATTCACTTGAAAAATGTGAATAGTGATAGTTTTCAAGTTGAAAGCCGTTCAAACATTCAATATCAAGTGAATTTCACATTTTCAGATTTACTGAGCACATTTTCTGATTTATTTGGTGACTGCGTCTCCCCGAAGGAGGTGTTAGTATACTCCAGCTGAAAATCGGTGTAAACCTCCTCCTTGTCGCCCGGTGTGTTTTGTCTCTCCGACTCCCCGAGGAAAAAGGTATACACCTCGCGGGACTTTCGCCGATTAATCTCGAGCGATCGGAGGCACTTCGGCACTTGCGCGCCGACGCTCACCTTTCACTGCAGAATGTGAAATTCGGAACGGAAGCGACTGTTTTGCGGGTCGCCGTTTAAATGCCAGCCTTGCGCGAGAGTTCGAACTCTCCTCCTTCTCCCGATTTTTTTTTTCTTTTCTTTTCTTTTTTTTTTGTTTGTTTTTTTTTCTCGGCGAGCTGCGCTATACTCCGCGGGATGCTCGCAATGAATTATTGATGCGACGATCGCTGATTCACGCAATCGAGCACCGCTGTATTCCTGGCGCGGGAAAAGGTGTTTGTTTGCCTCGAGACTGTAATATCTGGAATTAAGACTGATGCGAGAGGCACGCTGGAAGATTTCTGTATTTTTCTGTTTACTAGAAGGACTGAAGAGGAGCTCGAAGCTGGGAGATTTCCATCTAAAAATTTATAGGATGACTCGCTAATTAAAATTCATGGATAACGGTGCGAGCTGCTTTTACTGTATATTGAACGGAATCGCATTTACCTCATTATGTTAAAAAGAAAAGAGGAACGCGTGATGCTCAAAGCTTCCCGTATATAATACAGAGAAAATCGAATGTGAGCCGTTAGAGCTCAGCGGCAGCTTAAAAATTGTCGTAAATTATTTTCGAAAGTAAAACACATTATTTTAAACTCCTGCTCCCGGCGGATTAATCTCTGCGGCTCTAACCAGTATATCCTCACCCAATCCTAAAATTCAAACGTATTTATCTCGTCTCTTTTCCGCGTGAAAGCCAAGGAGCATGAGTAATCGCTCGGTGCACGATAAAAAAAAAAAAAAGCGCGAAAACGTTTCACTTTTGGCGAGCACCTTGCGCCGTGTTACCGAACGCGAATCAAGGGACTTGGCAATAAAAGTGATCGCCGTAAATGCGTTGCTGCGCAAGTGCAAGCGATTTTTATCTCCGCGGCCTCGTCCGTCCGCTGTTGGTTTAAGTTTCCCGCGATTCGTCGTCTCGAGGAACAACGACGCCGGGCTCGATGATCCGTGCTTGAACGATTTTATTTTTTCGTAATTGTTTTACTTAATTCGAAGGAATCGACGTCCGTGACGTCTCTTTAATTTTTCTTTCCGGTTAATGTAAAGGAGGCCAAAATCTTCCATTGAAGTCTTTTTATATCGACTCTTCTTACTGGATTAAGAAATTAAGGCGAAATTAACGCTAAGCGGTAAACAGAGTGTAAAACTAGACTGATTTCAGGATGCATAATTTTTTTTTTTTTTAATTTTACAGAAATAACGTGTTCGAATTTAAATTAAAAGTGCGTTGCCATTAGTCTAGTTTTACGCACTGGTTAATTAATAATAATTACAATAATTTGTAAGTCAAATTTGAAAATTCATTAACAAGGGGCAATATTCTGAAATATTAATGGAATGCTTTTAAAAAAAACATGCAAAACAAACATTTTTTGGTATGTAAATTGAAAGTTAAGCGCGCGTGTAAAATAAGTATCTTGGATAACATAAAAAAAAAAACGATCTCGCACGAATCTGAACAAATGACAATGCTGCTTTTTTCCTAACTATATCCGTGTGCTTTATTACCGTTATCAATAAAAATTTAGTAATGGGTTGAACCTTAAATTCTTTTTAACTTAAGAAACTGTGCGCTCCAATCTTACGAGGCACCTGACGAAACGGCAAATCGTCAAAAAAAGGAACAAAAAAAAAGACGCAACGACCGATCGATCAATGAAACAATCTGCCCGACAACAAAGGCAACTTCTTGCGCGTCGCTTTGATAAATTTTTGTTGTCACGGCGAAGGGGGAGGGGTAACAAATTTACGGACACGGCGGATTTTCCGCGATTACGCGGCGAACAACGCAAGAAGAGCGCGCGGCCCCAAAGGTCGACGACCGCGCGCCTCTCGCTAAGATAAAGTTTCGTTTTGCTCCTTATTAACGCGCCCGTTACGCCTGGCGCCGCGTGCGCAGGATGGAGACGCCGCACTTGCTGTGCCTTTTTGCTCTCGTACATATCCAATGGACGCGGAAGGCGCGCAGGTGCAGTGCCGCGCCCCGTGCGTGCCCTCGCCAAGTTCACGGTCGACGATCCCCGATCTGGTATAAGGATTTGCTTTTCTCTTTCGATAATCAAATTGCATCCGAGGAGAGCTCAGTTGCGATACCGTTGGATCGCTTATTTTTTATTTATTTTATTTAAACATATTTTTCCAAGTTTTTTGATTTACTGCATGTTGATGGGCAATTTTAAGCAGTACTTTTAATAGTACTTGTTTTATTGTTAATGGGCAATTGTAGGCAGGATTTTTAATTGAAACAAGTATAATTAATACGTATATATCAGTTACTTGTGTGTATGAGAAAATCCATGAATAAAATTTTGAATAATCATAAAAATATTTGTTAGAATAACTCGGACGATCTCGTCGAACCAGTTAGAATTAACTCCCTTGATTTGTTTACATTTTGTCACCGTTTTATAGCGTTTTTATGAGAACTTATAGTATTGGTAGTTAAAGGGCATTGGCCCCAAAATTCCAAAAATTTTTATTACTCAATCCTAATGAAGAAACTATAAAACCATGTCGAAACGTTGACCAATAAAAAAAGTTCATTCTCCCTGGTTTGGCGAGATCATACGAGTTATTCTCACTATTACTACGATATTCCATTATACCATAAATAAAAATAATTAACATGTATGTAGGACATACGAAGGTGCATCGGCATATTCGAGAAGAGTGAGAACTGCTGATTTAAATAATGTGCCTTGAGATACTTTAAAAAGCGAGTAATTTTTTTTTAAATTTTATAAGGAGCATCGATATATTAGGCGATTTTAGAAATACACAATGGATTCTCTACACAATCGAGTATTATACTTATGGTTCTTTATTTGTACTTTGTTTCTTTTCTTTTGTAATTATCTTTTGTTTAGGATTATTAGCCCGATTAAGGTTAAATAAATAAATAAATAATTATCCATAAATTATAAATTACGTACAGAAAGAAAAAATAAGTATAGGAAAAGTCCTAAAACCACTTCGTAGTTTCTATACAACAGAAGTGTTTAAAGATTAGACGTCGAATCCGGTTTCCACGATCGTCGCAAAAAAGTGCAAAAATTGTGTAACACTTTCCGAGCTTTCCACAGCAAAAACGTAAACGCCTGATAAGCATGCGATCGACGGCCAAAGAAAATCATCTTCGTGAAAAGCGGCAACCTTCGTCTGCACACTTTCTATCCGTCCGCGACTCCCTCGTCCGAGTTTCTAACGAGGAATTTTATCGGCGCGCCGTTAATAATAAGCGGAACCAAAACGCCTTGCCCGAAAACGAAAAAATAAAACGGCGTCCCGTGGCGCTTCGCTCGTCCGGCCCGAAAAAAAAGGCACGTAACTGTACTCGCGCGGCTGCATCGGCGATGCTCATATCGCGGGATTATGTGGGTCAGGGTCGAGTCCGCGCGACGCCACACGTGCGCGCGGAATTATCTAGGACAGTCCCGCGAAATGAAATTGCTTTTCCGATGGCTCGCGCGACCTTTCGGAGAGGCTCGCGCGCGGAGGGAGTACATAAGAAAAGGCCAAGCTAGGCGGAACCGCGCGCGGTACGGTAATTTCAGTCTTCATAGACTGGGTTGAAATTGGGGAAAACGGCCGCGATCGCTGGCGCGTGTGTGCACCGGAGAGATTCTCGCTGACATTAGCCGGCTTACAAAGTAGCGAGGCTCGCCTTTTTTTCGCGGCGACCGTCGAATGGAAAGTTCATATTTAAACGGTGTGCTTTTGTAGAAAACTGCTGCTAACCGATTGTTTTTTATTTCTTTTTTTTTTATCGTGGTGAGGTATCAGAAGAAGACGCAATAAGGTAATGGGTTGTAGCTGTAATTATCAGACACATTTTTGTATATCAAAAAAGTGGAGTTAATCGCATTGAAATTTAAAAAGAATGTGAAAGTTTCCCAGCTTATTATAAAAGTCGTACTTGTAATAATAATTAATTGTTTTAAAAAATCCATCTCAAACCTTTAATAAACATCATTTCACGTAAAAATGTTTCTTTGTTATAAAACCAAAAATACAACGATTTAAAGTAAGAAAAATTTCGAATTTTAATAAAATAAGTACACCTCAAATTCGATTTATTAAAGCAGTTAATATATACCCCAATTATGTCTTACAAATCTTTGATGCAATAAATCACTAAGATATAAGAAATTAGGCCTAAAATCAATCTCAAACCTTCAGTTTAAAAATTGATCTACATAAATCTGCGTTTCTTCGCTACAAAGTCAAAAATTCAACTATCGAAAGCAAAAATCGTCCATCCGCGAAGTGTATTGAACAATCGAACGACTTCCAAAGAAGTCATATACCACCGTAAATCCCGCCACCGCCTGGTCGGCGTTTCAAGCAAAGCGTTTATTCAGTTGCCCCTGGAAAAGCAGCTCTGATTACACTCCCAGCCGCCCAGAGTGGCGGGCACTGAATGGCAGGCAGCGAAATGCGAGAAAGCGCTCGGAGCGCGTTCTCTGGCGAATGCCGGATCGCGGGATTGCCGGGAATTTCTTTCGGTCTCTCTTGGTTTTTTTTTTTTTTTTTTTTTTGCCGTACCTCGAGGCGGCGAAAATCGACGGGGAGAGTACCGGTATGTGCGCGTTCCACTGGCCATCGGGTCGGGGAAACTTTTTTTTACGCGTGTGTATCGCGCGACTGCGCCAAGGCGTGGATTTAAGGACCCCCCAGCTTCGAGCCGCTCGTTTTAACGTTTGATGATGATTTATGGCCAATAATGCGTCAAGCCCCTGAGCCTTTTTATTTTTTTTTATCAATGGGGAAAGGAGAAAGGAAGTCGCGCGACTTGGTCGATTTATCTTATGGTTATTGTATACTCGGGGCTTTCAAAGTATCTGCGGTTAATTAATTCATTTGGATGTAATGTCGAAAGAATTACCTTCATGTAAGAAGCACGTCGTTTGTCATCGGTAATGACTTTTTTCTTACGCCGCAGTCATTTGGCCTTTGGAGCTAATTTCATCGGATCAAAATATTTTTTTTATACTGCAGAAATCAACTCAGGTATTTTTTTTCATTTTTCAATTTTATGATTATTAACAAAGATATCAGATAATTAAAACATAACGTGCATACACGTGTAATTTAGACATCATCGTGACATCTAAATTTATGTATTTAACATATTCTATTAAATCTTCCCTTACTATTAGTATTTGTTTTAATTATTAGCTTTAATCTTAACTAATTAATTTCATTATGTAAGAACTATAGGTATAGGATTATTATATATACTCACTTCTTTGGGAGCTCAAGCCATTTTCTTTATATTTTTAATAGTTATATAGGATTCCGAAGGAAAAATAGTTGGTGATGCAACAAAAAAGTTCACTCACATTGATTTTATTTCAAGGATTTGATCGAATCAGTCGCGTGTTTGATCATATACGATCTCAAAAAGTCTAAGTTCGATCGCATTGTAAAGCGCTCGTAAAATTTACGGTAAGAAGATTATATTTGCTCTGCGCTTGGGAATTATTAAAGAAAAAAAGGTTTAATGACTTTTAAAGAAACAGGTGGCGAGGCATACGGTTTACGATAATTGCAGTAACTCCATCTTCGTCAAAATCACTGGAGAACTTGTCTTCGTCTAACCGTTCGCATCGCCGGCAGTAGTAGCGTACGACTGCGAAATTACAATCTCCAGGACATTTTTTCATCTGCTCCTTTTTTTTTTTCTTCAACCTCCACCGCTTTAATGAAAAATCCCTGTCATTTGAATGGGCAATACCGTTAAGGCAAGCCTAAGGAGTCCTAGAGGCAATAAGTCGTAATACCCGCTGAAACATTTGAACGCAAGATTCTGCGGCGCGCACGAGTGTTCAGCAACTTCCGATAATTATCCTTCCAGTTTCGCAAAAGCCAATATTAACGCCGGGAATAAAATTTAGTGGAACGTCGAGGCGCAGGTCGGCGCAGTACTGCTATTCCATTCCGTCGTTAAAAATTAAATTATGCGCTACCGATCGTAAAACCAATTACCACATCTCATCAAATCTATATATAAAAAAAATAAGAGAAGGAGAGAGAGACGTTAAACGGAATGCACTGCACTGAAGAACTGCTGCTCTCTGCTTACCTAATAAAGCGTCGATTCCCCTTGAATTACAGTAAATCCTAGTAATAGCTGGGTATTAAAGTCTGATAAAACATTTAACGAGCCCGCGAAGTAATAATAAATGAACTGGATCTCGTAATTAACGCAATTTTTTTCGCCGTTCAACAGATCGAGCACAAACCGGCGCTGAAGAGCCACCAGCAGGAGAACCACGTGTCGCAGATCGGCAAGTCGATCGTGTCGCAGACGAGCCATGCCGGAGGTCACAGTCAGCATTATGGAGCCGCGATGTCACCTTCGAGCAGTCCGCAGCACGGCGGCCTGGAGAACGGCCTGTCGAGGAACGGGCACCTCGTCAACGGCGCCGCGCACTACCAGAAGAACGGAAAAGCGCCGACGCACCCCCAGCCGGCCCTCGGACAGAGCCAGGAATGGCGGCAGCAGGACGAGCCTCCGCCGAGGCATGAAAACGGACTCTACGAGGGTGGCGGGGGACCCCAGCCTGTCGTCAATGACGGCAAACACTCGTTGCTGCAGTACGCCATGCTCAACTTCCGGCAGAGCACTGACAAGTTAGTATTTTTTTTATTTGTGTTCGATATGTGGTAGATATATAATTTGGATTTTATGAATTAAAAAGAAAATTAAATAATTAAATATTTATTTTACTTTTCATTAAGGCAGTCCACCACCTTTAATTTCTTCTTCTAAAAAGTACCTAAAAAGATATGAAAAATGATTAATAGAAATATAGAATAATAATATACATAAAGTATATTAAATTTATGATAAAATTATCCCAGAATTAACTTTGATCTTCCAT
>JAWWEN010000048.1:6568956-6584504 GCA_035582955.1 Sycophila texana | reverse complement strand
TTTTGATAGTTCCAGTTTGTCCGCGCTTTAGGTAAAACTATAGTAATTTTTAATGGAAAAATCTTCTCCGTGTATAATTCGTAGCTCAATAAAGAATTTAAAAAAAAAAACTATGCCTACACTTTGAACTGCTGATTTTATATAACATTTGTTTTGTTAAATCGAGGTGGCCGAATACAAATATGTCACCGCGTCAAAAAGGTAAAAATTTCAATCGGCCTTATAGCCGAACACTTTGACCTGCTTACATTGAAAAATTGGGTTCCGCAAACACCGGGGCGTTACTGTACGCGATCGCGATCCCGGCAAAATAGGAGCACGCATATATTAAATGAGGCGAATTTCGGCAGGGCCGGATCCGCCGTTAGCAGCGTCGACTGATTGATAAATGAGCCGAGCGAGGCATTGTGTACATTAATAATTCCCCAAGGACTTGAGGATAGACAACAAAACGCCATCTGGAGCGCGGCGTCGGCGAGACAAAAAAAAAAAAATTAAATAAACTATAGGAGCCGGTCGACTGACTGAAAAAAAATTGCGCAATGTAATGCGTGCCCCATTGTAGGCTGGGAAGGTCCGAGACGATAATCGAGATATTGCGAATATATAGTGGACCCGCGCCTTTCAGCTTTCAGCTGTCAGGCGCGCGTTAAGTGACTTACCCCTTTTCTATAATTAATATAGGCGCTAATATTATTGTTGGCTGACAATCGAGCTGCGATTTTATGTATAATGTATTATGTATTTATGCTGGAAGTGGGTCGAGCGATCATTGACGAGGGGACCAACTATAAGGCCGTTTAAATATCATTGTCTGCCCAAAGCAACGATGATTAAATGTTAGGGTATCTGCGGTGGTTTATTTTTCATTCAGGAAAAAGGTAATAGGTGTGGGCACCCGCTTCTGGTTAGTTACTGGTTTTTCGAAGCTATTTGTGAAGTATAATTAGATTATTTGCGAATTAGATAGTTGTTTTAACATTCAATGATTGCTGGGCTCACTGTAACAGGAATACTTGTTTCTACAGCAATAATTCTTTTTATTAGCAAAAGTTGTTTTCGCCAATGGGATTTTTTAAATACTTTTGTAATTTATTAAGTATATATTTTTTTTATTAATAGCAAGTCGTGTATTCATTTTTTTAAGGTGGGGGAGGAGGTAATCGTTCGTGCCTATTAAATAAACCCATTTTACAGTGAGAAGTAGTCCAATAAAATTGTTTTTAAAAACTTATTTTCCGACTTAAATAAATTTTTAGTTTTTTATTGTTTCATATATTCATAAAAGAATCATTTAATTAATAAAATCCTACCTGCTTTAGTAACCACGTCTGTATTAATTTATCCCGTTACAAAAAAGTAATGACATTTACATTGTCTTCAGCATTTTTCAAAGTCATGATTGCTTGAACAGTATAACTATTTTATTTTAATACTGCAGCGAATTCATAATTTGCCAGTAATAAGTTTTATTAAAACCTGTTGAAACTTTTGAACACGAAAAAATTAATTGAATTTAGCAGAAAATTAAATAGAGTACTAAATATAAAATTTTAAGCAAAAAAGAAAGTGTGATATTGTCGACCTTTCAGCCGCCAAAAGTTGCAACTTCGAGGATCACTGAAGGGGACGAGAGAAAATAGAAAAAAAGATACAATATATGGAGCAGTTTGCCTCCGCGGTTTATCTTTGGACTGGTCTCGCTTTGGGATTGGATGCAACCATTGCGACGACCTTCGTCGTCAACAAACAAAATTTTTTTCAATCAAGTTTAAGTCCGCTTCTTTGTATCTTTCAGAGATCAAAAATCAAAACTCGTTCTCAACTTCTGGGACTATTTAAAAAACCCATTGTCGTGACAAAGAATGGAACTGTGTATACTTAGCTATTTGTAAAATTTCGAGACATACGTTTAAGTTTCTGAAAATTTATCTTGATGTATAAAATCATTGCGCAATTGGCCAACAAGAATTTTAAAAGTAAACAAACTTTTTAAACAAACCTACTTGTCCAAACAACTTTTCAACTGAGTTTGTAATTATAAAGTGTTGCATAACATTGTGAACAAAAAAAAAAAATATATCACCTGGTCCACTTTCTAAAGCACACTTCAAGTGCAGTTAGAGATTTCAGATTTAGATCATTTGTTGTGCACAGCACGTTACATTAAACATTATTATTATTTATTTATTTATTTTTTTGCTTAAAAAATCCAATCTTTCATAAAAAAATGCACGTAATTTAATAGGCTTCTAATTAATCCAGAATTATTTTCTCTCGCGCGATTATCCTCGTGCATTTCCAAGTGACTCTTGATAATGCAGGCCGCGCACTAGTCTCGCGTTAATTGTGGGTGCGGTATTTTTTTCCCCGAAGATTTTATGGTGAGATCGCGACTAAAATGGTCCGATTCCTTTAATTGACATTGCATTTCTGGTATTTCGGTGGGACAAATCGTAGGGAAGGCAAAGGAGATTGTTGGGAAAGTAGGGTAGAGACGCTCGCAGCTGACCGCTTATATATGGTCAGCCTCATGGCGAAGCACTAGAATGAAAAACCGAAGGACGCGGGTAAATTACTTAGGATTATTACGATTATTAGAAAGATAATTACTGCTTACGCGCCCCGTGCGATTTAATACTTGCACTTACGCCCAGTTTCTCCCATGCGCTTCAGATTAATTTCATTTTTCAGAAGACCGTGCAAGGACGATTTTTAAAAGCCAATCATTCCGTCATATCGAATTAAATAGCCCATTAAAATATACTTTTTATATGTTCCACCTACAAAACTTTAAAGTATTTCTTTTAAATACTCGTATACTACAAATACTAATAAATAAAACGAAATTGTCACAGATAAAATTAATGGAGTGTTGTTCTTTTTCCCTTGTCGACAAAATATCCTGCTGAAATTCAGTTCAAGACTGATGACTCGAAAAATCCTGCATCACAGCAATCAGATCTTTTTATACCTTACTAACAAAATAAACTAAAAACAAAGTTACTAATTTTCTAGCAACAAATCGACCTACTCGTTTTTACTAAATGTTTACTAAACTAGCAGTAATTTTGACTAAAATTTTTCTAATATTTCATACCAGCATACCAATAATTAATAAAAAGTTACAATATTTTTATCACTTCGGACGTATCGAATAGCCCATTAAAATGTACTTTTTATACCTTACACCGACAAAACATAAAAGTATTTTAAAAAAAAGAACACGTACCCTTCAAATACTAAAAAAAAAAAAGATAAAACGAAATTAATGGAGCGTCGTCCTTCCCTTTATCACCGATATATCCTGCTAAAATTCAGTTCAAGACTGACGACTCGAAAAGTCCTGCATCAAAGCGACCGGAAATTCCATCGCCCAACTCGATCGCCCCGTAAAATACTGGTCGGCTTTCTGGGAAACCCTTCGGATCGCCTTCATCGCGCTCATCGCCCCTGACCGACCGGCCCATCCGCTCGCGTGCGGTTATCCTCGCCCGCGTGAAAGTGACTCGAAAGTCGAGGGGCATGGTCCGGAATCCATTCCGAGGGGGAGGCGTCAACCACCGCCAGTACATCGGCGCCTTTCGCCTGATTGGGCCTCCTTCGTACATCATATATCGCGCCCTCGATTTTTATACTCCGATGCCTTAGCTCCCGCGTGTATTGCGGAGGCATAAACCTTCGCTCGATGACGTCGATAAAACGGTAAACGAGTTCCTATTTATTAGCGAGATCTTATCGTCCGGAGACTTTTTACGCTTCAGTTTGTCGAAGAAAAAAAAAGGAACGCTTTGTTGTCTCTGGTCAATTATATATATCGACAACTCGCAAGCGGAGAGTGTTAACAATGTCGCGAATAACCCTTCGAATGACATCGATTAAGATAAAAATAAAAAAAATAAAAAATAAAAAAAAGAAACGGGCAATTAGGATAATTAATTCTATCGAACAATGGGCATTGGACGGGCTTTTCACGTTGATAATTAGTACATCGGGGGAGGCCCATTAGAGGAATTTCCTCGGCGTAAAATTACGGTCGCTGTCGTAAGCGCCGCGTCAAACGTATGTGTTTATTGTGTCCCTTTTTTTTTTTTTTAATGAAATCGCTATAGGTAATCATCGTTGACGAAGCCGCACGACATGAGTCATGTCTATAATCCCTTTATACATGTATATATCAGAGAATCCGAGGTTTAATGGTGATATATATATATACATAAGCTGTTGGGTTTTTACGGGTAACGACGTATGCAGAGCTTCGATGGGACATATTCTCTTTTTTCGATCTCGTTTCTCGCGGCTGCGGCGTGGCAAGGTCCTTGTTACAGCAGAATGGGGCGTTTACGTGAATTATAACCTCGACCACTTGAGCACCGTAACATTACAGTGTCACCGCGCTCGAGTAGGTCTCGCCTCTCCGAGTGCAACTTTTTGTACGCGCGACACGTTCTGCCGCACGGATCCCTTTCGAAAATACATTTTTTTTTTTTATCTGCACTTAAAACGTCGCTCTACATCGAGGAAAAGAAATGACGTCAAGAAATGCGAATTTCTGCACTTTGCAAAAGTAAAAGGTGACGGGGATAAATTCGCGTGATCAAGCGGAGATGAGGACGTTTGATTATCCCCCTTAAGACTGCAAAAGATTGATTGGAGAGAGGATTTTGTTTGGGTAAAAAAATCACGTCGTTTCTGATGGTACAGATGTGCAGATTGAAAGAAAAATTTTGTAGGTGCAAAAAATAATAAAATTTTGTTGCATTCTCCTTACAAAATCATTTGATTGATTTAACTAAATTTTTAGTTCAATCAAATAAAGTTTTAGTTAAATTAACTAAATATTTATTTAGATGGATGCTTTAATTAAAAATTTTGTTAATTCGAGTAAATATTAAGGGAGGACATTACCTTTTGAATATTGATTTTTCGACTGCGAATAATTTTTACTAAATGAGAAAATTAAATTTTTTTTATTTGATTTTTTTTTTATAAAAAAAGTGTTCTCTTATCCAATTGTATCGGTTATAACGACCAAAAGTTTAAAAAATTGTACATATATATATAGCTGGATTAGAACACACTTTAAAACATGCAGTATAATTTACGATTAAGTAGAAAATAACAAACAAAAAATTTATTTGAATAATTGAGTTAAAATTATTCACAATCGCACAATTAATGTCTCAAAAGTAAAGTCTTCCATTAAGTTAACTCAACAAAATAATTTTATAAAGAGGATTAAACAAAACTTTAGTTGGATTTACAAAATTATTTTCAGAACAAGAGTATAGGTTTTAAAGAAGAGGTCTTCGCCGGGACCAGTAGGTTGCGAAAGCCGGTTTAACGGAAGTCATTAAAGGGTCTTCGGACCTCGAAATTTCGAGACGGGACATCCTGGCCGGCGAGAGCGAGGCACGGCGAATTCGTGTCAAGGATCCTCAAAAAGCCCCTGTGCTTGCGCTTATACATAAATGCGGTGCTGCGTTACATGCGAAAGGATATTTGCAATTCTCACGGCGGGATACCTGCAGCTATCGGTCGAGTTTTTCTTCTTAAAATAACTCGCAATATTTTTTTTAAAAGGTTTCAAAAATAATCGAATTTCAAGCAGTATAATGATGCAAAGCTTGGGTTTCGTGCGTACCTTCCGACTTTGAATCAACGAAAAATTCTCCTTGAGCGTCTCTTTATTACGAGCTGCGCAGTTCAAGGAGAGCGAGGCTGTTTGACCAGACGTAATACACATTATCCGCGTCGATGTTTTCGTATACTCAAATACGATTCAATTTGTTACGTTGATGACTCGTGTGCGTTCTGGAAAACAAAAGATTGATTTTTTAATTAAATTGCAATTTTCTATAAATTTTTTTATTTTGCAATTTATTTGTACATTGAGAGAAATGTCTAGTAAAAATTACTATACTGGCTGGGAAAGTGGTCACAGATTGAGATTCTGAAAAAATTATCATACGGCTTAGTATGATTTATTAAATGGTATTACAAAATTTTTTATGCATGCAGTAAATTTTACTATAAAGTATAGTAAGTTTTGCTAGACCATTTCTCTCCGTATATTGAAATATATTTAATGGCAATAAAAAAATTCAATGCTTATCTAACAAAAATTGAATATAAACAGAAAAAAAATAGAAAAATTAGAAAATTTTATTTAATAACCTTTTTTATGACACACCTCAGTTTCAGCTGAACATTTTCCAGAAATTACATGAGAAACTTACAATTTATTTAAGAGGTTCCTTTATACATCCATTTAATTTATTTTTATTGACAAGTACTAGGATGATACTTCTTCCTTTATTATCTGAAAATATAAGTAAAGTAAATAATAAATAAGTAAAGAGTATTACAATTGCATACATTATCGCAATATGCATTGATGATTATACACTTAAGTAATCCATAATTTAAATTGTTTTATATTACATAGTCAGGAAAATGATTGCTCATAAATGTTTAGAGGCTCTTTATAACCTATAACGTTTTAGATAACCTCTAGTTATACTACCTAAATAGTCAATTATAAATTATATGATCTTAATAATTGCAAACTCTCATCTTCACCTACTAGAACAATTATTATTGTAACGTAAAATTTAATGAAGTAAAATCAAAGACATACTCAGCGCTGCGAACTGATGCGAGGTACACTGTAGGCGTAATGAACTCCCGCTGCGTATTACCAGGAAGTGGTAAATACTATATTATATATATGTAGGTAGAATATCTGCATTACCCATTAGCGGTAAGTTAAGTATTCAGCTGTACCCATTCGAGAACGTGACGACTCTGCACGAAGTCACGAGTGGGGAAAAAACCGAGAGAATAGTAGGCGGCGATCAAAGTACAACTGATTCGGCGGCGAATAGCACAGTACGCGATACTACATCAGTTCTCTGGTGGCCGGTTCGAGAAGGACTGCCACGGGAGGAGGATAGCAGCCGAAAGTCGCGGTCGAGTTCGCTCCGATTTACCCTTAGACTCAGTACCCCAACGAAAAGACCACGATGTCTTGCACGCGGATTTTGCAGGCGCAGGTACGTTCACCCCAGGCCATCCACTGCAACCTCGTTACCACCCTTCGCGAATTTCTATCGACCTACACCTACGCCGCGGAGCTACTGGAGCATTTCGGAGCATCTTTCCTTTGATAACATAGAATATATAGTTTACCTTTTCTTTTACCTGACTTTGCACTGCTTGCATATATACCTCCTTTTTTACGTTTAAATCTTCAACGCTGTTGTGCAAAGGTCAAAAAGGATTTTCACACATGAGCGACTTATTTTCGTCTCTCGTGTCGCTTGCCATGCCGTTATATACAACAGTGACACCACTTGCTTATTGAGTTCAAGCTTTGTTCTTATTCTTTTCTGTCAATCGAAGGGCGTTTTTTTTTTCTTCTTTTTTTATATCCAGCTGTTTCGATCGTTTATTTCGTCGTATTTTCGATCCAGTGTTCGACGAACGAAAAAAAGGAAGTAGCGATAAAAGGTTAACTTGATAAGCGATTGTTGAGTTTTTTTTTTGTCGAGTTCGAAATTCGTAAGAGTCGATTTTTCGATGGAGTCTCGTCGTTTTCTTTCATTTGAATCCAGAAAGTCTGAGGAAGTTACATAATATCAAGCGCGAAGTACCTCGAGCGATTTCAAGGTTATGTTTCATCTTCTGCTCCACAAAAGCGCACGAAGCATGCGCGGAATGAAGTTTTTAAATTTTGGAATTCTACGCATTTCAACCTGTTAATTTATTTTTATTTTCTGTCGTAGATATTTTTATTGTTGTGATTGAGTTTTTTTTTTTAAACTTTAGTCAAATATTGACTGCTGATAAAAATTTACAATACTGAACTTTTATTTCCAATTTGGTGGGGCAACTTTTTCACTTGGTATTTTTATTTATTTTTTAATATGCAAGTATAATAATCTATTACTTATTTAATCCTTAAAATTTATACATTACATTGACCCGTTGCAATTGATTACAAAGAAATTGAAACAATGTAAATTTACGTTAATCAAAACATGTCTAATTATACATTAGGATATAAGCTTTTATACAAATATTTTTATTATATATATTATCTCATTATTTCATTATTTAATATCAATATTGCATATAATTATGTAACCAGAATTACTGGCAAAATCTAAAGGAGATACCATACGTTTCAAAATTAAATAACTAGCTTAAACATTTATATGTGGAATAAATAATTAATTTAAAATATATTACAGACTTTTAATTATTTTGTGGATTTATTTTTCTGAAATTATCAATGCAGATGCATTTATTGAATTGCATTGAAATTCTGAGACTGATAATTTTTTCTTATCTTTGAATCTATTCGGATCAAGGTCTTATCAATTCACTAAACAATATTGTTACAAATAAGACAGTTATAAGTAACTTGGTTGTACAAATAAGGGAGAAAACAAAATTTCAAGATATATTTTTATCTTAAGTACATATCTTTGTAAATGATTTATTGCAATATTATTGAAATTTTTTATAGAAAATTGCTGGCTATGCCGCAGAAATCCAACAAAGATGTTTCAGCACGAGCCCACTTACTTTTGCAGCTGCAAAAGTTGCCATGTCCAAATTTGACAAGAAAGATTACCTTCCATATGATAAACTTGAAGAAAATATCAAGATTGTAAAGAAAAGGTATAATTATAATAAATTTATTTATGCAATTTTAAGTTTCTTTTTTAATAATTATAATTGAACTTTAAAACAAACTTAATTTAATGATTTTTTTGTAGGCTTGATCGCCCTTTGACTCTTTCAGAAAAGGTTTTATATTCACATTTAGATGAACCCAACAAGCAAGAAATTACCCGAGGAACTAGCTACTTACGATTGCGTCCTGATCGTGTGGCAATGCAAGATGCAACTGCTCAAATGGCTATGCTCCAATTCATCAGCTCCGGTGAGTAATGTAAAAAAATTAAATGATATTAAATTTTTAAGTATTTTCTGAGAAAATAGCAAATAAAAATATTTAATTTCTTATTTCAGGATTACCAAAAGTGGCTGTTCCATCAACAATTCACTGCGATCACTTGATTGAGGCCCAAATTGGTGGAGAGCAGGATTTAAAACGTGCAAAGGATATTAACAAAGAAGTTTACAACTTCTTGAAAACTGCTGGTGCTAAATATGGTGTAGGATTCTGGAATCCTGGTTCTGGAATCATTCATCAAATTATTCTTGAAAACTATGCCTTCCCTGGTCTACTCATGATTGGTACAGATTCTCACACCCCCAATGGTGGAGGTTTGGGAGGTTTGTGCATCGGTGTAGGTGGTGCCGATGCTGTCGATGTCATGGCCAATATTCCTTGGGAATTGAAGTGCCCTAAGGTAAAAACTGTTGTTTTTTTTTTAATTGAAATTTCATAAAAGTTTCGAAAATTATTGACAAAAAGATAACCTGCCTCAGACAGTTACATAATACGTTTTGACATTTTAGAGTAATATTAATGAAGTACTTTTTATTTTTTCCTGCATAATTCAATTTCTTATTTGAAAAAGTAATCAATAATCATTGTCTGTTGCCTTCCTTAATAATCACAAAATTATACCATTACATAATTAATAATTATTTAAAATCAAGAAGTTATATATGTTTTAAGAAAATCTTTCTGCTTGTAGGTCATTGGAGTTAAACTTACCGGTGAACTGAAGGGATGGACCAGTCCTAAGGATATCATTCTAAAGCTGGCTGGTATCTTAACTGTAAAGGGAGGTACTGGAGCTATTGTTGAATACTTTGGGCCTGGTGTTGATAGCATTAGTTGCACTGGTATGGCCACAATCTGCAACATGGGTGCTGAAATTGGTGCAACCACCTCCGTATTCCCATACAATGACAGAATGAAGGATTACCTTAAATCCACTCTTCGTAGCGACATTGCTTCTGCTGCTGATTCAGTTAAAGGAGCTCTCCTGACAGCTGACCCCAATGCGAAATACGACCAAATTGTCGAAATTGACCTCACGACTCTCGAGCCCCACGTTAATGGACCATTCACTCCTGATCTTGCTAATCCCATCTCGAAATTAGGTAATTAAACGTTATATTCTGAAAATTGAGTGCAACAATTGGAACAATTGGTTTTTAATTACAAAGAAAAATTGGTTTTTAATTAAATCTAATTAAATTGTTATCAATTTTAGGCGCTGAGGCAAAGAAAAATGGCTGGCCAAATGAAATCAAAGTCGGTTTGATCGGCTCCTGCACTAACAGTTCATACGAGGATATGGGAAGGTGTGCAAGCATTGCCAAGCAGGCCATGAAACACGGGCTGAAGGCCAAAGCCGCGTTCAACGTTACTCCCGGCTCCGAGCAAGTCCGCGCTACCATCGAACGCGACGGAATCGTAAGTCTAATCATAGATCAGCTGAATTCTCTGCCAAAAGCCAAACGCCGAATGCTAGTACTTAGATGACAAATACTAAGTCTTTATTTTCCTTGGTTGAATAAATGTTATATAATATTGCATTATTGAATGCCTATATTCAATATATATCTTAAATTTTAGTTTACACTAATAATTTTTTTTTTATTTATTTCTACTTTAGGCTAAAATCCTCCGAGATTTCGGCGGTACTGTCCTCGCTAATGCTTGCGGACCTTGCATCGGTCAGTGGGACAGGCAAGATATCAAGAAAGGCGACAAAAACACCATCGTCACTTCTTACAATCGAAACTTCACTGGTCGTAATGACGCTAACCCAGCAACTCACGCTTTCGTCACCAGTCCTGAATTAGTTACCGCTTTAACGATCGCTGGTCGCCTTGATTTCAACCCTCAAACCGATAAACTCAAGGGTGCCGATGGCAAAGAATTTTTATTGGACAACCCATACGGTAATCTAAAAATTTAAGTGTACTCTTGATTATTTACAAATAAAGAGTACGTTTAGTTAAGTGTTCGCTTCTACGTATTGAGAAATTTCTTTTTTATCGTTGACCTGAACAAGTGAATAATAAATGTTTTAGGTGACTGTTTGCCAAGCAAGGGATTCGATCCTGGAATGGACACATTCGATGCACCACCAGCTGACGGTAGTAAAGTAAAGGTTGATGTTGATCCTAAATCACAGCGATTGCAACTGTTGGAGCCATTTGACAAATGGGACGGTAAAGATCTAACGGACATGACTATTCTCATCAAAGTCAAAGGAAAGTGCACGACTGATCACATTTCCGCTGCTGGTCCCTGGCTCAAATACCGTGGACATCTTGACAATATTTCCAACAATATGTTCATTGGGTACTTCTCTTACTAAAATTAATATTAATAGTAATAAAAGTAATATGCGCATTAATTGTAAGAAAAATTTAATTTTTAGCGCAACCAACTCTGAAAACGGTGAGATGAACAAGATTCGTAATCAGTTGACTGGTGAGTGGGGCGCAGTACCAGATGTGGCCCGTCACTACAAGAAAAACAAGGTGAGGTGGGTAGCTGTCGGTGATGAAAACTACGGCGAGGGCTCGTCTCGGGAGCACGCCGCTTTGGAGCCTCGTCATCTTGGCGGTCGCGCTATTATCGTCAAGAGTTTCGCTCGTATCCACGAAACTAACTTGAAAAAGCAGGGTCTGCTGCCTTTAACATTCGCCAACGCCTCTGATTACGATAAGATTAAGCCCGAAGACAAGATCAGCCTCCTTGGATTGAAGGACCTCGCCCCTGGCAAGGTAAGAACTTGTCTATTAATTATGAATGATTTTAGTGCCCAGATTTACGAGTGAATTTAAGATAGATATTGTATCGTGTAATTATTGTAGCTGGTTTATATTGTTTTCGAAATTTTTGAAGCTCCCATTTTTTACACGCAAAACAAAGTTTAAAATATAGGCTGAAATGTCTTCGAAGTGACGTTCTTAAATATTGTGAAAAAATACACAGTAGACTGTATAAAAGAAATTAATGTAATATTCAAATAGTTTTAGCTTACATAAAGTTCTATTCCAGCTATTTAGAGTCTCAAAATCTATTCTCGAATATTTTATATAATTTCGTTTACTTCACGTTAATTGTACATTTCTTGCTATCGTTTGATCAATCACAAAATTTTCTCCACTCTTATCCGTTTTAATCAAGTTTCCGTTTCAGTTATCAACTGCTAACATCTAATTTTCATTACTAATTACTAATCCTGATATCTTATTTTATTTTCAGCCGGTAAAGTGCGAAATCAAACACAAAGATGGTAAAGTTGATACCATTTCGTTGAACCACACATTGAACGACCAGCAAATTACGTGGTTCAAGGCTGGCTCTGCCCTGAACCGCATGAAGGAGATCGCCGCTGGCAAGTGAAGAGTGGGCTTCATTATCAATTGATCCAACGAACACGTTTCTGCAGCTAGTTACGTTTAGGCCGTTTAAGATTAGAAACAGAAAAAAAACACTCGAAAGCGCTATAGAGCCACTTCGCATGTTTTTCCTTCCAATCGAGCCTTTGTTATTTTACCGAATGAACGACTGAGGGGTCGAACGTGCCGAATAAGCTGTACCGATGCGCCGTAACAATGATAATAATTAGATGATGTTCGTAAAAGATAATCGTTAAAAATGTATCTAACGTAGAGATGCAATGCAAAGGTATTTCGGCTTTCCTACGGTGCGGTTAAATCATGGACATGCAGATATGTGCCAGTTTAACGCCGACGAATTTATGTTCGGAATTTTTGAGAATTTTTACGTGAGTCCTAGCTTGTAAAACAAGATATACCGAAGATAAACTTAGGGTCGATCTTGCTTCAAGAGTAATTAATAAACCGTGGATCGTGTTCGAAGAGCTCTAATAAAAAAATATAAAAAGTATCACGATATAAATACCTCGACAAAGATGTATATGAAGATAGTCGCGTAGTTTTATGAAAACGGCACGTTGTTGCATGAATCGTATCGAGTAACTCAAATAATAATACTATACCGCACTGTGTATCGTATACAAAAATGAAATTATTCGATTTTTTATAAGTTTTGACGCTTACTTTCGATATTGTTTTTGGAAAAGGAAAAAAGCAATTAGTGAAGGATTGAGAAAAAGTGAACACGTCCGGTGATCATTGATCGTCGTTCATCCCACAACAACAGCTCAAAGTAAAAGATCGTGTACGCCCCGGGTTGACGACATCGAGCTTCAATTAGTGCCGTGACACTTTTTCTGTAATCAGTCTTTGTCGAACGTGTGTAAATATTTTTATCGAAAGATCAAGAATTTCTGTTACGCAATTAATCAATCAATTGAAAAAACAGTCACAAGCTTTCCCGACTCATATGGTGTACTAACATGTTATTTCGAAACAGTGACTATTTTTGTTTTTATTTGATTTCTTATAAACATGTACAGCGGGCGGTTCTGCCGTTAATAAACAGTTGCGTGCGGGAGTCCGAATGGTCTTGTAATCGAACGATTGAATCACCGTCAATATTTACGAAAAAATAAAAAGTTAATAAAAGAATTTTAAAAAATCAATTAAGCGTTGTACAAACATTTTTTTCCTTTCAACAATAATAATGAGTTTATATTGATGTCGATTGCTTTTATTAATATTATTTTTATTGAGTCATTTTAATATTTATTTTTATGTTAATTAATGATATGTAATGATGTACTAATTTAGCGAATTTACTTTACTGTGATAATTTGCTTCTATAATGTGTAACGTATATTAATTTAGCCATTATTTAGATTATAATATGTTTAAAGCAGTATTTGAGTATTTAATTAAGGGGAGACTCGATTGAGTAAATAAAAAATTTTTCTCGGAATCATTTTACGTATTTATCTTCATTCGAAAATATTGAAAAAAAACGCAAAAACACGAGTTCTGCACAGTGGACGATAATATTCTAGTATAAGCAAATATTTACAACGAGAAATATAAATAACTATAAATAAATTTTTATAAAGGGATAAAGAAAAAAAGCGGGACATAACTGGTAAAGTAAACCAGTTTAACTACATCACCGATTAGAAATCATTTGTAAAAAAAAGTAAACGATAAATCTTTTCTTTCATCATGAATTATTGTTTAATCAAACTTATACGGCGAAGCACTATTCATATAGAAAATGAAATCTAATTAAGGGGGAAACCTATACTTTACCTCATCTATCCCTATATTTAATTAGCAGTCATCTGCAATGTTTAATATATAAAATTTAACAAATAATAAAACAAAGAAAACCAACTAAACACTGAAGTATAAATAAAAAAACGTTATTATCCTCGCAAAGGCGTTTTCATAATCCCCATCATTTACAGCTGCGCTAAACCCCGAGCCTGTCCAACGAAAAAATCAAAAAAAAAAAAAAATCTCAATTTTCGGTATTAAAAAAAAGGGTGAACGACGGGTGGTAATGAATCATGGCTTTGATCCGCATACCAATCCCTTCCACAAACGCCAACGATTTTTTACGCAATTCTCGAGTGGTATCCGCTATACAAACTCTCGACCCTCGGACGCGTGGCCTTACATACCGAAGTACATACGGGCGCAAGCAGACATCGTGCCTCTGGCACCAAAGCCAAGTCCCCGACAAAAGAAAAACGTATAGGTATGGGGGTGGGACGAAGAAATAAAAATATCGCTCGAGAGGAAAAAAAAATCGAAACGAAAAAAAAAAAGCAGTAAATAAAAAGGGAAAACCAGGAGAAGAAAGCGAGAGAGAGAGAAAGGGAGACGTCGGGGGTAAAAAGGGCAGCCGAGGGAGCGGCGAGGGGGTGGTGTAGGCGACATGTGCTTCACGAGGGTCTCCATGGAGACGCGTCGGAGGCAAACACAGAAGGCCAGAGGCACGCGGCCGGCATCGAGGGCCCACCTCGACTCTGCGAGAATGTCCGCCGAAGGCGAGTTCCTCCTCAGCTGCAGCGGCTCCGTCGAGTCAGCGGACTTTTACGAGGTCAGCAATGCCTACTGCAAGTACGCCTACCAGTTCGGCCCCGAGTGGAGCGTCCTCGCGGTGAGTGTCCGTCACACAATGCCTAAAGAACTTTCTCCTTTCTCTCGCGATTCCTTCTGCGTCTCTCTCTCTGTTCTATTCACGTATCTCTCTCTTTCTTCTTCTTCATTTTTTTTTTTTTTTTGTTCCATTCGACCTATTGTTTTTTTCCTTCTAATTAATCTCAACTGGCTTCTATTTATACTTCTAGCTTCTATTTATATTTTTTCTCTTTGTTGGGACTGGTTTTTTTCATCTATATTCGCGGGCAGAAAAGTATTGGTTAAAATTGTCCCTATGCATTTTTTTTTTGTTTTTTTAATAAATATTGTGTTACTCTGTGAGGATTCGAGGCAATATAATAAAAAGTTGCAATAAAATATCGTAGATATTCCGCTGTTTGAAAAAAAGAAAAATTTGCGTGCACCCTCTGTGACGGAAGATCGAGTTACTCTTCTGCATCCGAGGAATATTAATATATACTTTTTCACCCTAATCACTTGAAAAGTCCACTTTATTGACCTCCGCAGAGGGAGTAAAGTGATACTTTTTAGTCACA